>JASVER010000098.1:458608-623124 GCA_030449065.1 Oceanodroma leucorhoa
GGGCGGCGGGGCGGCGGCGGCGGCGGCGGCGCGGAGGATGAAGTGGAGCGTGCGGGGAGCCTGCGCCGCGCTCTCCAGCTGCCTCCTGCTCGCCTGCGCCCTCAGCGCCGCCGCCGTGGGCCTCAAGTGCTTCTCGCTGGGCTCCGAGCTCAAGGGCGAGCCCTTCCGCCTGGGGACCGCCGCAGGCGCCTTCTACTCGGGGCTGCTGCTGGCCGCCGGCCTTTCGCTGCTAGCCGCCGCGCTGCTCTGCTGCCGCCCGCCCGACGAGGCGCCCGCGGCGCCGGCTCCGGCCCCGGCCCCAGCCCCGGCCCTGGCCCCGGCCGGGGACCCGGACGCGGCGGGCGGCGGCCCCGGCGCGGGGGAGGCGGCGGCCGCGCCGTCGGGGCCGGTGGAGAAGGCGCCGCCCGGGGGGCGGCAGAACTTCCTGCTGCTGGGGGTGCTGGTGTTCATGCTGGGCGTGCTGAGCGCTTTCGCCGGCGCCGTCATCGACGGCGACACCGTATCGCTGGTGGAGAGGAAGTACTCGCACTACTGCCTGCTGCAGCCCGGCGGCGCGGCTCGCCCGCGGAGCGGCCCCGCGGCCCCCGACGGCTCCGCCGCCGCGCTCCGCTGCCAGAAGCTGCGGGACTACCAGCGCGGCTTGGTGCTCTCCACCGTCTTCAACGCGCTGGAGTGCCTCCTGGGCCTGCTCAACCTGCTCCTCGTCAAGAACTACAAGGCCTCGCAGCAGCGCGGGCGGCGGCGGCGGCGGCGGGGCGGCGGCGGCGGGCGGCGGGCGCCGCGCCACAGCCAGGGCTCCCTCTTCTCCGGCGGCGAGCCCGAGCTCAGCCCCGGGGACTGCCCCTTCCAGGCCGTCTCCTACATCAACGTGGGCGTCTTCCACGTCTTCGACGAGGCCGGCGTGGAGGTGCACTGCGGCGGGCATCCCTCCGTCGAGCTGCCCGGCTACTCGCCCATGGACCCCGARCTCAACGCCTCCTACCCCTACTGCTACCCGCTGCCCAGCGAGCAGCCCCCCGCTTACGAGGAGATCTTCCCCGGGGAGCCCTGCGTTCACGGCACCTAACGCCGACCGCCCGCGGGACGCCCGGCTCCCCGCCCGGCCCCCGGCTCGCCGTGACAGCCGGGAGCGGGGCCGGCGCCGGGAACGGGAGCGGAACCGGGACCGGGCGCCGGAGCGGGAGCGGGCCCGCCAGCGCCTCGCAGCCGCGGGGCTCGGGGACACCCCTCGCACCACCGACGGGATGGCCCCGCCGCCGCGGGCGGGGTGCCGCCGTGCCTCTGGCTCTGCGGAAGCTTCTCCTTCCTCCCTCCCTGTTTCCCCCTTCCTTCCCCCCCTCTCTCCCTCACACCGGCCCTCCGTCCGTCTGTCCGTCCCTCCGTCCGCCGGCGGCTGAATTTTCCAAAGGCTGCGCAAGAAACGCCTAAGGGTTGGTTCCTCCCGCCGCCTCTTCTCCGTAGCCAAGTTTAGTTCCCTTCAAGTGATTCATCAGTCTCCAGCTTTAGCAGTCCAGAGTTACCCATTTATGATAACCAGCCAGTGTAAGGAAAAGGTGTCATGAAGCTTCTTTACCTCTCAAAAGAGCTAAATTTCTAAACAACGCAGAGACATTTGTGTCACGTTTACTAGAGGTGTATTGGGGATCTTTAACGTTTACACTACTCCTTGGGAGAATTGAGTTCTGTTTTAAGATTTAGTGAGTTAAAACATTCGTTGGTCTTGTAAGATGCACATTGAGAAAAACCTGCACTTTGAAAAAGAAACAGGAAAAAAATCAACAACGTTTTTGTACACTAACGTGCCTGCTTTTGTTGATAACTTCTTACTGTAAAAGCTTTCAGAAGTCTATAGTGAAAATGTTTGGTAAATTCACTGCAATTTAAAATTGATGATTAGTTCCTTTACTAAAACAACTGAGATGTTGCTAGGATATGGCAGTTAAAAGGAAGTCCAAATGTCATACACATTCCTTTTTGTAAACAGGTTCTGTGTTTTTAATGCAAGACAGGATTTCTTTTTGTTTTACACAGGTGAAGGGTTTAATTCTATTTTGTACAACTACATGGTTTACCTTGTAAAGAGTTCCATTTTACCTGTTAAAATTCATCAATCTGGTAAGCTTGAATATTAAAGTTTTATTTGAAATATATATATATTGTAAAACAGCCTTAACTGGTGCAATGGTCACAGTTTTAAAGGGAAAAAAAAAAAGAGATGAACCATCTTGGAAGACATCTTCCAAATGTGTTTTCAAAACAGTATTTATACTCCTATTACAAAGCAAGAATTTTCTTTTTTTGCTTAAAAAAAAAAAAAGGCCACTTTAATTCCTGAAAGGGTGTGGGGGAGGGAATAGTGGGATTGTATGTTGTTAACTCTTTCTGAACTTAGAGGTATTAAAAAGGCTTTCTGCAAAGAGAAAAACTGCTAAATCCTCCTTTTGGATTCTGCTGTGGAATGCCAGTACCAGATAGTGTAAGAAAGTGCTCATTAAAAAGAAGCAGATATGGCATACTCTATTACATCATTCAAGAACAAGTAAAGGCTTAATTTCATGTTGCACGAAGAACCAAAAAGCAACTCTTCAGACTGCATTTGGTTCAGTATCCCCTCCCCCAGTTACCTTATACTGAAATGAAATATTACAAAATAACCTTTCTGTTAATCCTGTGTTTGGAGCCTGCTGCTTAATGCCAGTGTATCAGCTACCCAGAGAGAGAGAGAGAGAGATAAGGGAATGCAAAGTTACAGTGTATTTCTGTGGTCGATGGAAAATTATTTTTGAATTTTTAGCTGCAGAGAGACTGACGTAATTTACAGCCTTAGAATTGGAGAGAGAAGATTTTAGCCTAAAAATATTCAGATCTCTCTGCACTGTTTTGTTTTCTAAAGTGTTTTGCCTTGCACACTTTGTATAATCTAAAATGCAGAATGCCTTAGAAGTCTTAAAATTGCAAACTGATGTCTGTGAAACTCACAATTAAAGCTCTAATCTAGAGAAGACAGTTAAAAGCAGCAGTTGCCAGTTTGCCAAGTAGTTCTAAATTGCAGAAATTTAAAATACAGCTCGTTTTGGCCAACAGATTTCCTTGTGTGGAATGCCAGCACAAACGTATGCCCTGGCTAAGTCCCATTTTAGTACTGCAGATACTGGTTTTATGCTGGCTCTCTGCAGATGCACCTCCTTAACCCATTACGGGGAAGTGACTGGGAAGTCCTGTAGTCTTTTCCTATAATACTAATTTAGGCACAAAACCAAACCCGTAACATACTGCATTGCTCATACAGCTGAGATTTTGCAAAATGAGTAACTAAACCAAGGAGTCAAATCCTTATGTAGGTCTCCAATTAGATGAGTTTATGAGACAGCATAGTACCCTGTACTGGATTAAATGGGAACTGCTAGGCTGCAGGGTGATGTTGAAAAGCAGACCAGCTAGGTGCCTAAATACAGATGCAGAAGTGTAATAATAGTTGTTGGCTTTAAAAAAATTGGCTATATACATTGTAGTTCATGGAAGTTGTATCTTAGGTTTACTTAAGGAATTGATTTTTGACATAAAAAGACAGTATTTTACTTCAGATAACTATTTTAGGAATTATGAACTAGACAATTCTGAAACTCCAGATGTTCCAAAGATCAGTGCTCAGGGAAATAAATGGAAAGTCAAGAAAGCTACCTACTATACTCAATTGTTTAAATGTAAACAATTTTAAACTATGAATTTTTAAGATTGTTAAATTCATAACTTTCTTTTTGTGTGTGTGTATGTGTATGCGTGTGTGTAAGTGTGTTTGTGTTTTATTTAAGTCTGTTCAGAATGCCATTGAATTAGGATATTTATTTGTGGCTCAGTTTTAGTTTCCAAATTTCTACTTTTCTTCATTTGGGCTTTTATCCCCTGTAATAGTTTAATTTAGTGGTGGACAGATTGCCAGAATAATGTCCAAGTCGGACTCCCACAGAAGCCAGTAGGCGTCATTTCATTGACTTCGGTGGGTCTGGGCACAAATGATATGTAACACCTACTCTAAATAATCTTTAAAGTAATATTTATCTTCTGGCATGACAGGATGCAGCAGTGGCATATTTTCTCTCAGTTATTTATTATTTGTATGGACAGCAGTATTAAGGGAGGTCACCTACGGTATTATACATGTTTTTTAAAAACAACAGGAAAAAAAATTGGCAGGCAAATTGACCAAACAAGCCATGTTTTCTTAAAGATGGTATACAAGTGTTTCAGGTATCTGGTGACTAACTTTTCTGATAAAACACCACACGTATTTATTTCTCAGTGAGAAGAAACTTATAAATACAGGATACAAGATGAAGCTTCACAAGCATGATTGCATATTGTGAAGCCATTTTTAGTAAACCTGAATCATCACTCTATCTTCTGAGCAATAATGTTAGAGTGTATAAACTGTACTGTGCCGAAATTGAAAATAGGCTGGTGTGGGAAGCATCGGAGCGTAGGTTAATTACCTGAGAGGACTCATACTGTCCCTCTGTTTTCCATTCCCCATCACATGATTGTCGAGGCGAATGCAAGCCTGATCGATTCATGTCACTGGAGGACGTTAACTGCAAGGCTTTTGCCTTAAGTAGCAAAATCAGGGAGAACGGAAGAGAAACATCGTGTATGTGCTATCAAATCTCCATTTTGCTTAGCTGAAGTAACGACAAGACTGCTTTTTGCCCCATGGCTTGTTGTTTTAATTTGCTCACAGCTTTACTCGCATCTGTTCAAAGGGAGGGAAGAATAGACGCAATACTGCTGTTTTGGTCACAGTGGAGTACTGATTTGGTAGCAGACTGCTCCCAGCTTTCCTGTCCCTTTTGCAGGTAATAGCAGCTAGTCAAGGGATGAAAAGGTGGAAAATAAAGTCTGCTGTCTTTGATGCGACAGGATTTGCTTTCATGTGGAAAAAATGTATTCCCACCAGCCTATTAGCAATTCACATGAATTATTTTCACACTCCAACATCCTTGCTTAAATCTGTTACTTATACTTTGCATTGAATTGACAGACAGAATATACGTGAATCTAAAAACAGGAAAAAATGATGTTAGAGGGAAATTGTATTAAAGTAGTACAGATTTTACTCAAAAGTTTGATTTCACTGTAGGACTTCTTTGGTTCACCAAAAAGCGCTATGGTGGCTGGTATAACAGATATATTTCAGACATACTGTTTAATCATCAGAAAAGGTTTCTGAATGTTCACATGAGAACGGCAATCTGTTTCTGCTTTTGGACATAGTACATATGAAAACCTTTTCTTCATTTTGCCATTTAATCCGAGATTGATCCTCAAGAAAATGTCAGTAATTGATCTTGTAATTTTAGGATCAATAAAATATGTTTTAAAGCACAGCATATCCTGTAAGAAAAGCCTAATGCTCTTCATTTCATATTCTTCATTGTCTTAGATGGATGTCTAATAGTACAACTGAAACTAGGGATTTAATTACCACTTCCATTACAAAAATGTGTTTTTCAGGGGCTTGCAACTTGTACAAGTGGAACCCTGACATAAAATTCCAGGTTTTACCATGAAGTCGAGTCTGTTTCCATAGGTTAGATACTCCTCGGTTACAGGATGTTCCAATATTTTAGATAAATTCCATTGGTAAAAATCTAGATCTCTTTATTTCATGTGATGACATTCATTAAGTGTGCTGAAGTTACCTCTCCTTAATACAGGCTCGTATTTCCAATTAAAATGCGTAAGGGTGAGTAAGATTCAATTCCTCGTGGTCACTGTCCAGTTTTTAAATTTCTTAATTATCTCTCAGTACTTAATGACTTGTGACTAGTGCTTCGTATATGTTCCAGAATCAGTAATAGCTGATCTAATAACAGTTTAGCAGATAAAGGGTGGTCCCCAGGAAGCCCACAGGCTAATGTAGTGATGAGGGAAAATCTTCAAATACACGTTGCAACAATTAGGTGTATGGCGTGTCCTGCCCAAAAGGAGGCACTGCCCAAACAAAGTAACTAGAAGAAATCTGAGAGTTTAAGTTGGGTGCAAGTGAGTTGTATGTTCTTTCTATTACAATATCGGTTCTGAAACTCCTCCCCTGTGTAGCTTTCTAAGAGTGAAATACACAAATTGGTGTTCTTAAAATTTGATTAAAATAACTGCCTTGCTTCCCGCTGGCCAGCTGTGCTATGTACTTTGCACCCAATGTTCAGGCACTTGGTGAAGTTCTGCTGAAGTTTATGGGTATGTCACCCTGATGTCATCCAAGATAATCTGAGACTGAAGATCAAGTCATTTGAGAAGCCGTAAGACTCTCTTAGGAAGAGCATGTTTTCCTTTATGGAGGAAAAAAATCATGATGTCCGCTTTCATTGCTTCTTCAGACCCAGCTGCCTTAAACTTCAGTGAGTTTACCCTGAGGTAGGAGTAGAGATGGCATTGCATTGCAGATGGCATTGCAATCCTTCACTCATTGAAGTTTAGACATCCGGAAGACCTCCATAAGCTTTATGGAAGGAAGCACTTCTAGTGAAAAACACCTACAAAATGGCTCTGACTCATCACCAAATCACAGAAATTCAATGTCCTGAAGTGAAACTATCCAGAAGATGTATCTCAGTAGTAATACAACAGTGTTTCACACTGGTTTTCTACTCCTGACATGGTTCTGTCTAGTGGGGCTGTTAGGAAGTTCATTTCATGGTCTTTGCAAACGAATCGTTTGTTTCATTACAGCAGGTAGGGATTAAACATCTACTAAACACCACAAGCATCCTCACCAGTTGGTCTCCTCTGTGGGCATTGTTAGCAGAGGATAAAGTGAAGTGTGGGAGGAGAGGAAGCTTATTGTGATCCTCTTAATGGGTTCAGAGGACTAAACGTTCCAAAGCATTCTTTGGTTTTATATTAAAACACTGGATTTGGGGATGGAAGAATACCTATGACATCTAAAAGGATTATTCTCCAGGGATATATTTTTGGAAATGTAATACTTGGGTTTAGAGAAGTTTCTCTCAGAATTTGCTTTTTCTCCCAGGTTCTACATTTTAAATGAAAGCTCATTTCACTGAAATACTCAGTGAAATCTCCAGGCATTTAAATTATTAAATTTAGGGAGATTGAGTAGAGCTGTCCTACAAATTACTGAGTGCCACCAATTCCTGTGGAGGTCATATAAGGAATTTGGCACATGGTGCGGATAGGGCCTTATATGCCAACATCCAAATTTTGGCATTTCCTCACAAATGAAGGAGGCAATAGCGCAAAGTTGTGCTACAGGAAGGAAAGCTCCAGATGATAATATCCAGTCCCAGGCAACCAGGCAGTCATGGATTTTGGATGAGCTACGTACAGTCTCAAGGTGTATGTAATCACCATGCATTCATGATCAAAGCGAATGCCCTCACAAAGATATTCACAAGGGATTGTCAGTGGTGGATCTGAGTAGAGGCTTATCTTGCTAGCTGTAGGCCAAATGGCTCGTAGAAACATGGAAAAGTCCTACCAAAAGAAGCTCATGCTTGCACTGGAAAGGAGAAAGCCACTGAGAAATTTCTACTTTGTTGCATTTTGGAATATATGCCTCTTCCTGAATGACCCAGAAGCTACCAGCGTGTGCAGATCATCTGAATTAGACTCCTGGGAGCACAGAGGAAATGGAAATGCAGGTGTTGAAAACTACTCAATCATCTGTCCAAAATTTTTTGATGTATAATCAAGAGCTGTATTAATTCCAGGAGCAGTACATCCTGACTTGAGCAGTCAAAATTATTAGTAGCCAAAAAATTACTACCACCAAAATAAGACTGGGAGATTGAGAAAATCATATACTGCTTTCTGACTCGTCCCTTGCCCTAAATCAAAAGGAAAGAAATTCAGATACAGCTTTTTGTGAAACTGTTGCTAAGAAATATGGTTTGTTATGGAACAGAAGGGTGCTTCTCTCAACAAATTGGGAGCAGAGAGCTGCACAGAAATGCATTTGGCTGGCGGAGAGAGTTCCTCTTCAGTGAAGTCCTTGGAAAGCTACCAGAAAGTATTGAAAGGCACCATCATCATCCAGGCTTACCTGGACCATTGTTTAGGGCATTGAGCTTCATGTTCCCCTATGCCGTGGACACACTGTCTTGTCTTGCCAGTGGAAACAAGCAGCTTGTGACACCACTTGCTGGATACGTGCAGGGAGCTTCTGAACCCCTGAAAATGGGTGCGCTGTGGCACTGTTCTGTGCCTGTGTTGAGAGAAAGTAAGGCAGGACATGCTGCAGCCCAGGTGAAACGCTGTCCTGTATTACAGGATGGGGAAGGCAGGTTGCTGTTATGGTGCCAAGGCTCCAGACTTCTTACACAGTGGTCTTGCGTGCGGAGGGGCCTAGGCTGCATGTGGGGAACTGCTCCTGGGTCACTTTCGCAAAAGCAAAATGCCCCAGTCAAGTGGAATGGGGAGAGGAGGACTGTCTCTATTCCCCCCCTGAACAAAATGAAAGTGATCAAATTGCAGACCTTCACAGCAGAGGTGTTAAGTTCTGTCTTGAGTTCAGTTTTCATCCTCTGCTCCCCCTAGCAACTTCTCCAGAGGGAAAGCATGCACACAGGCTCAGGATGGCAAAGTACACACTCTCTACTGCTTCTGAGCTTAGGGGGAGAGTCTGACCAATGGCATACTGAATTACTCAGTCAGCTGGTGAGGCAATAAATAGAAATGAGCAACAAGACACGAAAAACCTTTGTCTGTGTCCTATGTTTGGCACATCACATGAGCTGTATGACACTCTGGGCTGTCCTTTGCTGAATATTGTGGCAGTTCTTAGCTGCTTAAGGTCTGCAAGATCCAGAGCTCTAAGAATGAGAATTCCTGTTGGAGGTTTTCCTGGACCAATTTATCTCAAAAGTCAGAAAGCAACCCTGGCCCTGTTTCAGTAAATGCATCTCGGCATCCAAGCATGAAAGGAAAAAAGCATAAACAGGGCAGAACTGTTCATTCATTCATAGTTCATTAATTTTTCATCAAGGGCAGCAAAAAGACAAACATTAGTGTTAACATCTCAGATCTAGAGAATTGCTTCATTGTAAGAGGTTTTGAAGCTGACTGATAAGGAAGCAGCAGAAGGTATTTACACCGAAGGAAAATGGATATTTCACAATTCTTCTGTCACACTATTCATAATGCGCAGCAAAGGCTAACAATAGCAGGAATTTCGCTTTCCTTACACATGCAGCTGGAAATGCTTCAAATCTCCAGATGACTATTCAAGAACTATTTTATACATGACTAGACTAGACTTACAGTCTGGTACCTACTGTGTTCATAGCTACACGTTGGGATTTTTTAGTCTTGTGTGTGCATGGCTAAAATGTTTATGCTGGTTGTGGACAGATGGCCATCTTCATCAGCCAGGTCACTGCCACTGGGGAGGCAAGCTCACCTGTTCTGTTTGGCGGAGCAGGAGAGCACCCCCACTCAGCCACCAAGTCTCAGCAGAAGTGCAGCCACTTCCAGCATCATGGAGCCACAYCTGACTCTTCCCCAGTCACACTCCATGGGGGTCCCCACTGAAACCTGCAGGCCTGTGAACAGGAAGGTGTCACCACAGTTTTGCACAGGTGTCACAAGGAAAAGAGGCAAGAGGGGGGCAGTTGTGATCTTCAACTCCTCACCTTACCCTCAAAGCTAGTGAGATGTTCAGTAGCACAGGGCCTCAGTGCACCATGGGGTGCAGCACACCAGGAGATCAGGTGCCACAAGAAATGCCTTTCTTCCCTGATGGAGTTACCAGTGTCGCAAGACCACATAGAAGAGCAACTAAAGCACTGATGTCCCTAACTTACAGAGCTGCATAGTTTGAGACAGAGAGGGCCATGGCGCTGTGCTGTGATCCCCATCCCCTACAACTCATCAGCTGATGCACACTCATGTATAGGGAAGTAGGGGGAGTGGAGTGACAATCGTGCATTTAACCAGTTTAATTAAGCACTGATGGACACGCCAAGGGGCAGAGGTGGAGTTAAAACACCCAGAGGCAACCTCATCCCCACGCTGCCCTGGGCACATACTGGGAGAACTTCGATAGGTAGGGACTTTGTGGGGGTAAGTTTTAATTGCATCAAGTGGAAAGAAAACCCCTCTCTACAGTGGAAATGTGCAGGTATTTCCAGAAAAAAATGGTCATCTTGTTACACAGTGAAGTGGAAACCCACAAGAAATTCCCAAGAAATGTAGTTCAAGTGGAGAAAGGCAACTAAAACCCACACAAACAGAGTAGAACATGATCTCTTAAAATTTAGCACCTGTTCTTTCTTTTGGAACAGTCACGTCAATTTGTTCTTTACATTTTCAGCTCTAGCTCTCCGGCAAGATAGAAGCTGGTAGGAGGCAGACACTGACAAAGGCTCTACTGGCAAAGTGTCAGGTAAAGGGAAACCATTTTTACATTTCTGCTCTGACAAGAGAGGACAATATATTTTAGCCTGGAAGCTTAGATGGCAGAAGCAGCCGTGATTAATTGCTCTAATTAGGGCTCCGAATAGGAAAGAGCAAGTTTCCTAGCTATTGCGTGCTGAATTTCCTCACTTCTATGAATAACTGTATTGCTCAGAGGAGATGGGCATTAAAGTGCATCTCCAGAACAAACATTTACCCACTTCAACTTAGAAATACCACTAGAACCTCAACACAAATGACTAATGCAAAGAGACAACAGGCTATTTCAGCACCTAGGAGGCAGCATAATAGCCCGGTTCAGCTGCTTCCCTAAGGAGCTCGGTAAATCCTTGCATGAGCAACTGCACTGAAAATGAGTGTGTTGCTGGTCTACCACACCACCACTTGCTGGTTTCAGTGAACCACCAATTTCTACTGGCCACTTCAGCACTAACAGGAGACTTCTCAGCAACAGGGCTGGTACCTTGATCCTTTCATGTTCTTCACTGAGGCTTGTTCCCTTCCACTTCCACATGCCTTTCAGCCAGCACTGACCTTTCTGCCACCAGTGGATAAATGTCAGGTCCTGATTCTGATCTCTCTGATGAGGACAAATGGAAACAAAACCACTGCAGTCACTGGAATTACACCAAAAACTGCCTCTTTTCACCAGAAGGAGAGCAGAGCACGTAAAGTGCTGACTGTCAGCTTTGCCAAATGCCTTATGGGAAATTCTGAATGCATTTCTTAAAAAAAAAAGCTGGAAGATGCTTAGCAAAAAAAAAAAAAAAATTTAGTTGGAATATATCCTACACAGTCCAGGAGTCAGCCAACTTTAGCAACACTCTTCTGTCATATGCAGAAAAACCTTTTGCTTCAGCTGAGTCAAGCTGCCTCTTATTGACAATCAGATGTACTGGCACAGAGCATCTAATCTGGATTGTGTCCATCTACAAGTAGCTGGAAGCACACAAATAATAAGGGTTCATCACTGCACACTGATTTATTTGAGGAGGGCAGTGAGATGCATATGTCCATTTTTTTGTGTGTGTGTTTGTTTGAACTGCTCACTTGCCTGACTAATAAAAAGCTCTAATAGAGGCCACCAGGAGAGGAGGTGCTTAGCATAGGTACATGCCAGCAGCTCTTCACATTCAGTAAGTACAGGACTCCTTTCACTGCCTGTGCATGTCAGAGGAGTCTCTACAGCACTACATTGCAAGAAAGCAGGCCATCAGGGCTGCAGAGGATTGCAGGCTGGTCTGAGACATGTTCCTGCTGGTGAAGCAAAGTAGAGCTGAAATCCACAAAACAAGTTCCACTGCTGATTGTACCCTCTCATTTGTATGTTCAACACTCTGCCAGTAATGAATCATCAGCCCAAGTTCTGCTCAGCTCATCATGGCTGCAAATGCTGCAATAGCACCAAAGTAGGGGGGACACAGATTCATCCCCAAATAACCAAACACAGGGGATGCTGGATGCCCATGAAGCTGGCAAAATTTTACCCTACTGATGTGGAAAGTGGCATAGTATACAGATACCCATAGCAGAGTCGAATAAAGAGAGATACTTGCACCACGACAAGGTGTCTGCAGTGCAATGTGCATCAGTGGTAAAGCAAATTTTATTCCCCTTTAGTCAGAGTGCTCTAGAGAGCAGCAAAATTACCCAGCCATGGCCATGCCTCCTTTAGTCAGGAAAACCCTTCATGTCAAGACAGGGGAAGGCAATGCATCCCATGGGGGAAGGGAATGCTCCATCCCTTTCCAGTTGTCAGAACAATCAACACAACGTTTTGGACAAAATGCCTCATATATTCCCCAAGCAGAAAGGCAAACTCTGTTCCAGGTGTCTGCAGCTCTTACCTGAATAGGATGCCTGGAAGTTACACCCTGGTGAGCAACAGAAAGAAGCTACCAGTCCCACGGACACCTGGGACCAGCTATGAACCCTTTCCCATCAGTGCCATCTCTGGAAGAAGACACACCTGTGCCTGCCAAGAACAGAGCTTACATGTGGAGATAACAGTGGACCATGGTGTTTTTTCAAGACTTTATGAGGAAAGAGTGAGATTTTTTGTTAACAGCTCAGTTTTGGTTACAGATATTTATGTGCCAGTCCAGCCAAGCGAAACAAAGCACAGTGCTGGAAGAACTGGAGGGGCACAACCAACTCTCAGACATTGCCTTCATCTGAAGTTGAACATGTGCAAAGTACACCTTGTCATGGTGCCTTTCAGGGGAACTGCGACAGGTGAACAAATCCCAGATGCAGAGGAAATTAAAGATGCACTGATGGCTTATATAATAAAGGCGGGACGTACTAAGCACAATTTCAAAATTAAAAATCTAAAATCAAACTTGTAAGGTGACATTTACACATGGAGCCATTTGTCTCCAGTGTCAGTGGTCTTTAAGTTTCTAAAGGACCTTAGTACCTGCTTGTTGCAGAGGCCTGCATTTTGTCTTTGAAAGCTTTGTCACCAAGGAAATTTGGGATCCTTTATAAAGCCAATTCTGAGGGAACAGAGAGGGTACAGTTCCCCATTTTCTTGTAATGATCTACTTCTAGAAGAACAGTAAGAGAAACAATGGCAAGATCAGGTATGCCACCTTCAGAAATAAGGAAACATTAGATTTGGATGAAGGGATGATTAAATGGAGATAGAAAAGGAGGGAACGAACTTGAAAAGGTGGATTTTTATGAGAGCAGGGGGAATGGGGAGGTCACAACAGCTTTATAAGATATACAGACTGGCTGTGCATCTCAGCTAATGGAGAAGGTGCATTGAAGAAGAACTTCCTYGTGGAGCAACCACGTGGTCCTTTAGACTGTGACTGCTCTATTTCCTCTTTCTCGGTTCCAGAAATTGCAGCCTTCGCCATTTTTGCTGTCTGGCACTAGTGTGGAAGGAGGTAGCATCTCTCCATTCCATTACAACCAGGACAGATAGCACCCATGGGCCAATAGACCTACACAAATGCACTTGCTCCAGGAATTAAGACACCTTGTTTTCCTGCTGCATTGTTGCTAGGGAGCTCCTGAGGTTCCCCTGGATACTGTGCAAGGGATAATAAAATGCTCTCATCAGCCTGAACCAAACAGTAACTGCTATCAGCAGTTCCTCTTGCCTCCTCTCCTTTTGGCTTTGTTTGCTTTACCTTGATTTGTTCCAAAAACAAGGGTATTGCCTAGGGCTGGCATAGGTAAGAGAGCATTAACCCATGTGCATTAAGCCTTGTTGAACTGAAGCTGTTGTGCATGTCAGCAGCTTGGTGTGAGCCTGCTGGGAGAGGCAGGGATGTGTTCAAGGCTGTGATCAAAGCCCCGGTCCTCCATGCTTACATAACACAGCAGCAATTCCAGGGTGCGTCCACAGCACATCCTTGCCTCTTAGTCACTCTCCTTGCTTGCCTGAGGTATCTGCTGCCATGCACCTCAAAATGTGAATTAGTGAATTAGTGTTTGAGATGAAGCCAAAGGGGTATATGTCTTCTTGTGAACCACCGTGACCCATGTGCTGCCTGTGAGGACTCAGGCTGAAACAGGCTCTGGGGAACAGCAGGCCTAAAGCARAAGAGGAAAGGCCAAATTGGCTGGAATTATGAAGTAATGCCAGAAAAGGGAAAGTGCTCCAGATACATCTGTGATTCCTCTGCCAGCAAAATTTGAAGAAGATGCTCCAATCTGTTGGATTTCCAAACAAGCCAAGACTCAAACACGCAGAATCACTGAAGTGATGTACCTTTCAGCTTCTTGGAAATCTCAGTGTTTTTCTGTACCCCTAACACCTCATGTTCAAATCACAACACAGATCTTATCTGCAGAAACTGCACAATGGAAAAAGCTGCAAGACCAGAACAGTGGGTACAGACAGCCTCAGTATCAGATCTAGCTGAGATCAGGTACCAACGGTGATTCATCATGTCAGCTTAAACAATAATAAAAAGATGTCTGCCCAAGGCTCTCAATGCCCTAACACATCACAGGTGTACTAAAATCTCAGCAATATTAAAATAATTGTACCACACAGCTCCAAAACCGCCTTGATACTCTTCCATTGCTCCTGGGGCCACCCATAGYCCTTTCTTGAAGGTATACTGCTTACCCTCAAAGCCTGGCATGCCCGGTGAAAATTAATGATGTCCTGGTTCCCTTCCAGGAGAAGTGAACTTCCTTGGAGTCTCCAAAATCAGCCTGAGGGTGGATGGAGACCAAGGCAGTGTGACCCCTCACTCAATGTGTTTTTCTAAGCCAGGACAGAGATGCTGAGTGACTGATGCTTGAGCACTTGTTTTCCTTTCGTGAAAACCTGTGATAGGAGTGCCTGTGGTTCTCCTTTTACAGCAACTTACCCTACAGAAGAATGACACCAGCCCCCACCTTGGGACCGCACTGGAGCACAGAGGCCAGACCTTAGAGCAGAGGTGGGATGCAGCAGTATGCTGTGTGCCCAGCTTCTGCCTATTTATTAACTGTTGGCCATAACACCCACTGAGCTCCCACTGGCACTCCATACAGAGCAGGCTGGTTTGCCTCTGTGCAGAAGGTCACAGCTCCCAGCAGGTCCTCAGCCATGAGATACCACCTGAAGCCTAGTGGTGTCTCTCAGCGATAAAACACAGCTGCTACAGCAAGTTTCAGTTGAGCTCAGCAGGGAGCTTGGGGTGCTACCCTTCCTCCTCTGGGGCCAGCAGGCAGTCAGCAGCTCTGAGCTCGGCAGGAGCCATCTGCCCACTGCACTCAGGTCCGCTTCAGACTCTGACAGTGCATTCACCAGCTGAAAGACCCAGAGCAGCAACTGGGCTGGATTGCCCAAATTCAACCCAACAAGAGTTATTCAAAACCCAAGCCTGCCTGAACTGGCTTTTCCTGAAGCTCCTGTAAAGACTGGGCATACGCACAGAGAGGCAATTTCTTTGCTTCCAAGCTTTCCTCCTTTCCTAACAACCTTCTTGTCCAGATCAGCAACCAGGGCAGTAACAGCAGCATGAAGGCAGATCCCAGGTCCTTGTGCAAATGAGTTGGGAGAAACATACCAAGATGTGCCCAGAAAACATCCCAAAAATTGCCCAGGTGTGACTCTACTCATTGCATCTTGCCTGCTTGACTTCTGAACTCACTCTCTGCTCAAATGACCGATAGCCCTGCCCTAAGCAAACTCAGAGAGAGCTGTGCAGCCATTCTGCATGGGGGGGAGAAGGTACTGCCAGCAGCATCCCATCTTGCTGGTATCTACTGCAGGAGCTGGGGAAAAGCACGTGGTCCTCACACATGCTCTGTCCTCAGACAAGAACATGAGGAGGTGAGGGAAACCAAAGGATGAGACGGCACATGGAGCTTAATACATGCTGGTGACAACATTCATCAGCCACCCCAGGCCAAGGTAATTAAAGGTGGAAAGCACTCTGCCGTCAATACCTTGCTTCTGCAAGACACCTGGGGCAGAAAAGGATTCACCAGACCTACGCCACAGTTAGCCAGACACATCATACAAATTGCTGCCTCCTACATGTCAGCGAGAAACTAGCACTGAGTGCTCCCACTGTCCCCAGGTCCTCAACACACTGATCTGAGACACTTAGACAAACTAATGACCCGAAGACACTGGCACACAATATCTTTAAAGTGCCTAAATGGATTTCAGAAGAGACAGACTTAACACTAATCTTTGCCAGAACTTCTCACTTTCACACAGAATTAGAAGGGAAAAAAGGTGCCCAGAGGATCACTGCTGCTGCCTATAACTCAGCACCAGCTCATCCTTCCCTGCAGCCAGCTTCTTTACACAAGGGTAATCTAAGCAAGGACAGCAGATACAGCAGGACAAGGGCTTATTTTGTGGCCACAGATGCCCTGTGATGCTGATAGGGCTCTTTTTTATTAGGCTCTGTCCCTTTAGGTTATGGCCACCACATTCACCCACTCTTAATCTGCAGGGGATGAATCAGCTCTRCCTCTTCCTAGGGCACCACCAGCAACGGTGTGACAAGCCATGATGTTACCTGCATTTGGCAAACCACACAGCCCCAGCAAAGCCTGGCTTTTCACCAGCCACAAGCTGAGCTGCAAGGGATTATCTCAATGGACAAATACAAGAACACCATCCTTTGCGGCCCCCTTGCATCCACCCTTTGTGGATAATAACTCAAAATCACAAAAACAAAAACTAGACCTGATGGCCATGTTCTGCATCAAAGATATGATCTAGGCACTGGTGAATTAACTGCTGCATTTCATCTCCTCTTCACAGACCCCTGGAGGACAAAAAAGTGATGTCAGTTCATCCATTTCTTCTTCAAACACCATCTTCAGGGTTGTGATGGCAGAAAAAAAGGTTACAGTAAAAATAAAAAAGTTAGTTAAAAAAAAATCTGCATAATGAACTGATATACAGACCACTACTCATGAAAATGGCTCCTGAGAATACATCACCCAGAGTTCCCTATAGAGAAGGAAACCCAGGCAAGTCTTTGCAAGTATGACTAACACCCATGTCAGCATGGCCCTGATCCTCTCTCTTCATTTATCACCCTCAGCCTTACACATCATCTGCTGTCCTATCTGCCCAGCTAGGCACACCCTTGATCTGTATTTATAAGACAATGCCTTCCCACAAGGCCAGGAAGACGTGGTGTTAATTCCTGGACATGGACAAGGGGAAATCAGTAGTATATATACAGCGTCACCTAACTTAAGCAAGTGAGCTGAAAGCATGTACTCTGCAGTCATTAGACAGAGATAGAGGCTCTTCCAAAGCACAAAGCAAGGCAGGAACCTAATTTAGCTGCCCTGAGTTGCCCTCTGGAAAAGCACAAGGTGCTTGCTGATGAATTAGGAAGATAATCTCCCTAGATATCTGAGGATTTACCAAAGATACCTAAAATGATGTGCCGTGCAAGCTCGCAGGCACAGGGAACACACCAAGTACTGAAATGGAGACTGGCTGCTCCACACGGTTGATGGGCAGCTCGCCTGCAGGGTGCGACGCACCTCTGCCCAGGCGTAGCCGTGGTCTCCCAGCAGTCAAGAGGGGAGGGCCACTCGCAGCCCTTAATGCCCCCCGGTCCCCTGGGGTGGCCAGCAGCATGCATGTGCCCATCCATGGCTGGGTCTCTTAGCATTTTCATTTTCCTGAACTTCAGCCCAGGGGAGGTCTGCGCGGCAGCACATGTCATCACGCAGTGCTCGGAAATCAGTCGTACCTGCAGGCAAAGCACAGTCCTGCTCCTGCTTGGCGGCTGCTCGGAGGGTGGCTTCCATTATCGCCTGACCCCCACGGGCAGGGAAGTGGAGCAATTCAGCTGGTTGGCTAAAAATAGGAGGAGAGACTTCCCTTTCTCCCTTTGGCTTGTTCAGTGAAAGCTCTTCACACTAATTCAAGCCACTTTAACAGCTGTCTGCCTCTTTCCTTCCCCAGCCTTTCCCAGCTCCTCTTGACCTGCCATTCTCTGCCCCTACATTTCATATATAGGCTCTCCACCTTTTCTCTGCCCTGCCACTTCAGCCTTTGCTGTCTTCCCTCACTTCCGCAGCTCCATCCTACCCCTGCAAGCTCCCTTTCCCCATCAGGATTTGTACTGGCATGTTTAGGGCATCACAGATGCGGGTAGAGGGTATATGAAACTGTCATTTTGAGTACAGCCTCATTGCTACCATGCCTTCTGATGGAGACAGCTGGCAGGAACCTAGGTCTGGTGTAGGCATCTGGGCCAGTGGTTCCCAACCTCTGCAAAGCCACAGAGCAAACGAGGCACCATGGAGCATGAGCCCGCACACAACAACCATCTCCCTGTGGCCAGCACAACATTGGGCTAGCGTGCTGCCTGAGCATTGGAGAAGAAGGCTGAGGGGGATGGACTGAGGCAAGTGGCAGACTGGAGCAAACTCAGGCTCAGTTTACAGTAGCTGTGCATGAACTAATTTTGCTTAAATTCTTGGATTTGCTTCACATTAAAATTAATCTAAATGAGATCAGAATCTGGCCCTATTTTCAGTTTTTGCCCCATGTGTTATTACATCATCCCTTCCAAAAGTCTTTAATTGCACTTGTAAGCACAGCATCTGTGATACTAGAAAACTCCAGTGGTGTATCCAGCTAAAATCCTTTGGCCAGAATCGGCTACTCCATGGAAAGACACGAAAGTCTTGGGCATTGGGTTATTACCAAATAACCTGCTTGTACCTTCCCAGCCTCCACTGAGGTTAAAGGTTGATCTATGCCTGAAAGCATACAYACAGCACTGAATGTGGTGATTAGTTTCTTATAACTCCTTTTGTAATTTAAGGTGAATACCCATTTTGGTCCTGTTTACAAAAGTTGTGGGCTAAATGTTAATGAACTCTTGGGAATGCAGTCATCAGCTCAGTACATGCCCTGCTTGCCAGCTTTGTGCCAGAGTGGCAAAAAGGAGTCATTGTGGCATTTCACTGTTATTAAGAGTTCCTAACATTAAAATTTGCAAGAAGAGACAACTTCAGGAGCCATTTGTATTCTGGTCCCAAAGCTGCCACGTCATGCTTATATAAGAAGTGGAGTGCTGACCACTTTTACGGAAATTAATCCACTCTTCTAATGTTTTTCAAAACACAATACTGTCAAAACTGTGCTATACAAAAAAAATAATGACGAGTTTATTACAGTAACATTGGCATAATGGAATTATTCTACTGAAAATATGAATCACTGCATACTTATTCTAGACAAACATAGCAGAATCTGCCCCACTCCTTTGCAAAAAATACAGTGAAAAGCAGAATTTACACTAGCTGAAGCAAAGCATCCCTGGTGTAGGAGATGCATAATTACATTGAAAATGTATCTCCCAAAGGGAAAAAATATCCTACCACTTCTCATTAGGTAATTCCAGATGCTGTCATGAGACATGTTATCTACCCAGTGACTAAATGGCATTCATCCTTCCCTGAGGTGTGAGGGTAGAGCTGCATCTTAGAGTAGCTTAATAGGTTTCCATCTCTCCAGAGAAAATAAGAGGCTATCCCTGTGTGGGCTGTACAGTACTGACTCATTAAGGCAATTTTCTAGAGTCTCCCGTACAAACTCTCCCTCACGCACAGCCTAATGGCCATACACAGGCTGGTGCCTGGGCTCATGCTAAACATGTAACTATGCAACAGGTTTTTACCGATTTTGGAAGGAAGGGGGGTTTCTGAGTGAGGGAGGAGCTGTTGGATGCTTGCTTTTAGTTCTTGTGAGAATGAAGGTAAATGAAAATAGGAACTAAAAATTTGGAATCCAAATGCTTCATGTCGTTGCAGAAAAGGTACCGTGCTGACAGCAACAAATGCCGGTGTGGCACTCTCACAGGTATAGCTGTAGTCACACTCCACTTCCAGACCCTGTTTTGTCCTTGTTTCTGTAATACACTGCCTCATTTGCATCAGGTGGGACAGCCCGGGCAGCACAGGAAACTGGGCAGACAGAAAAAAAAGAGTAATGTCCTCTTCTAACTGGAAAATCAGTAAAATCCAACCAAGGCTTCTCTTGAACAATCAGAGTTTTAGCAAGCAGTCAGGTACCAGATGTCCCGGGAAAGAATTCTCTTCATCTAGAAAATTACTGCATTAGAAAGCAAAGGAAATAACAAGGAAAAGACAGACAACCCCAACCAAGGCAAAGGAGACTGGAACATAGTGGTAATGGGACAAGCAGGTTTTCTCTCCCACTTCGGCCATGCCCTTGCAGCAACTCTACAGTTGCAAGGTGACCGTCTACTACCACCTCACAGACAGCACAAACTGCAAAACCTCAGGCCTTTGGCAGGTGGGAGCCAGAATTCTGCTTTGGGAAAATTGTCAAATGTCACTCCTGAGCTCTTAGTTTAACAGATGGGAGCCTGGGTAAAATATTAAATTAATGAAGGGTAGGTAATTAACCGGAGGCTTTTTTTAATTTCTTAGTTTAAACCAAACAAAATGTTTTGGGAATTTGCAATATGACACCTACTGTGAAAAAGAAGTCTTTTTACTGGCACCCCTATAAATCCTGGGATTTTGTCAAGAGATTTAGTGTTCTGATAGTTTGAAATTCAGGAATCACACAGGTATGGCTTTTGATCTTAAAGTTTCTAGCCTTATACTGTACATCAAAACTTGAAAAGCTTCATAAATCTCTTTCCCTGCCCCCAACCTCCCACCCCCCAAGAAAAAACAAAGAAAAAACCAGAAGCCCACTATGACTTTTACATCTCTGCCACAATATTTTGGGCACTACTTTAACAATATTTCTAGATAGAAAATTTATAAAAAATTGTTGCCACCGCTAAACTTACATCCCTTGATAATAATCTAAGCTATTAAAAGAGATTTTTCCTTACATGAAAGAGACTGGAGCATTTAAATTAGCCTTAAAGTATTAGATCGAGATAATTTTCTCTAATTAACCATTCCAATTTCTTCCTAAATGACTTCCTCCAGTAAGTCAAAGATATTTCCCTTTTTAATTCTGCTACTAGTGTGTCTAAAATAAGTCTACACTCAGTTTTACATTGCATTTTCTGCTACAGTGGATTTAATAAAGCACCTGATTTACAGAAGAGAACGCACAGCACTTTCGGGCTGCAGGGAGAGGTTGTCCAACCCATTGGATTCAGGGAATAATTTAAATTTACTCTCTCACCTCCAGCTCACAGGGACATTTTGCAAGCTCACTTCCCAAAGGTCAGCAAAGAGAGCCATGACTGGAAGTAACAAGAAGATGCTTGAGGTGCCGTGCGATGGGGATCGGAGATTGAGAGCTGGGAAAGCGGGTGGGGAATGGTTGCACTCACACGAAGCAACCTGCCATCTACTGCCGCAGTGGTGGCCATAACAGGCAGAGGGACCAGAGGCAGGTGGTGGGGCCAGGGAAAGGACAGATCCCCTGCTTAAAGACAGGTGACACGGACTTCAGCCGAGGAGGGACAGCTGGGGAGGTGAGGGTAGTCRTGTAGCGACAGGCAGGAAATCACTGATGTCACATCCCAGAATGAGAGACATCATTCCACTCCACAGTAGCCTACACCCAAAACAGGACAAAGTTTCTTTCTCCACATAACTCAGCTGCCAGAGGTGTCAAGACCAGGATTTTAGGTGAATTGCCAAACTATCAGGAAATATTATCTCCTATATTATGCTTGTYCAGTAGAGCGTTTGTCGCTGGATAGGAGACTGGATACTGGAGCTGGGTGGTCTGTTGTCCCATCAGGCGTTCCTCCACTTACGTTTATAGACTTCACCTGCAAAAGGGGGGTCTTAGCCTCAGAGCTAAGATAATCTCCCTTGTCTTGCCAGGTGGAGTTTTTCAACAGCCTATTAACCATGAAAGCACTTCAATTATTCAGTCTCATACACCTTCCCCCCAAACAGGGCTGCCATGGTTCTTACCATGGAGCATTTTCCAGGACAGAAATCATGCACGTACATGTCCAGCTCACTGCACAGAACAAGTCCCATTACAGACAAGCCTGTGCAATAATCCCCTGGCATCCTGAGAACACAATCCTCTCTGCATCATGTACAAAAAGGTTCAACACATCCATTTCTGCGTGTAGCAAATAGGTCACCTGCGCAGGACACACCAGTTCATCTGCAGTGCATGGACTCTAAATTTCTGCATAACAACTCTGACAAGGACATTGAACATCCAGAATTACAGGCAAACATCCAAAGATGGCAGATTTCAGCCAAACATCATTTCCAGCAAAGACAGCATATCTGGAAGAGCTGGAAGTATAACAGTTTTATGAGCCCTGAGCCAGCCCATCCTGTCAGAACTGAAATCTCCTACTCACTCATTATAAAATCAGTTTTCCTTACAACAGAAGACAAAACTTTTTGGCTTTTATTACATAATTTCATATGGAGGAGAAAAGAAAAGTGATCCCGCCTGTCCTTCCCTTCACCCTCTCCTGCTCAGGTACTAGCTCTCTGATTTTCCTAGCTTTCACCACTGGCCTATCCTCCCGTGCCTCGTTCAAAGCCAATGGAGTCACTAAAACTTTTTCTGCTGATTCAAGCCCTGAGCACACATGCAGTCTCCAGACAGTTTGTTAGGGAAGGATTTGCCTTTATCCAGTCCAGAGCCATTTAGATTGCAAACTCAAGAGAGGCCTCTGGAGTCAATAAAAGCAAGCCGCAAGTCTCCCTCGAGGCTCACCTGTACCAGCACTTGCTGCTTCGTCCCTGCCTGCTGTGGAAGTACAGACATGAGCAGGCCCGTGGGGAAAGCAGGCTGCCACCATGGGAAACGCCAGGAGTAAAGACAAAGAAAGGAAATCACAAGAGCTGCAGCCAGGATCCCCACAGCCCAAACCCCAAGAGAAACCTGTAAAAGAGGGAACGTGTTTTCCTCCGAAACACAAAGTTGACACACACAACTGTGGGGACACTGGAGGTGCACATGCAGAAGGGACATCACCCAGGTCTGCAGCTTCTAGTCTGAAATGTTTGTGACAGAGGGAGAGACAGCGTTAGACCTCTGGTTAGAAGGGCATTACAGCTTTGGGTAATAAATAGTCCCTTCTTGTTATCTCAGTGGAATGTGTTAAGAAAGGGAAGAAAATTTGGTATAAAAACAACATGTATCATGCATGCAGTACTCTTCCTCCCTCCAAGGGAGGAAAGGTTGAATCCAACTGATTTTTAAAGCTTTTCCCTTGCAAGCAGAAAATGTCCTCTTTAGAGGACTTCAGTGTTACAGTACACATTTCACCAAGGAGAGCAGAAAATCCTCTCCTAGGGAGAAGGGGTTTGCTATGAACAAATATCATGTATTACCGAGTAGTGGAGCAGAGCAGCTCGCAGAAAATCTCCGTGCTTTCCCTTTTCATTCAAGAAGTCATACAGTCTCTCAGAGACGCTATCAGCTACTTCCATAGAGAGGAAAGAAAACTGCGTAGCTGTCTGAGCACTGGAGTTAATCCTTGGGATAACAATGAAACTTTGGCCATTCAGCTAGCAAGGAAAACCCTTCTGAGCTTTTGTGCAAGGTCGTATAAAACATTAATATGACCAGACATAGCAATAGCAGTGAAGTAGTACTTCAATCCAGCAGTAGGCAAAGCCGTGTCAACAGCCCAAGCTGAGGCTCTGTCTGTTTCACTCCCAGACTCTCATCCCAGACTGGTAGCAATGATTTCACACAATCTAACTCCCTCTTGGAGGAAACCTGTTCACAGCTGACAGGATAATTTTTCCATTATGCTCTCCAGACAGGTAGACAGACACTCTTGGGTGCCTTGTGCCCAGGACAGTTCCCAGTGGTCATCCTACAGACCTCCACGCCAAAAGGTTATCCTGTTTCAGGGGCACACAGACAGTGCATGGGATCCAGAGGACATGAGTCATCTGCCACAAAATGTGGATGTGCTATCCCAAGCAGGAGAGACACAAGTCCATCCACCTCCGTTAGCTTGAGATGCTGGGTTTTTTCTGCAGACCACCCAGAGTGGTGGCAACATAGACAGCTCAAACCTACATGCTACCGAAGTTAGGTTTTGACTTTATGCTGGTAATCACATGTGCCTTGCCCATGCTTCTTGTGTCCTTGGCCTTCCTTGCCTAGGCTAAGGAGGTACTACCTGCATGGCCTCTCCCTCCCTGAAGTAGCAAGGAGGAAAAGGGGGACCTGGCATCCAGTCATGGCCCCTTCCCCTCCCTTGCTGAACCACTCCAGGAAGAGACCCACCAGCATAAGCCAAAGCAGGACAGACTTGCCTTGCCCTTGGATCATCCAGGTTTGGGGCCCAAGGGGAAGCAGCAAAGGGTTATGCTGAGATAAAGGAGTGAAGGGACATGGTGCTAGATCCCCAATCTGCAAGGCGTCCCTTCCCTAGTATCCAAGAGGCTGGGCACCCTGGGGACCTGTCAGCAGAGAGTCAGCACCTTGACCTCGGACCCCTGGCCGAGCAGCCCATGCCAGGGCAGTGCTTCCTGCAGCACCAACCCCGCAGAGGGTGCCGGTGGCGCAGCCTGCCCTGCGCTCCCGGAGAGCAGTAAAGCAACGCCTGAGCTGAGCCAGCGGGGGAGAGATGTTGCTGCATTCCTGTGCGATTCCTCCACTTTGGAGAATGCAACACCTGCAAGTCATTGTGGGAAGCAGACTGAGCCCCATCGGGGCCATCCACAGAGCTGCATGGCCCTGGGGGTTAAAGCAAACCCACGCTGCCCTGCCAGCCTTCCCCCAGGTGAACTGCAACGCAGGGATCRCTCCTCTGCTAACTCCCCCTCCTAGCTGGCAGGAGTGCTGAGGTTCAAGGGCAACCGCTGGAGCAAGACTGAGACCACACCACAGCCCTCAATTAACCTAGCTGCTAAAAGCTACCCTTCACTTCTGCTTTGAATTTGTTTTGTTTTAACCTGCAGCAGCTGGGTCCTGTTATCCCTCTGCCTGCTTGACCGAAGAGCCCTCTGTCATMACATCCCTGTTCCCAGCAGGTACTTACAGATGTGGATCAAGTCAGCCTCTAGCCTTCTGGGTGGTAAGTCAAATAAATTGAACTCCCAACTCTTTCATTACAAAGGCAAGTTTTCTGGTCTCCTAATTGTTCTCACTGCTCTTCTCAGAGCCTCTTCCAAATTAGTAGTGCGTTTCTAAGCTGCAGGCTCAGGGCTGGAGACAGCATTTCTGCTGCAGTCACTCCAGTAGCAAGCACAGAGGTGACGCTGTCACTCCACTTCCACTCCAATGCTGCTGTTTGTGTCTCAGCCTTGCTCTGGGATGCTCCTCCATGCGAATGTCCAGGTCAAGCTTTGTCACACTGAATGTGGACGGCATTCTCCACTGCCAGCTGAAAGACCTTTGTTTGTCCAAATGGTTTGTCTGCACCCAGCTCAAATGTTCCAGGTCATTTCACAGAGAAGTGACCTCCCTTAGTAATTATTTCCTTTTTCCATCTGTGTTTACCACAACCTTTGTATTGTAACTTCTTTTATGCCCCCCTAATGCCTCTATCCAACCCAGCAGTGTGCCCCCCAGTTACCTGGCTCCTCGCTGTGGACAACTTGCCTAACAACAAGGGCAAATTTATGCAGCAGTGGGTGATGGGTTGGCACACATCCCAGGCCATGTCAGCAAGATTTGTCCTATTAGCTGTCAGTATGAGAGGGGCTACTGGGGGGRTGTCACCAGCAGGCCTATGTGATGGTTGGCTGAAATACGCCAAACTGGCCAGAAGAACTTCCTGGAGGAGACAGGCTCTCCAGGGCAGATTGGGACTTCAGCCCCTAGCTCTGCACCTTGTTTAGCAAAAGCCAAAAGCAAGGAAGATGGGCAGAGTGCTGTGGTCATGGCCTCACCGCCACAGAGGAGCAGCACTGCAGGTAGGATCCATGCTCCTGTCCCCTTGTCATGCCTGTTGTGCCATGCTGCAGCCATTCACTGAGTAGTGACACAGCCCAGCAATTTCAAATCATCGTGTGAGTGCTTATGTCCACACAAGGACACAGTGTCCCCCAGCTCCCATCTCATTTTCTGTTACTGCATCATGGCCAATGTACATTCCTGCTGTCAATTACTTGAGCACCTGGGGCAGCCAGGATTTGACCAAGGTGGCAGGCTGCTGGTCTCCAAACCTGTATCATTCCTTCATCCAGCGTCCATCTGCAGCAACGCCACAATCACTGCAGCAAAGTTCAGGGTGGCCCCTTGCAGAGTGGGAAGAGAAGGTGGATTATCATTCCCTCTCTGTGCCCAGCTGCTGGAACAAACCTTGAAGGTGTTTCCAGCTGTTTGTGAGTTTAATGTGTGAAATCGTCTGCCCAGCTCTGTCCCATACTGAGGATTTTGCCCATATTCATGTCCTGCCAAGAGGAACAGGAGGGAGCCTCCATGTCAGTGAAGCTGTCCTTGGAAAGCTGGCCTGAGACACCTGGGCTGTCACCAGGGGGTGTTAAAAAAAGGACCRCTCCATGATTCCAAACAGGGCTAAAGCTCCCACTACACAGATGCAGACCCCAGACAGCTTTCCCTGAAGGGCTCGAATCCAGTTGCTGTCTCACTTTTCTTCCTCATTACATGTTTTCTCCAGGGTACCCATTTGAGCAGCTACTACAAATTTAAAGATTTTGCTTAGCACAAGTGAGAGCCCAAAATGTTTTGAGGTGTTGGGCAAAAGGGCACTGGGAAACATTTTTTAGACAAACGCTTGTTTAGTGTATTTTCATTTAGAAGACATTTTGATGAAAAGTTCCACGGGTGTTTATTTAAACAGCCTCTCGAGGTCCATTTAACATGGTCCAGGTAGGGCATGGGCACAATGGGTTTCAATTTGATTTGAATTATTTTTATTGCCTTTCCAGCAGGTGCCAAAAACTAGTGCTTTTTTTGTTAACAAATGTCTGCTGTATGAACCTTTCAAACTAGAAAAGTATTTTAACACCCACCAGAAGGTGTTTGGCTCCACTATTACTCAAGACACTCTGAAAAACCCAGCATTTCCTTTGGTAAACACAGAAGCACTGTTGCAGGGCACCGAACACAACACAAAAGAGCTTGARGGCTGAGGCAATTTTGTGTAAGGAGAAAACCCCAAATGCAGACATTACCCTTTGTTTCTAACAGCATAGCTGTTAGCACACCGCATAAGGAAGAGAAATCATTAAATTCAGTAGACTAGGGGTCATTTTTTAGAATAAATGCAGACCAGACATATTTCGTTTCGGTTTTTGGCCGAAGAGCCGTGAAGCGCTATCAAATTGTGTGTGTGTTTGTGTTTGTGTTGAATTCCTTGGCTAAGTAGCAGCAACTTCAGTAATAAGGTGGACTTAGAAAGAGCCACAGCAGCCCAAGCAGTGGACAGAAACCTCTGTCCTTCAGGACTGCTCAGTTACAGAGAGATATGCCTAAACTGTTGGCTCCAAGAAGCAGGACAAGCAAAAAGAAGGACCATGACATTTTTACCATGCTGTGGCTTAAGCCAAACTTTTTGTCATGCAACATTTTCTGTTTTTTTGGGGGGAATTAGCATCTTTATGAGCACGCATTACAGACAAAATGCCAGAAAGTGGGATGTACTCACATAAATAGAGGAAGGTCCATTCTGGATGCTGCAAGCAGAGCTGCAGGGGTGGCCCTGGGACTTAGCAGGGAAAATGGGCACTAGTTTTATGATCCCTACAGGCTGTCCCTAGCTTGTGGTACTTCTTTCTTTTCAGAATAGCCCCCAGAAGCTTGCAAAAATACACTTGCAAACTGCTGCTGCTCCAGCCTGTAACACAAGTACCCCCTGCCTACCTCCCGACACAGCTTCACCCTGCCTTGCCACGCTGGTCTGAGGTGTGGGTCCCTCCTCCTGCCACCCTCTCCGCACCATGGCCTCGCCCAGGGGGGAGGCAGGCAGTTAGTTATCGGCTGCTTTGACTGCCAGTCCCCCCGCAGCATCACCCTTCTGCTTTCCACAGGGTCATGCAATTGCCACCTCCTCATGATTTCAGGCAGAAAAAGCATCTCAAAGCCTCAAGGTGTTACTGCAGTCGCTACCCAGAGCTCCTGTTCCAGATCAGCTGGGGATCCTGAAACTCTCTGGGGTTTCCAGAGGGAAGCAAATATTAATGCTCCCAAAATCATGACGGTCCCAAGTGGGGGCAGGATGGCCAAAGCCGTGCCTGACAGAAGCTCACCGCTGTGCATGCCAGTCYGGCATCACGTGGCTTTCTCTGGCACATGCCTCTCCATCCAAAATGAAGACATGGGCAAAAGGTTATTCTCTCTGCTGTGGCAGCAGTGGTTATTTTCCCATTGAAAAGAAAATTTCTTCCTATGTACAAAAAAAGGAAACAATAAAACCAGCTGTACAATAACAAATAACAACATTATTTGCTTTAAATTGGCTGAGATTAGCAGTTCCATGTGAAGTTCTCAGATCACAGAAACTGACTCTTAGAGTGAATAGCTTTTAAATCAATTATATATGGATGGATATTAATAATGCTATAGCAATGGGCTGAGAGAGTGCACACATAAACACTTAATCCTAATTCAGAACACATACAAGCTGCCAGCTTTCTGTATTTCCTACTCTATGTCTTTCAACTGCAGAAGTCACATTACAATCACTTCCAACTCTAGGTATCTTAATCTGGAAATAATCACTTCAAAATATGTTAACACTTTAAGCATCCCACACAGAACTGATTGCCCTGAGATCTCCATTATTCTTTTTAGCATAGTGAATGCGCACTTAATATTTCCTAATAGGTACTAAGACGCTCAAGGCAAAAAAGGCTTCTATAATAACTCATGCTATTTTAAGAGGATCCAATTTAAACAAGTGCCAGCTAAAATATTTCTGGATTGAAAAGTTTTCTATAGTAACTTGCAAATGCAAAATCAGTCACCAGGACAGTTCTAGCTGCCATCTCTTCTTGTCACAGATCTATACTTCTGTCCAGTTAAAAATTCCTACTTTAAAAATAGGAAGGTGTGGGCTGAGCGATGATTTTTAGCTAAACACTTAAAAAACATATTCATGTTTTTAAACCACAGCTTACAGGGAAGGTCAAAGAATTAGTCTATCCAGGAGTTAGTAGAAAGCTTGCTCCAGCAGCTGCTGGAGGAAATGGAGCTATAGCTTCTGAACACAGGGTTGCTGGTCAGGCTCCTGCCAATGCAAGTTCAGGCCTATCATGGTCAAACACAGCCTTCTCTGTGGATCTCACAGACCTCGTGTCAGGTTGCAGCATCCCAGATAAGTGCATTTGCAAGACCAAGACCAGAAGACCCAATGCACCTACTCTATTTTTCATCCTGGCTCCTCCTTTAAATTCCCACTGCAAAGCACGCAAAAGCTTCTGTGTAGTAAAAAAGAAGGAAAATGTGGACCTGGACATAAAAAAAAGGTGAAAATTTGATGTCAGGCACACAGATGACAATTCTGTTGGGTAGTTTTGTTGTTTTGTTTCCAAACAGTTGCTATTAAAGCCTGTGGGAAATGACATATTCTCTGCCCATTTGAAAGTCAGGCTGCAGGTCTTAGCCTCTACCTGCATTTTTAAGCACCTGCCTTTCAGCAGGTGGTTTCCAGACTCCCAGCTCTTGCCACAGCCTCCTATGCCTTCAGTTGCCCTCACTGTGTTCACCCAAGTCAAAGAGTCTGTCAAAAAAAGGTATGGATGTCCAGGTGTGAAAGGTATGAATCATGTGCTTAAATGCTCAGGCAGGCAGGGAAACGTGGCACGTCCTCGTCGGATGYGCTGCCGGCGCGGGCTCTCCTGCCTGCACTGCTGCTGCGCCAGGCCAGGGAGATGGCAGCCCCTGCACAGCGTGTCCGGGTCCCCGGCCACGGGCACTTGCTTCTGCTCTGAACAGCTTGGGGGGCAGCTCCCCTCACACAGCAGCTCGCCATGTCCCTGCACTGCTCCCCAAACTCCTCTGCCCCTTTTTCATAGCTCGTTTGTTCTATTTAGGTGCTTTATTCCCAGCWCCGAAGATTGGTCTCCCAGGGGCAGAGGATGGACTCTGCAAATGGAAGCAGCTGATTGAATTGCCTGTGTCAAGAAGCAAACAGGGAATAACAGCTGCTTTAGCCCCAAAGAAGTGGCTGTCAAGCAGGAACAGTCCCTTCTTGGACAGGTTGAGGCTGTACAGGTCTCCAGCTGTCATAGAGCAGAGCCCAGCACACAGGAAGATTTGAAAGCCTACACCTTGATGCTAGAAATTCAGCGAGATCAGTCCCACCAGGGATGGGGGTGTCAAGGCAGAGCCGCAGAGCACCAAATTTCAAGCTTGCGCCCACCACTTCTTCCTCCATCTCAGCTGGATAGACAGAGCACAAGCTGCCGTGGAAGTTCATACATTGCTGCTTTAAACAGCAGCTAATCCCCAAAGTCCACAAACTCAACAGAAAGCCGCCTGAGGAAAAACATTCGAGAGCCTGCAGATCCCAAATTAATTCATTCTGATCACTGCTGCCAAAGTATCTCAAGTGGATTAATGGCAGCAGACAGCAGACAACCGAATGTAAGGGCTGGTTTTCGGTTTGTTGTTTGGTTTACCAGAAGGCATCTCAGGTTGGGCTCCATGCAGGGAGCTCCAGCTGCTCAGACCCTGAAGCAGCCTTTATAAGACAGGAGGCCAGGGGCTGGGGCCCCCATTCAGCAATGTGTGTGAGCATGCGCCCGCTTTCAAGGACTCAATGAAAACCCACTGAAATCAGCCTGTGGAGAGACCTCGCTGACCCACGGCAGAGTTTTACACCCTGTTCCAGCAGACACTGCAGCTGCTCACCCCCATATAGTTGCAGTGTGGCTGCCTTGGCATAAGCACCGAAACCTGACCTTGGCCATCCACATCTGCAGAGGCTGGCCTCCTCACCAAGGGTCTCAGAAGTTCTCAGAATGCCTGCCACATTCAGGCTGAGTTGTGCAGCGCGATGTGAGGCCGCTGGGATAGATCATCGTGAGACAGAAGCAACAGTGACCTCCAGGCAGTGCTGGTGCCCAGCATCATAGATATGGGGTTTCTGACTTCCCTCACAAACCGCCTGTGCCAAAACTTCACACTCCGAAAAATAAAATCTCCCAAACCAGCACTTACATACCTGGGAAAGCAGTGGTGGCTTTCTGTACTGCAGAAGATAGCTGCAGAAATTAAGAGCTCCCCATCTGCCATTTCAGTTGGGAAGTCTCGTCCTTTGGCACCCCTGGGGTCCTCCAGGAAATGTCCCTATGGACTCACCTCATTGACTGACTTCTTGCTTTCGCTGGCTGCACTCCAGAGACCAACATGCCCAGCAGCACCTTCCCTGCTAGATTAGACACAGGAGGTCTGTCCACACCTTCAGATAATTCTGTTTTTAACAGGCCACAAGCCCGTTGTAACTCTGTGCTGCTTTTCTTTCAGGCTTTCCCTCTGGACCAGACATATCCCTGCCCACTCCACACAGTCAGAGAAAAATTTTTGCCTTTTCTTCACAAATTCTGTTTTAGGTTGTGAAAACACTTGGTCTTCAGGTCAGAAAAGTCTTCAGCACTTGGAACGAACCATTGAAATGTCACCCCTCACACACCAGAGGAGCAAACATACCAGAGAAATCACTCCTGTCTAGACATTTACATGAACATGGACATTCACAAGTCTGGATGGGACTGCTGAGCCCTACCTCAAAGGACACCAGTCAAAAGCTCTCTGCAGAGCTGAAGGAATCGCAGATCCCTTCCCTCCTGCACGTCAAATGGTAGGGAGATGTTTCCAGGGCTTTGTCCAGCCCATCTGCAGTGAAGCAAGCCAGCTTCTGCCACAAGCCCTTGCAGAAGGCCACACATCAGGAGACATCACTAGTCAGGGTTTCTGGAAGGTTGCACATGTTTTTCTTTGGCTTCCCTCTGACACTTTACCACTGGTATTTCCCTCGCATGCATGTTCTTTGTGTACACATGCATACAAGAAGAACTTGCCTGATTTTTACCTTAGCTAATAAAATTTGTTCTCTCCCCTGCAAGCCTTGCTTCTTGTCTCTCAGCCACATTACAAGAAGTCATGTCCTTTCCAGATCTGACCTGCAAAGACTGTCCCTGTGCACACGGACATCTTGCCTGGATCTCTTGTTCATGGTGCAAGCTGTGCTGCGGCCAACTCCTCTGGATTTCCCACGAAGCTCTTCAGCTTGCATAAGACATGTAAATATTCATAGCATGCAGAAGAAGACAGCTCACTAACTGGTGGGGAGGGACCTCAGCTCCAATGGATGCTCAGCTGCTTCATAGAAAGGAGAACAGAGTCAACAGAAGAGGGTAAAAATACATACCAGTGATACTGGGGTAAGTGCTTCTGACTGCCTGGGAGCTGGAGGGACTCGGACAACTGTCTCCTCATCTTCCCCATGTTGAGTGCTCTAATCAGAGGGCTCTGGAGAAAGAGCTGCCACTGACACATTTCATCCCCATTTTGTGACTGATCTCAAGTTCTCCACTTCCTCTCCAACCATAAAATCAATATGGCAAATTCAGACCGAACTGGGGAAGCTGAGCACAGCTTGAAGCTCATTTTCCCGTGAATACATTACTCAGATACAGCAGAAAAAGGATAGGCTGACTTTTCCCTTTCTGCCCCCATGCCTTCTCCATCAGGACCAGAGCCTGCACCAGCTACGGTTGCCAGGCAGTAGCATGCCAACGTTCATGCCACCATCAGTTACCAGACTCAAATACTCGTGTTTTCGTAACTGTTGCCTCACACGACAGACAGCAGTTATGAAGAAGCGTACAGAAGAGGCTGAGTTTGATCTCTGTCATTTAATTTACTGAAACAGGATCCCAGGCATTCCCCCCACACCCCATATGTGTACATACCAACAAGGCAGTAAGTGCCACGTGGAGGTAGAGGCACAAGACTACTATCTAAAAGAGCTTTTCCCCCTCTTGAAACCTAGCTGGGTTTCTTTCAACATAGCTCTGTGAAATGCAAGAGATGGACAAACATACACAGAAAGGCATGGACAAAGTTGTGAGAGGCACCCTGAAAGAGGCACATGATAGTGGTGTTCCCACAAGCTGGCTTGTGTGAAGCTTAGTGCAGGGACTCATCAGCTGCAGTAGATATAGCAAGAGAAAGTTGAAGACGCATGGGAAGTAGAAAGGTTGTCAAAGAAGTAGGCAAAACAAGCAAATACACATGCCGTCTTCCACTTGCAGTGATCCTTCATGTTCCTGTAAAAGGCCATCTCCAGAAAATAAGGGATTTACAACTATCTGAAAGGAGGCTGTAGAGAGATGGGTGTTGGTCTCTTCTCCCAAGTAACAAGCGATAGGACGAGAGGAAATGGCCTCAAGTTGCGCCAGGGGAAGTTTAGATTGGATATTAGGAAAAAATTCTTCACTGAAAGGGTAGTCAGGCATTGGAACAGGCTGCCCAGGGAAGTGGTGGAGTCACCATCCCTGGAGGTGTTCAAAAAACGTGTGGATGAGGTGCTTCAGGACATGGTTTAGTGGGCATTTGTACTGGGTTGATGGTTGGACTCGATGATCTTAGAGGTCTTTTCCAACCTTAATGATTCTATGATTCTATGATTCTATGATTTCCCAGTTATAATACCTCTTTGTAGATTGCTGTAGTTTTTCTTTCACCAGTGAAATGCTCTCTCTTTAAAGCAAAGAAATTCCCAGCCACTTTCAAGAATTTTGGCTTGGTCCTTCTTAAAACAAGCTTCCCTCCTTCATTCACAAGCTGTGGGAGAGCCTTTCCTCAGACATTACATTCGGGGTGCAAGAAACTCAGTGAAGTAAGAGCCATCACATGAGTGTTTTGTAAAATGTACATGAAAAAGGAAATTGTTGTGTACTATCAACTCTAGCAATGCCCAGGGTATAACATCTATGGATATTTGTACATTACATTTACAGCTTTCCCAGCCCCTCCCAGTTTTTCATAGAATCATAGCATGATTTGGGTTGGAAGGAACCTTTAAAGGTCATCTAGTCCAACACCCCTACAATGAGCAGGGACATCTTCAACTAGATCAGATTGCTCAGAGCCCCATCCAACCCGACCTTGAATGTTTCCAGGGATGGGGCATCTACCACCTCTCTGGGCAACCTGTTCCAGTGTTTCACCACCCTCATCRTAAAAAATTTCTTTCTTATAGCTAGTGTGAATCTACCCTCCTTTAGTTTAAAACCATTCCCCCTTGTCCTGTTGCAACAGGTCCTGCTAAAAAGTCTGTCCCCATCTTTCTCATAAGCCCCCTTTAAGTATTGAAAGGCCACAATAAGGTCTCCCCAGAGACGTCTCTTCTCCAGTCTGAACGACTCCAACTCTCTCAGCCTTTCTTAATAGAGGAGGTGTTCCATCCCTCTGATCATTTTTGTGGCCCTCCTCTGGACCAACTCCAACAGGTCCATGTCCTTCTTGTACTGTTTTTCTACCTCCCCTACAGCAACACAAAGTGCTCTGAACACATCTGTAGCTGCAAGGGTGACCGCAACAGGATTCCATGAAGTGCTAGGTAGTCAGCAAACTAGGCTAAAGATTAATAGGCAACACAAAACATTATAAGATCTCAGCACCCTAATCTTGTAATGTGAGAAATCATGCAATGTAGAACAGAATGAATGTTCCTCAAAATGGAGAGGGAGGGTGCTCAGTAAAAGCAGCCAGTTTGAGTTGGCAACTTCTATAAATGTTACTGGTCTTCAAACTGGTCTCCTTTTCCAGCACTGCTCATTCTGTCCAACCTATCTTTCCAAACCCCATTTTATTTTTTTGGTATTTCAATTCAGGAATAGAGTGGAGTGAAGCCAGTCAGAACAAGCCCTCTACAAACACCTTGAAAGTAGATTTCAACCTAACTTTTTCATGTTACCACCAGTAAGTTGAAAGATCACTGCCTGACCCTGTATTCACATATTTCCCGGTATTCCTTTCTTTTTCCTCTGTTCATTTGTCTTCCTGGTGTTTTCTATGCTCCATCTGGCTACTTCCATCTGATTCCAAACACTCCATCCACACTGCTCTTCTTCTACATACACCTGTCCTCACCTTCTCCTTCTCTCCTGCTAAGCCTCTCCCTCCAATGACCAGTACTGCTCAGGGATGAGATGCTGTGTGCTTCTGCTGGTTTCAGTCTGCTAAATGCAGACCCCAGCCTTGAACATAAGAGTAGCTGGATGTCTGTGTTGTCCCTTGAGAGGGCTTTCTCCACATGCTTAAGCATTTGCAGGATTTGGATCTTTGATTCTCAGACCCTTGAGTCAGAGAATGCATCATTCTCTTTGCACGATCAACAGCACTTAAGGCAATTACACTCAGAAAATAATACTCAATATGCATATGCCTACATAAAAGCAGCATGACACTGACATTTCAAATGCAGAATTAAACTGATTTGGCCTTTATTTTCTAAGAGTACTTAAGACATTTTAAACAATACAGCATCAGGCAAGCAAAAGATTTCAATGATGGGAACTGGAAATGATTTGCAAGTTAGGGCTCTCTTGGCAGTATGAGCAAAACTCCCCTGCTTTCAGTGGGAATGGAGCAAGGCCATTAAACAATAACATTAAAAAGCCCATTCCAGGCAAACAGTATCTACAGAGGGTTTTTAAGGGGATGTCACATGTAAGAATGTAAGAAAATCGAATTGATCTGATGGAAAGAATCCAGCAATTTGTGTTAAGCATCCAACAGCAGGTGAAACACTTCCGGAGAAGTTACACTTGCTCTGTATTCAGCTAAGACATTTTCAAACCATCACATACAAAAATATGAACTAATTATAATCTTTGCATCAAAGAGGAAAACTGCCCAATCTCTGTGCTTTTGTTTCAGCTAATCTACGTTCAGTGCACTCTTCATGTAAATGAGCACATTTGTTGCAAATGGAGTAAAATTACTTTGCTAATCATCTAGTATTTTATCATCAGAATTTCAGGCTTTAAATAGCTTGTTTGTGCTATACCTGTCTGCTAGCCATGATATAGCACATGGTACATTTCTGGTATCATCATGTTGACTCTGCCAAATTCACCCTAGGGCAAGCAAGCAGGCTCTACACAAGAGTTTTCCAGGGAACGCAGAAGGAAAGGCTGACCATTTTTTAACTGTGTGTCTGTGTTGATCTGCAAGGAGAGTACTGTGTGTCCCTTCTGGTAGGAGACAGCCCCCAGGCATGTGCCCATGACACTTTGTGAAGTTGGAGCTTTCACCCCCAACTCACAGTCCAAGTACCGGGCAGGCTGTGTGGCACTTCTCACTCCCTTTCTGTTGAGCTGAGAGTCCGGTGCAGCTGGTCTCACATACACTGACAGATGTAGCAATGCAGAGAAGGATGGAAATGGTGTCTCATTTCTACCCTGCACCTGTAGTCAGGAGCCAAAACAGGTAACAGCTGTCCAGACTCCACCGCAAGGATGCTAAGGCAGAGCTGCATGGTCTGACCTAAGAAGCCTAGATCAAAAGCCCAGTAAAACTCTGCTACTGAGGCACATTTGCCAGGTGACTCCAGCTACTACTTTCCCTCTGGAGTGAATAAGAAGGAACTTGTAGGGGCTTCTTCAGTATGCATTTAAAGAAAGCTATTCCAGGACCAGAGGAATTAGCAAAGCCTGTTTTCAACATCCATCTTTTGCCCAAAGCATACCTGCATGAACTGGTCAGACAGCTGCTTTTCTGTGGACTGGGCACAAGCTAAGTCCTGACTGCCCAGCCTTTAGTGAGGACATGCCCTGAGATCCTTGTCCATGACACATTGCTGTTGCTTAGCAGAGGGATACAGGAACTCAGGTTATCCTAAGACACCTGCTTTGCTCCAGGTTTGGTTGAAACAGGTCAGCAGTATGAATAAGATTACACACACTTTGTTTCCATATGTCCCCTTTCTCCCCCACCAGTAAAACTCTCTCTGAGTAGGATGTTGAGATGAAAGCATACTGGAAATCAGCTATTGTGAGCTTATGTATAGGTGAACTATCACTCCCAATCAGACAATTGTCTTGATTTTGTGGGGTTTTTTGCCCTTGGGTTTTCATAAAATGGCTTCATTTTGGCTCGCTCAGAGATGCTGCATGTGTTACAAGGGCAGATGGGATTTACAGCACTCTCCCCTGGCCCTACCCACGCTGCAGAAACTACCCCACAACAGGAAAATTCCTCCCAGTTGCCTCCAGTAACTCTTATTTTGTTTTGCCCCCATACCTCCCTCACTACAGCCCTACCTTCCCTGAAGTGCTCTTCCCATCCCACCTGGGAATCATCTCAGTGCTCTACTGAAAGCCTCAGGAAGGAGCCCCAGTGCCTCCACAGGACTTTCCCAGACTCCCCTCCGCGCACCCAGACCTGAATAGCGTGGAGCTCCTAACAACCCTGCAGGGACCTGCTTCTAGGAGGCCAAACAGGCGAGTGAGAGGAGAGTGGTTCTCCACATATTAATCTTTAACATACTCCACAAATCAGGCTGTGCTTTGTAAACCAAAGCTGTGTCCCATGTTGCGTTTCACCAAAGGATTTATCACATGCAGGCATGTTGGTGCAAGTGCCTTCACAAAGTGCTGTGCTGCGGTCTCCTCGGCAGTATGCACGTGTTTACCTCCCGTGGTGCATCTCCACAGGCTAGCGTGGTAAGTTTATGGGAAAGCAGGACGGAAGCCTAGGATTTCTGTGCTGCGGCATACTGCCTAGCAGGATTAAACAGGCAATGCTGGACACTTTCTGTCAACACCCACAGCAGAAAGGAGGTGTTCACATCCCCACAAACATGTCACTAGCAGAGCTGCAAACAGCAAAAACCCAGTCATAACTGCATCTCCAGCTGTGGCAGTCCTTTCTAACCAGCCTCTGTTTTTTCTCAGCAGCTGTCTCCTGTGTCCCAGTTGTGAAACGGGAGGACCAAGGACCTCCCTCCATTGACAAGGCACCTCTAGCATGGCTTTTGTGGAAGAACTAGGCTTTCAGTGCCACGCCAGAAGTCCTGAGCAGTGACGTGCAGAGGGAGTTCATGTGCAGCCAAAATGCAAGAGGCTGCTGACCCACTCCTAAGCTGCCTGCTCTGGGCTGTTGACTTCAGCCAAGGCAGCTGCACCGTTCATGTTAGTTTCTTTTTAAGCATTTCTTCAAAACAAAAAGCCACCCACAATACATGCAAATGTTGCCCGAAAACTTCCCTTCTGTCCTCATGCCCTGTGTTTCTCATCAGTCATGCACCTCTGGCAGTCTACAGCTGACTGTAGGAACTACTACATGCAGGGACCAAGGCAGAATTGGGGCCACTGGATCTGTTTGTCACTTTCCCTTTTAAAGTCCACTTTTAGAGAATAAGATGTTGATTTCCATGGCCCTAGGTATGATTCAGCAGCATGTTTTCTTTAATTTGATCTTGTGCCCAGCCACCCAAGGATCTACAGACTAGCTCTGCTCAGCAACTGCTGTACACAAATGGTGACAAACTAACTTGTGCCAAACCAGCAAGCCTAAACAACTGCAGACACTACACTGTTCTCCAGCACTGTCTCTGGGACCACAGACTCAGCTTTTTCAGGGGACCACTCCATACAAACAGCTTTTAGAGCTCAGTAAAAGCTTGGGACCAGGTAGGGCTATTTTGACCCACTGGAAAGTCCTACAGCCTCCAAAGACAGTGCTCTTCAAGCAGCTTTCATTTTTTGTATCAGGAAAATCTCAGCTCAAGTCTTCCTATCTCACCAGATATAACCAACTCTCAGGGTAACAGCTGCAGAGGATTTTGAGTGTTTTGAACCTCGTGTCTTCCTGCAGGTGACCAATACACCAACCATGCAGTACTGGGTGCACATTTGCTGTGTGAGCTGTGCTGTGTCACGTTCTGCATTACCGGTGGAACTTGCAGTAGACATCAACAAATATAACACACTGCAGTGGTAAAATCAGAGGCATAAAAAAAGGCATAGGTGATGAAAGTTTTACCATGTATAGTCAGTCCTGAGACTAAGCGTTATGCTGAAGCCCATCTCTAGTGGCTAGCACCCTCGTTCTTAAGTTGACAAGAATGTCATGCAAAAAGGGTGTGCTTTGAGCTACAGATCGAACTTGAGTTACACCATAAGCTAGTATCATGCTGAAAATGTGTCCTCAACACCCTGCCAGTGGGGARGACAACGGTGTTACACTGAGTGGAGGAGACAGCTGCTGAAGGAAGAGGGCTGCTCGTCATAGCAATCCAAGCTTTTTACAAATGTTGGGAGATAACAGGTCCTTTGGGATGAACCTATGTCCTCCATCAGGCAAAATACAAGAATTAATGTTCACAAGCCTAGTTCTCAGTCTGAAGCCAGAAAAACAGCTTCAGAAAGTAAGTCATCTCTGTGTATGTGTCCTACCAAATGTACCCAGCATGGGCCTGCAGAGATCGCAGCAAGGCCACAACTTTCGCTTCAAGCTGAACGTTTGGGGAATCATCTGAATCATAACAGAAGCAATGGCAAAATAGGACCTCCTCAAGCTACGGAGACACTGAAGCTGGCATGGCCAAGAGCAGACGGCATTAAACCTCTCCTTCCAGTGATGCTTAACTTCTTGTATATCTAACATATAAATACACGGCTACATAAGATAAAACCAAAATTAACAACAATTTTCAGCCGCAATGTTTATCTCGTAAAAAAACAGTGACACAGTTGTTTCATTTCCTGTTGGTTAATTTTTTTTATTTTTGTTGTGAAATAAATGACAAAGCTCTTTGACTGTGAAACGGTCAGTAAAAAATGGCAGGGTCAACTTTAAACATAACAAAAACACAGAATCCTAGAAAAATGTTGGCTGGAAGAGACCTCTGGAGCTCACCCAATACCTCCAGCCCACAACACGGCCAGCTAAATGAGGTTGCTCCAGGGGGGGAAGACCTTCGAGGGTGGAGGTCTAGGCCCCATCCCAGACAGTAAACACCCAGAGGGGAAAAGGCTCCTCTGACCTCCTGGCAATGTCCCGTACTGCAGCTTGCGCCTGTTGCCTTTGGGGCTGTCCCTGTGCCCTTCTGAGAAGAGTGTGCCTCCATTGCCTCCATGCCCTCCCTCCTGGGAGCTGACCATAGCCAAAAGGGCTCCCTGACGCTTTCTCAGACCCAGGCCAAAACAAGGCTCTAATCACTATGAACTGATGTGATTAAAGGCTATTCATGGTTAACACAAAGGTCTGCAGAGGGTCAGAAGAACAAGGACATGCTGAGGATCTCCACTAACCTAATCACTTAATCAGTAATTTATAGTAACTTAGATGATAATCTAATCACTCATTAAGCAATAAGACAATTTTCCCTGGTGTGAGCCCACCAGGATTAGCCAACAAAAGAAACTCCTCCCCTGGAAGACCTTGCAAACTGAAGGAGCTTACTGCCTGAAGGAGCACAGGACTCATTGTGGGATGCACAGGGAAGAGCACCTGGGGGGTCTGTAAAACTAATGGGACGTTTTTAAGAGGATTGATGGGACATGTAAGACATTATATGATGCTCAGGGAAAGGACCAAAGGAGGGGAAAAAGAAGGATAAAGATGGCTCAGGGATGAACAAACATGGGAAAGCAGAGGAAAAAGTGGATAAAAAGGGCTGGTCGAGTATAAACAGGTTGCTAGTCAGTATATTTCTCTGATGGAGCCCTTCACTTCACCACCGCTGTGTGCCCCATCCTCTCATTAAATCCTACCTCTTTCTTCTTTGTGAGTGCAGTCTCTACTCTTAGTAGGCATGTGTGAACACCAGTGAATTTCAAACTGGACTCACCAGTAAAATAAGAGGTCTGGATACCAGCAACCGGAGCATGGCTACAAACCTCTGGGGTTCCCGTCTGGGTGCCAGCAGCAGGGGAGGCCACTGGGATTTGGGCCAGGTGTTGGATAAACTATCCATGCAAACATATGTGTGTGTGTTCCTTGAATATGATCAGCTGGGGAAGAGGATCAGGCTGTCAGTGCTGCTCATAGATCCCCTTGCTGCCCATTGGGGCTCCAGAGCTGGTCCCCAGCCCATGGGTCCCATCCTGCACCTCTACCAGGCTTCTCCCAGGCAGGGGCAGGACTCGGCATTTGCCCAGGCTGTACTCCATTTCTCCAGGCTGCCAAGGTCCCTCCAAAGGGTGGCCCTCCCCTCCAGTATATACACTGCTCCCCCAATTTGGTACCATCTCCAGACTTGCCCTGGTCTTGCTATCCCCTCACCCAGCTTAAGAAAGATCTTAAGTTGCCTTGCCCTAGCATTGCCCCCCAGGGACACCACTGCTCACCAGCCAACCGTGGGACCTCAGACCACTGAAGGCAACCCTCAGAGCCCAGTGATCCAGTCCACCTTCAAGCTCACTGATCCATAGCTCACCACTTGGGCACCAAGTACACCATGCTGAAGGCCTTGCTAAAGCCAAGTTGTCCAACATTCAGTGCTCTTCCCTTCTCCACAGAGTCTGTCATCTCTTCAGAAAAGGCAATCAGGCACCAATGGGCCAGGCACAAGTTGCCCTGGTAAATCCCTCTTGGTCATTTCCCCTCCATCCAGTTCTTGGGAAATCATTTCCCTCTCCATTGTCTGCCTGGGGACTGAGGAGAGGCTGATGGCCAGTCATTCCCCAGACCCTCCTTACACTTCTGGAAGGTGGTGCAATGCTAGCCTCACAAATAACCCCCGATCACAGCCTTTCACAAGAGAGGGCAGCTTACAATGAGATCAGCCAGCTCCCTCTCCTGCCCCACTGATCAGTGGGACCATGGTTTCCTTCTCCTCCCTGTGCTGCTGAAGCTCTCAGGGAAGCCTTGCTTTTTCAGAGGAAGCCCTTCATGGCAACTTGTATCTGTGGCCCCTCGTCCTGTGACTGTGCAGTTGTGGGGATAAATCTGGTTCAATCTGCAAATGTTTTACGTGAGGAATTCCAAAAATTGCCCTGACCTTTACAGAGAGCACCACACAGGAGCAGTGGGATAGCACACATTCACCGCCTGCTGCAAAGGCTGGTGCGCACGGTGTGGATGTTCTGCTGGCTTATGCAGAGCCAAGGAAAACTTGGGTCTGTTTTTCTACAGAGCAGAAATACAGATATATAGTATCTGAAATATGAATAGATTTTTTTTTTCTTAAACCTGAATTCATTTACAAGAGTCTCTTCTTAGCTCAAGCTTCATCACACTCTGGATCTTTGGGACCATACTGGATGTATGCTACAGGCTTTGAGTGGCAGTGAGCGGCACTGACCGATGGTGATCTAGTGAAATCTAGTAGAGGCAGCTATAGACCACTGCAACTGGCTGAGCCTGGCTCTGACGAGCAGCAAAGATGTTGAGTGGAAAAATTTACTGTGTCAGAACTTCATCCAAACAGGGAAGTACACAACACCCCGCCTCAGAATGTATTTAAGGAGGAGTCTGCGCCCGTGCACAAGGTACTCCTGTGGAAGCTGCAGCCCAGTCTGATACCACGCTGGAGCAGGGGCCAGAGAGGACTTGGACAGAAGAAACCAGTATGCCCAGAATGGCAGAAACCATCCCATGCACCATTCTTGCTTCCCACGTCATTCATCTCCTTGTCTGAGGGTTTGGGACATGCTGAACATGACAAAAGGAGTTGGGATGAGGAGGGAAGGGGAGCAGCTAACTAGTGAGATGAGAATTTGCGTTCTGGCATTTGCTTTCTCTGTACATTCAGATCAACTGCCAAAACTTTGTGTTGATTTAAAATAAAATTAATTTTACATAATTCCCCAGTTCAAGTCTGTTTGCCTGCGCCAAGAACCAACTCATTTCTTCACTGCCTCAGCTTTGCATTGCCATAGCCCAAAAGCTGATGAAGTTAAAATAGCATTTCATTTGCCTATATCCAAAGAGAAAGGGTGAAAAAGAATTCTGATGGCAATTCTGAAGTTGAAAGCACCATGTTTTCTTGAGGTATCACCCAAACTCATGTGTTACCTCGAGACAGAGATGCAGTCTAAGTTCCTCCTTCTTCCTTCCTTTCCTGGTCTTGAAGACCTAAATAACAGTTTTTCCAAGCCATTTATTTTCTCCTGGATTCAATCTGGACATCTTTCAACTTCAGAGGAGAAAGGGGACACTATGATTATTTAACTAAGCAATCTGAAGAAACGCAATCTTAATACGCACACAACAGTTTAGATTCCACTATCTGATAAAATGTTCAAGAGATACACTAGAAGCAAAAAAAATCAGAAGGAAGGAATAAAATATCTTGTGAACGTCACCCTACATTAATTTAGGATTCTGTACCCCAGAAGCAACTTCCCCTCCACCCCTTCTGTCTCTTTATTAGCACCCTTTCTCTCTGAGTCAAACCTCTTTTAAACATATTCTGTATGAACGTTAGGGAGGATTGCTTAGGAATTAACCAAGTAAGCAGAGAAGATGTCGATAATCCCCATATGGTTGCTAGGCAACAGGTAACCAGAAAAATACTGAGAATGATGAAAATGATAAATGTGTACAACATTCACAAATACAAATTGTTTTAATTATTCCATAATTTGCAGTGAAAAACAATTCATTAAAAGTATTTAATTTTCAAACCTTCAACAGGTCACACTGAATGACATTAAGATCCAGTAGTCTCTTCTCCAGATGAACAGCAATATGTGGCCAAGGTACTGAAAATTTTGTTGTTTCATAGTTCAAAAAAATTTCATTTATTAGTCATCAAGATGGCCTATTATTAATATATAAAAACTAAAGGCCTACTTTTTGAGATTTGCTCTATCTGAAACATGAGATGAAAAGTGTATCAGTGATCCTAACAAATGTGCTGTCAGCTACATAGGGCTTAAAAGCTTTTTATTTTCAGATTTATAACAAAAGTTGAAGTTCCCTGTATGCTGCTCTTCTGCTACACCTCTAATACATTTAGATTAAATCCTATTGGCTGCTAACATGGACAAAAATATGAGGCAAAAAAACCCAGATAAAGAATACGATACTTAGGATAGTCATCAATGTATATCTTTTTGACAGAAACAAAGAAAACAACATTGTTAGGAATTAATTATAGCACATTCAAGTGAGGTGGCTAGACAGGTCACTAGGGAGAAGGCAATGCAAACACACCTTTCATTCTGCTGGTAACTTAGCCCATTAAACTATTTTCTGGCTCATGGCTCATAACTCTCTACCCTAGTGGGGAAAATATGATCAAATGTTCAGCACAGCTGCCACCAACCTGATTTAACATTTATACATTAATAAAAAGAAACACAACATTTTAGTAGTGAATGGACTCCATAGAAGATTCATTACTTTGTTAGCCCATTAGTGTTTCTTATCCAGTGCCTGAAGTGCAGATCGAAATCCATTACAGGTAATGATTGCACTCATTTTACAAAGAAAACACTGCCTTTAAATAGAAATGCTGCCTATGCAAAACAAACAAAAAAATCTCTTACCTGGGATATTTGTACAATAATTCAATAATTTAATAATAATTCTAATGCACACGCTAGAAACAAAACAAACAAAAAAACCCCAAGGCTAATGAATTTCAGATCTTGCAAACAGCACCAAGAAATCCTGCATATTTTTAGGATTCTGTAGTCTAAGAAGGTAAAAAAATTGTATGTGCAGAAGATTCTTTCAGTGCCCATGAGGCACAGGTCTGTATTTATATTAAGATGTACATTTTTAAATTCAAATCATGTAATATTGCCATTCTGTTATTTGGAGAGTACTATAATGACAGCTATAGAACAAAAGTTATCCATGAAAAAACAGTTTATTTCAATTCAACATTTTTATAGCAAACTCAGTTTTAAAACAGGATAGGCCCTTCAAATCCTGATCTTGACTAAAAGAAACAAGGTTACTCTTCAAATTCTGCACAACAATTTAAAGCCATTATCTTCCTTCTTCCATTCCAGTGACCCACTGGACATTGCGATGCCGAACTGCATACCGCACACTAATTTTCAATCTTGCACTTTGTCAGAGTGGTTCTGATCCATGGCTGTGAAGAACAGGCAGATAGCGGCTGTGATGAACACATGCACTCCCTCATAAAGTAGTTTTGGCGAGAAGACGCTCCATATGAACAGGTGGTAACGCAGACCTGTTACCAGAACGATGTAGATGGCAACTGGAATTGAACGCATAAGAGCGTAGCAGAAACAGCCATGACCCACTGCCGCTGAATTCCTGGTAACAAAAACAGAGGAGTTCATTCTCAGGCACACTTAGTAAAGACATGCGAGTTTCTTCACTCTCTAGCATTATTTCACAACACAAAGAATACTCACAGATCTCCACTGTCTGTTAGAAAACAGATTATTGATGCAACAATGTAACTAATAAAGCTTGTCCCTATCACCTCTATATATCCTATAATGTGTAAGTATGTTAAGCGTAAGCATAGCAACTGTCACCGCAATAATAAAGGCACCCAGTAGTTCACCTCAAACTTAGAAGGTTCTGTGCTTTAATATACTTTGTTCTAATTGTTAAAGTCTCCAATAAGCAGTTTCAAGATAGCTTCGTCTCTTGTTGGCCTTCCAGTGCCTTTCCACAGAATCTGGATGGTAAGAGGCAGAGAAGAAAGAATTCAGTACTCTTCACAAAGCTGCCTAACCTGTACAACGGAGAAGCAGATGGAGTCTGCTCCCCTTGTAAAGGGCATAAAACTTGCCAGAGTACACTGCTGCCCTTAGTCAGTAATATTGTACAAAGCAACATAAAAATTGTGCTATTAGAAAACTTTGCAGAGCTAGCTAACATGACAGTCTCCAGAGAGTACCATATCCTTAGGCTTACATGAGCAATACATTGCATTCCTGTCACAGCAGCTTAGCTCAGCTGCGCCCACTCTCTTGCAAGAAATGTCTGCCCCATATGTGACCTACATAGTCCAAATCTGCCACATTGAGGTATTCTGGTGGGTGACAGGAGTAAGGTGAAAATGGAAGTGAAAGGGTTTTCTGCACTTTGATTGTTCTCCCTCCCCTGAGGTGCAAACTCGCAGCAATGATGCTGGGTTGGCACGTGTCCACTTTCTCCAAACCACATCTGCAGAGACTAATTCACACCAAATTCAGATGCTTACCTGTTCAGACAAAAGGAAGGAATAAAGCTATTTCACTGGAATAATAAGCAGAACATTTTCCTCTCCCCATCAAAATATTCTACATCATCAGTTCCCAAAAGAACACATYGGCAAAAAGCGGAAACAATTTACACTGAAATCCTAATCTGAGAATCTGTTGTGCTCCTCCTGTTTTTTAATTCTGATCTTGCTCCAAGTAATAAAAATTTAAGATGACTAGCACTTCTGTGAGATGTAAATTAGTCACTTATGACTAAGTAAGCTACAGAATGCAGCATTTTACATAAAACATCAAACTTATTATTCTTTAAATCAAAATAATTAGGATACAATCCTGTTTTCCAGCAAAGTCAAGAGCAAAATTCCCAAGGCTTTCAGTGGAAGGAAGAACAGGTCATGAAAGCAGAGCTGAAAAACCAGCTAAGAACAGCAGGTGTGAATGATTGCAAAACATACATTCAGTTCACAGAAAACTATTTCCGTTGCTGCTTAGCCAAGGAAACTGACTTGGGAGTGAACTAGGCTGCTCCCTGCTTGTGCGTAACTATCTTAGTCTTCAGTGAGTTTGTGTAAATAACCAGCTATATGTTTAATAACTGATTTTGTTGACAAGGATTAAACAAATTCCAGTTCACTCAGTCTTAGCTATTTTCATGCTGATACAAGTAAAAACAGTATTTGTAGTAGTTAGATGATACAACTGAATAAACAGAGGAAATGGTTTTTGAGTCAGATAGGCAAACAGGCAATTTTTAAACCATTTTCTAGAGTAAAAAAATGCACTTGATAGACCAGCTAGATGAAGGCTACCAGTGGTTATGGCTATCACATTTACTAAACTCAGTGATGGGATTTTCAAGGGAATCCCAAAAGAGAGAAGTGACAGTGTCCACGAACTTATACATCCAGGTCTTTCAAGAGCCCTGCATTTTAAATTTAAATTTCAGTTCATATCTTTTTCCCTAGTTTGTGCTCACCTAACAACATATTTAGTACCCTATTGTGAGAAAGCTCCTAATCGTAAATCAGTAATGCTAAAAGTTTTAAAAATGGCTACTTTTTAAATTATGAACAAACTGGCTGGAAGATTATTTTGAATCAAATCTGTGTGTGTTCACTTCTTTAGCTCAAAAATTAGGTAGACATAATATTTTGGATACTTGCATTTTATACTGGAATGAGAGCACACAGTAATCTTTACTAGTAACATTTAAATTCTGCATTTTCACATTATGATTACTAGCAAAGAATCCCCAAGTCAATAAGTAAATGGTGCAATTCTTTCTGTATTCTGATATAGTAAAAATAATGAACTGTTTTCTGCTTATATAATACTTTTACTTCCAAAAGGTCTCAGCACTCGCTTCATCTCTCAACAAAACATAAACACCTACCTGCAGAGGGAAATCTTGGACAGTTTCACAGTATAACGCAGCGGTGCAATTTAGAGAAGGCAACAGAAGCACACTGTATCCACAAAGTTAAACTGTTAGTGGGGTTCAATAGCAGGATAATTCGGTTTATTTTGGAGCTTGTATAAGAGTTCACACACATGTTGTTGTGGAAACAGCACTGGAATGACTAAGCACAAGCAGTTAGACCTACTTGGCTACTCTGATGCTAAGGCAACAACTTAGTTCTTCGAGCACAGCACCATTCTTTCTTCTTGCTTCTGCCGGGCACCCAGTTTGCTGAATAGTTAAGAATAATGACTTTGTGCACTCCTTCTGCTCATTCTACACACACAGAGTGACCACAGGGTACAGGGCTTTGCCAGGTCACAAGGAACGCAGTGGCCAGGGATCAGGCTGCTGCTGCTGACATGACCAAGACAATCCCAGTAGTTCAGCTGGTTGCCAAGTTATTCCAAAAGAAGTCACCAGCAGAGCACAGAAAGCTGGCTGTGGTATGCCACTTGTATCCTACCATTTATGAGCTGGATCAGCCAGTAATGAATAACCTTGCAATCTCTCAGTGCTGTTTCAGTGAAAACAACGGAATATTACAGGACACATATGAAGCATCAACCTGTAACTACTCCATACTGAACTGTCYCTGCAGCAGTTAATGCCTTTTCTTATTTAAAGGAGAAGAGCATAGAGGGATGTAAACTGTACACACTACCTCCATGTTCTGACAGAACCAACCCAATATTAAGGCCTCTGCATAATGCAGGAGTGAAAAGATAAGTACCCAGCCTCTAATCCTGAGCTCACTTAGCAAGTTAGCTTCTGGGGACTTTAATGAGAAATCCAAATGTGCTAAAGATGACAAAGCATATCCAAACTTCATGAGATTGATGCTGAAGATTGCTAGATCCAGGAAAAACAATGCCTTCAGAGGCTTTTGAAGCAAAGAGCACTACAGATTCACATCACTAAACACGCCGTATTTAGATTGCAAACATTAAGTATAGTCTAGAGCACACACTGGTTTTCAACAAAAATCCTCTCTTTTAATTGAATATTTAATATGTAGAAAAATATGGCCAAGAAATTGTGCAATTAATAGGTTTTCTTCTTCTTTGGATCTCCTAAATCCTAATTGCCAATGTTTTGTCAACAAATCTTTCACCTCTCAATCCGTCTCTAAGGTGCTATTAAAATGGGTAATACAAGATTTGTAAAATGAAAAAAATTTTATGCCAAAAACATGAAAGAAAAACAACTCTTTTCTTGTCAAAGCATGCCTCCCAGTTATGTAGAATATTTGGCAGATGGTGGTGCAAGTTTTGTAGTTTAAAAATCAAGCAAAAAACCTCCACAGACAGCCCCTACACATGCTTCCGCAAGGAATTTTAAAATACATTACTTTACATTGTTCCAACCCTTGTTCTAACCCACCAAATTAAATAAACGTTTTAGAAATATGCAAGCATATGAGTGAGGAATACCCCAGGATTGTCATTTTTCTGGGATTGGGGGAGGGGGGTCATGTCTGGAGGGTATCAGTATGAAATGTGCTGAATCCTTTCAACGAAAGTTATCCTCCAGCATTTCTGCCCTTCCAGCTCCTCTCTTCTAGCTGAATATCACTGCCTAGATTACCTCTTATTGGGGGTACTGAACTTGCATATTTGAAGGTAATTTTTACTGTATTAACATTTTTTACTGGATTAGTGGCATTTTTCTTTCTAGGCTTTCTGCAGTTTCAGTTTGCAAGATCTCCCTGTTTAGCGCTCTCTGAAAAATAGTTGGTACTTTGTAATCTGTCCTGTATATATTAATAACGGGTTGCAGTCAGAAACAAACCCTGTAGCACTGCAAGTGTCTGTCTGCAACATCTTAGAGTATCTGCAATCTATAAGAAATTCCTCTGATCTAAGCAAATACCAATTAGTTCAGCAGCAAGAACAAATTTGCTATGTCTCTCCCACATGCCCTATTCTCACCTAGTGTAATTCTTATGGTGCTATTTTAGATTATAGCATACAATCCTGCACTGTCATGGAAAAACACTTTATATTTTTAGCAGATCCAAGGGAACCAAGAGTCCTTTGGAAATTCACATGATCAACTCCGGTACAGACTATCAATCAGAACAGCATTAATTCTATGGAGTCACAATTTTTGACACCAAACAGATGTCAAAAAGGGCAGTTGCCAGGAAGCTAAAAGGGTTGTCAAGTATACTCTACAACCATGGAAATGAAGGAACTTGGGGATGACCATTGATTTTCCTGTGCATTCTCTTTCCCAGTAAGAAAGGCGGAGAAGCTACAACTACCTAAGCAAGGTCAAGTGACAGTGGACTGTAGTATGTGTGGACTGTAGTATAGGGTTCAGCAGGTTCTCATAAAGATTTAGCTGTAAAAGGCTATTAAGACCTGAAACTTCAATTCTCTTAATTTCAGTATCAACGGCAGGAAAAATAGGATCATATCAATGGTTTTGCCTGTTTTCACTGCTGGCATAATCAGCTGTGCTAGGAGCTTCCTGTCAGAAAGAGTAGTCTCAGTCACCCAGCAGAAGTAACTCTTCCCATTGGCATCCACTACTAGCTAACCTGCTCAGAACAGAGCTCTGTCTAAAACACAGGGCATATATCAATTAAGTTTCAGACTCCTTTTTCACTTCTTCAGTCAGGCTTGGCTCCTGAAAACAGTTCCAGAGGAACTCCCTAAATTGGATATCTAAGAAAGATTTATATTAGATTGCAAGTAGGAATCCAGTTATGCTGGCATTGGACCAGAAGGTCTGAACAGTCACTCTGAATGGCTGCTATAATCATTCAACTGCTAAGGCAAGAAATCAACTATACCTTTGGTAAAGCCTTCTAAAAATCTTGTCAACCTAACTGGAAAGATGTCCACTAGATCCAATTCATCCCCTGAATGTGCTCATTTCCCCAAATACTGATCCTGTGGCAATCAACTTACAAAGGACTGGAAACTCTCTGCTTTTCAGCTTCATTTGATCAGTCCTCACCTTCCCTTATAGAAAAGAGAAAACATTTCACAAGCTCAAACATCCATGTCTATTTCAGGATTGCAGGCAAAGAGATAGCTAAACTGCACTCTAGGCAACACGRCCATGTAATATCTAGATTTCTTCACCACAAAGAAGCTACTCCTTTTCAGTAGGTACCTTTGACTCAGGAAACCAGCTTTCTCCATATAAGCTATGAAGGCTATTGATAAGTTCCAGCCATTCTTCAAAGACAGGATTTGCATGAAATCCCGAGTGCTCTGCTTGATATGTTTTTCCTCACTACTTCTGTGSCAGACTATACTAGTATATATGCAGTGACTGTTCCTGCCTGTTATCACTGCCTCAAGGTTTCCCATAAGGCTCTGTTCAGGTTAATCCTTAGCACGTGTTACTCTGTTCAGCTCTAAAAAAAACCAAAAAAGTTGAATCAAGTCTATTCCTGTTGACACTGGCCCAGACTTTAAAGCAACAAGATATAACCAAATAATTAAAATCCTTAACAAGCAAAACACAAATCGTAATTATTTCAAAGTCCAGCATTAGTCAATTTTCTGCCAGTATTCTTCCAAAATCCACTTAGCACTTCTGAACACTTCCAGTAGAAAAAAGCCTGAAGCATTTTACATCAGCATCATACATGCAGGGAATAACTAGGAAACTTATAGCTTGATTTTCTGTTAAGGTGCATCTACAGGCTTTCCTGCCCACCTTTGTAAACAAACAGCTCTTCATCATCTTAGCTAAAGGTGTAAAGAAAAATTGCATCCAACGATTGTTCTGGACAGACAGGCTCCGGAGAGACTTAAAATAAGACTGTTACCATGCTATTTAATTAAATTCAAATTTACCAGTTTAGAATATACCACTCTAACAGGACACRTGAACAGTGTCACAAGGCATTTCTAGAGAGATGAGGCACAAATTACTTCAATAATGGGTAGGAAATAAATTATTTAAGTATGGGTAGGAAGCTGGCCAACAAGGCCACACTCAGAGGGTGGTGGGTGATCAATGGTTTTTACTCAGGCTGGAAGTCTGTCACAAGTGGGGTCCCCCAGGGATCGATGCTGGGCCCCGAACTGTTCAATGTCTTCATAAATGATCTGGATGATAGGATTGAAAGCACCCTCACCCAGTTTGCTGATGACACTAAACTGGGTGGTGAGGTGGACACGTCACAAGGGAAAGCCATCTTACAGACAGACCTGGACAGGCTGGAAGAGTGGGCTAGCAAGAACTGCAAGAAGTTTAACAAAGACAAGTGCAAAGTCCCGCACCTGGGACAGAATAACGAAAGGGCCCAGCACAGGCTAGGATCTGTGTGGCTGGGGAACATMCTTGCTGAAAGGGACCTGGGGGTGCTGGTGGACAACAAGCTGAACATGAGGCAGCAGGGCGCCGCTGCAGCAACAAAGGTAAATCAGGTCCTGGGCTGCATCCACAGGGGCATTACTAGCAGAGATAGAGACGTGATCATCCCACTCTACTCAGTGCTTGTCAGGCCACATCTGGAGTACTGTGTTCAGTTCTGTTCCCCACAATTCAAAAAAGACACGGACAGACTGGAGAGAGTCCAAAGGAGGGCCAGAGATGATCAAAGGGCTGGAGAAACCACCCTACAAGGAGAAGAGAAGGCTCAAGGAGACCTCATCACAGTATTCCAGTACTTAAAGGGTGGCTACAAAGAGGATGGAGGTGCTCTTTTCACCAGATACCACAAGAAGAAGACAAGAGGCAACAGGTACAAGCTGCACTGGGATAGGTTTCATCTCAGTATAACAAAGACATTTTTTACAGTGAGAACAATCAATCACGGGAACAATGTCCCCAGGGATGTGGTAGAGTCCCCATCGCTGGAGGTTTTCAAGGTGCAACTGGACAGGATGCTAGATGATGTCATCGAGGGTCCCCTTCCCATGAAAGTTTGGACCAAACGATCTTTCAAGGTCCCTTCCAACCTGGGCTGTTCCATGGTTCTGTGAAGCAATGCTCACTCTTCTGCACTGAGGGCAGTCAGTTCTTTTTTGTATTTTTCCATTACAGTAACTATTTTTAAACTTGTGACTTAACTAAAATAACAGCTCTCTCCTCAAATTACTCCTGCCACCCCAATAACATACACATTTGAGAAGAACTTGTGCACTTCAAGAAAAGGTGTGAGAGAAGAAGATAGAAAAATCCTGGATAAATGCAGAAGGACAGTATCCTATGTACAGTCCTATCCACAGCTACCACAACCAAGAAGTCAGCTTATGTTGGCCACAGAACAGAGAAGGACAGAAAACTAATGGTGAAATAGAAAAAAACCTGCAAGTAAGAACAGTAAGACAAGGCCATTAACAGTGAAAAGTACAGGTTACATCTAGAAACATTTCTACAATAAAGAAGTATGTAAGCAAAAGTCTACAAATATGGTCTTCTTTTTCCAGAAGTGCCCCTCTGCATGGCCCTGCTCCTGCTTGAGCAGCAATATAAACCACTGAGAAGCATCATCATGCAGCCCTTACTAATTGTAGAGAAGAAATAAAGTCAGTACTACGCTTCAATCCGAAGATTTCTGTTTCAGAATTAAGAGGAAGAATATCCAAATTAGTGAAGAGAAAGGGGCAAAAATTCCTTCAGTGCACTGTGTATACTTCATTCAGTCTATCAGAATATTGCCCCCAACTTTCTTCACAACTTTTTCTGGTGCAATGTGCAGCGGATGCGTCTTCCCAGACTAATTATTCCTTGTGGTGCAATGAGATGACTTCTGGGATTATGCAACGATACTCTTACTGAGCCCAAGTATTATGCATACTTTTTACTTTGGCAAGTTTATAGGAGCATTGGACTTACAAATAATTCGCATGAAGYTGAATAATTAAAAACAAGACTCAACGTTAGCATAAAGATTGTAGAGCCCCACACGCTTTCTCTTGCAAGCAAAATGGATTACAGCAGGATCTGTAAACCCGTACCCTAGGATCTCTGCAAAGGATGAGACAATGCTAAATACCATGAAGCACAAAAGGAATACTAAACAAAAATGGTTTCACTTTGGCAAGAAATTAAGTGCAAGACCAATTTGATTTTTGAGGAAGACACATTGGTATACTAGCTGTAGACCCTCTTCCTCACTGGACTCTAGCTGAGGAGAATGCAGAAAAATCAGCACAGGATTTTTCATCCTATAGCTTTGGTGATACTGCAATGCTAATCTTGGCTCTGACATAGAAAATGTAAAGTAAACAGACAGGACACAACTTTGAGAAGACTGCAGATGTTACTTTGCAGTTTGAGTATGTTCAGTGGCCACAGAACCTAAAAAGACAGCTTTGAGGAAAATATGGACATCACCTGTAGGACAGAGAGAGGGAGAGAGAGAAAAGGAGACAGAAAGAATGAGGGTGATAGCGAGGAAAAGGGAGAGATTGAGAGCAAAAAGGGGAGAGAGAGTAGAGACAGCTGAGAGTGCAAGAGGGGGAAGGCAAGGGAGCAAGAGGAAGAAGGAGAGGTGAGAGGGAGAAAATAAGCAAAAGCAAGAGAAAGGGAGTGTGAGTGAGGAGACAGGGTGTGAGATACAGGGAACAAGCAGGACAGAAGAGGGGGAGAGAGAGAAGGGCAGAGACAGGAAGAGAGGGAACACAGGAGAAAGAGGGAGAGATGGAGAGAGATGGAGACACCGCGAGAGAGAAAGAAAGGGCAAGAGAGTGCATGGGGAGAGGAAAAGAGAGGAAGGGAGAGAAAGAAAGGGAGAGACAGAAGGAGAGAAACAGAGAGCCAGAGAGAAAGGGGCGGGGGGTAAGAGCAAAAAAGGAAGCCTAAAGAGAGAGACAGACATGGAGGGAGAGACATACACAAAGGAAGAGAGAGGAGAGGCAGGAAAGAGAAAGGGAAAGAGACAAAAGGCGGGGGGATTTTATGGAGAAGGAGAGTGTGAAAGTGAAGGAGAGAAAAGAGGAGAGAGAGATAAGGGTGTGGAGTGAAAAACAGAGAAAGAAACAGCAAAAGAGTGACAGGGAAGGGAAAAGACAGAAGGGAACAGGGGAAGAGAGAGAGCAATGGGTAGAGAGACTCAAAGACAGAGAGAAATTGAGAGAGACAATGATAGATTGACAAAAGAGGTGAGGAAAAGGGAAAAGAAGAAAGAGAAGGATGAGAAAGAGAAAAGGAGAAAGGAGGGGAGAGAAAGGGGGAAGACAGAATAGGCAGACAGAAAGACAATGGTATCCAAAGAGAGCATGATAAAGGGAAAGAGATCGAGAAAAGGGGGTGGAGTAGAGAAAGAGACAAAGAGGACAGAGAAAGAGGGACAGAGAAGGGGGGAGAATGGTGAACACAAAACTGACAGAGAAAGGCAGAAGAGAGAGGAAAAGTGAGGGAGAGGGAGAGAGGGAAATTAAGAATGAGAGAATGAGGTGGAAGGAAACAGAAAGCGGGCTAGTAATAGGGGAAGAGAAATGGAAAGAGAAGGAATGGCGACGGTGAAAGAGACAAGGGGAGTGAGAAAGAGACAAGGGGAAGAGAGAAAAACAGTGGGGAAGAGTGGGAAAGAGGAAAAGACAAAGGTGGAAAACGAACGTGCATGAAGGAAACTGCATGTGCAAGGGAAATAAAAGAGAAGGAAATGGGAGAAGCTGGGCAAGTGAGAGAGGGAGGGGGAAGAGGGCTGGAGAGAGAAAGAGGAAAACACAGCAAAAGAGRACATGTTGGCATGCGAGAGCAATGAGGTGGAGACAGAGACCAAGAAAGAAGGGAGTGCAGAGAAAGGGGAGAGAGGGAAAGAGATAGGAAGGCAGAGAAAGAAAGGGAAAAGAACAAAAAGAGCACAATGGGCAGTAACATCGGGAGAGATGAGGAGTGAGCAGAGGGGGAGTGAGAGAGATGAGGGGACTGAGTGGGAAGTAGGAGAGAAAACAGGATTGAGAGAGAGGGGAATAAAGAGGGAGAGACAAAGGTGGAGTGAGACAGGAAAGGCAGAAAGAAAGAGCAAGCAAGACAAAAAGATAGGCAGAGGGAAAGAGAACAAGTGAGGAGAGAGACTTGGAAAGAAGCATGCGGGATAGACAGACTGAGTGAGAGGCAAAGAGACAGAAATAGAAGCAGAGGCAAAGAAAGCCAGAGTGTGACTGAGAGAGAAAAAAGAGCAGACAGAAAAGAGTGAGAGGAAAATAAAGTGAGTCAGGCAGAGGGAAAGAAAAGCAAAGGTAAAACAGCAAGCAAGAAGGAGAGGGAGAGGAAAAGAGCAAGCATAAGCAAAGATTGACAGGGAGTGAACTAGAGAGAAGGACACAGAAGCAAAGAGGCAGAGGGAAAGACAGTGAGCACGAGGTAGAGAGATCAAAAGCGAGCGACACAGTGGGACAGATTCAGAGTGACGAGGGGAGAAAGGGACAACAACAGGGATAGAAAGAGYGAGAACAAGAGAGGGGAGCAGATGAGTGAAGAGGAGAGAGTGAGCAAGGAGCCAAAAGGCAGAGGTAAGGAAAGTGAGTGAGCGGGGAAAAGAGTAAGGGGGGAAGAGAATAGAGAAGACAAAGGGAAAGTGTGACTTGGAAAGACTGATTAGGAGAGAAAGGGAAAGAAAATAATGGAATGGGAAAGAGAGGCAGAGGAAAAAGGGGACAGAGGAAAAGACAGAGAATAGGAAAGCAAATGAGAGGGAAAGCACAAGTGATCAGGAGACAGTGGCAGAGGGAATGAGTGTGAGGAAAGGGAAGAGCAAGATGAACAAAGAGCAACAGAGAGAGGAGAGGGAAAGACAACTAGCAGGAGAGAAGGAGCAACAGAGTAAGCAGTTTGCACAACAGTTTCTGGGTTCTCCTTTGGAAGCTTCTGGTGACAAGGTCCAGGAATACTGGGGGACTCCTGGGAACCCTCTGAGATATCTGAGGGTACACGCTCCTGCAAGGTAAGGACAACGTAAGGGGAGCCACAGGACTGTGGGCCTGAGGAAGCTCCAGCAGTTTCTAATGTGCTCAGTCAGCTGCCCTTGACCCAGGGTGCCTGAAGCCTTTGTTACAGCTGCTGCCTGGTAAGAAAGGGTCAAGCACCTGTACCACTGGTAGGCCCAGAGCATAGCTAAGAGACACAGCAGTTTGTGCAGAAGGGTGCAAGGAACGGATCCTCATCTCAATTCAGACTAGCCTAAACATTCTCAGGCATGGTAGTGATGCACCAGAGCACATTCTCCAGCAGTTCGTGGAGCAGCTGTCCCAGATCGAGTTTCGGATAGCAGAAGCAGGCCTGCAAGTCCCCAGCTGCAGGGATTGTGCAGGGCCTCACCCTAAGGCTTGCAGAGATGGTCTTCCTTCCTGCAGCAGATACGCTGTTGTTGAAGAGCTGTGTCACCAAGTGGAGGAGTTATGGGAGGAAGGCTTTGCAGCATCAGAGAGGATGAAAGAGAGACATGATCTTCTCAGAGACCCTATAGCTTCAAGGGCCCTGGACCCCAACTGCAGTGCAGATACAGGAAAAGTCTGTCCCTAGCAGAATGGTAAGTGAAAACTATGTGGAAGGCTAAGGCTGGAAGACAGTGACTTCTGGCACCAAGAGGAAGGCTCCTGCTCTACCTGAAGGCTTTCAGCTATGGAACAGGTTCACTGTCTTCAAAGTTGAGGAAGATCTAGGTGTGCTTTCGAGAGAGCTTATAGGTAAGGATTAAAGAGCAGACCAGTACAGGTGACATTGTAATGGGTGTCTGCTATCGGCTGCCTGACTAGGAAGAACAAGTAAATGAGACCTCCTACAGACAGCTATAAATAGCCTCATGTTTGCAGGCTGTGGTCCTCATGACGTACTTCAACCACCCCAACATCTGCTGGAGGGACAACACAGCAAGGCATAAGCAATCCAGGAAGTTCCTGGAGAGCATCAATGACAACTTCCTGACCCAACTGAGAGAGAAGCCTAGGAGAAGCCACGCTCTGCTGGACCTCATATTCACAAATGGGGAAGGACTTGTTGGGGTTGCAAAATTCAAAGACAGTCTTGGCTGCAGTGACCATGAGATGGGGACTCCTGAAAGGAGGGAAGAAAGCAAAATGCAAGATCACACCCTTGACTTCAGGAAAACAGATTTTGGCCTCTCCAGGGAAGGGGGAAGCCTATGGGAAATCCTATGGGAAAAGACCTTGGAGGGAAGAGGGGTCCAAGAAACCTGGCTGATATTTGAGGACCACCTCCTCCAAGCTCAAGAGCAGTTCATCCCAGTGAGCAGGAATTCAGGCACAAATGCCAGGAGGCCTCCATGGATGAACAAGGAGCTCCTGGCAAAAGTCAAACATAAAAAGGAAGCATACAGAAGGTCAAAGTAGGGACAGGTAACCTGGAAGGACTACAGGGACACTGTCTGAGCATAGAGAGATGTAGTTAGAAAAGCCAAAGCCCACCTGGAATTGAATCTGGCAAGGGTTGTCAAATGCAACAAGAAGGGCTTCTATACGAGTACATGAATGGGAAAAGAATGACCGGGGAAAATGTGTTCCTGCTGCTAAAGGCAGCAGGGGACCCAGTGACACAAAATATGGAAAATGTTGAGGTACTTCTTCACCTCAGTCTTTGCTAATAAGACTGTGCTTCAGAAATCTAAGCACTCACAGACCCAGAGAAAGTAGACAGCAAGGAAGACTCATCCCTGGTGGAAAAGGATCAGGTTAGAGAATATTTAAGCAAACTGGACATGCATAAGTTTGTGGGCCCTGATGGGATGCACTCTTAATACCGAGGGAGYTGCCTGATGTCATTGCAAGACCACACTCAATCTTTGAATGACTATGGGAATTAAGAAAGGTGCCTAAGGACTGCAGGAAAGCAACTGTCACTCCTATCTTCAGAAAGGAAGACTCAGGGAACAACAAGCCAGTCAGCCTCACCTCAGTCCCTGGGAAGGTGATGGAACAACTATTCCTGGAAACCATTTCCAGGCTCATGAAGGACAAGAAGGTGATCAGGAGTAGTCAGCATGGATTCACCAAAGGGAAGTCATGCTTGACCAACCTGATAACCTTCTACAATGAAAMGGCTGGCTTAGTAGATGAGGGGAGAGCAGTGGATATAGCTTACCTAGACTTCAGTAAGGCCTTTGACACTGTCTCCCATAAGATCCTCATTGAGAAGCTAGTAAGTGTGGGCTGGAAAAGCAGACAGTGAGGGGGACTGAAAACTGGCTTAACGGCCAAGCCCAGAGGGTGGTGAACAGTGGTACGAAGTCTAGTTGGAGGCCAGTGACTAGTGCTGTAAGGATCAACACAGAGTCCAATACGTTCAACATTTTTGTTAATGACCTGGCTGATGGGGCAGACTGTGCCCTCAGCAAGTTTGCTGATCATACAAAACCAGGAGGAGAGGCTGATACACCAGAAGGCTGTGCTACCATTCAGAGGGACCTCAACAGTCTGAAGAAATGGGCCAACAGGAACCTCAAGAAGTTCAACAAAGGGAAGTGCAAAGCCCTGCACCTGGGGAGGAACAACCCCAGGCACCAGTACATGCTGGGGGCCACCCAGCTGGAAAGCAGCTTTGCAGAAAAAGACCTGGGGTCCTGGTGGACATCAAGTTGCAGTGAGCCAGCAATGTGCCCTGGCGGCAGAGGCCAATGGTATCCTGGGCTGCATTAGGAGAAGTGTTGCCAGCAGGTCGAGGGAGGGGATCCTTTCCCTCTATCCAGCACTGGTGAGGCCACACCTGGAGTGCTGTGTCCAGTTCTGGGTTCTCCACTACAAGAGAGATACGGAGCTACTGGAAAGAGTCCAAGGAAGGGCCATTAAGATGACGAAGGGACTGGAACATCTCTCTTATGAGGAAAGGATGATTCTTTAGCCTAGAGAAGAGAAGGCTCGGGGAGGATCTTACTAAAGTATACGAATACCAGACGGGAGGCTGCAAAGAGGATGGAGCCAGGTTTGTGGTGCCCAGTGACAGGACAAGAGGCAATGGGCACAAACACAGGAGGTTCCCTCTGAACATCAGGAAACACTCTTTTACTGAAGGATGACTGAACACTGGCACAGGTTTCCCAGAGAGTTTGTGGAGTCTCCATCCTTGGAGATACTCAAAGCCATCTGAACATGATCCTCAGCAAGAGGCTCTAGGTGGCTCTGCTAGAGCAGGGGGGGCAGGGGCTGGACAAGATGACCTCCAGAGGTCCCTTCCAACCTCAGCCAGTCTGTGACTCTGTGAAGCAGGTATGAGAATGAAAGGAAAGGAGCAAGAGGGAAAGAGGGGGGCAGGGCATAGAGGCAGAGARAAAGAAAGCAATTGAGAGAGAAAAAGGTAGAAGGAAAGAGCAAGAGGAAAAGCGAGTGAGTGTCAAAAGTCGCAATCAAGATTGAAAGACAGGAATAGGAAAAGGTAGCTGGAGGGGGAAAGGTGAGCAAGAATGGAAGAGAGGCCGAGGAAAGAGCAAGCAAGAAGGGAAAAGTGGCAAGGACAGGGAGGAAAAGAGAGAGAGAAAGGGAAAGACAGACAGAAGGAAAGACAGCAATTGAGAGGGAAAGAGATAATAAGTGGGAAGGCAAAAATGGATGTGAAAGAAAATCAACGGGAAAGATGGTTAGTGAGAAAGTGAGACAGCAAGAGGAACAGAGACAGAAGGAAAGAGAGAAAGCAAGCACAAGGGAAAGAGTGAGAGGTAAACAAAGGGAGAAAGAGGGAATGAGAAGCAGACAGGAGAGATTTTGCGAGTCAGAGCAATCAGCAGGGAAAGTGAGACGAAGAGAGAGAGTAAGAGAAGGACACTGGGCAAGAGGTGAGCTGAGACAGAGGAAGAAAATTAAAGAGAAAAACAAAACATGAAAGCGAAAGAGATCAAGCAAGAGGAAAGGAGAGGCAGAGAGAGAGAGTGAGAGGGAACAAGATAGCATAACAGAGTGACAGGGAAGAAAGAAGGGAAGAGTGAAAGAGCAATAAGTGGGTATAGGAGAGAGCAAGAGGCAGACAAGCAGAAGGAAAGAGAGCAGTTGAGAGGGAAAGAGACTGATCAAGGAGAGAGGCAGAGGGAAGCTAAGTGAGTGGAAAAGAGGGAGGGACAGAAAGGCAGAAGGAAAGAGACAAAGAGAACAGGAGGGAAAGGGAGTGAGATGGAAAGATTGTGAGAGGGAAAGAGAGGAAGATGGAAAATGAGTGACCGCAAAGAAAAGCACAGGCAAAGACAGCAAACAATAGGGAAAGAGAGAAAACAAAGGAAAGAGAGAGGAAAGCAAGCAAAAGAGGGAAAGAAAGATGGAAAAGTAAGCRTAAGAGCAAGAGCAAAAGGGAATGAGTGAGAGACAAAGACAGACAGACAGCAAGAGGGGTGGAACATGAGAGAAGACTAGAGGGGAAGTGAGATGGAAAAGAGGGAAAGGACAGAGAGGGAAAGCACGTTGCGGGGGGGTATTAGGAAAGCGTAAGTAAGAGGGAAAGAGTGAGCATGAAAGAGGGAAAGCAATGAGAAAAGGAAAAGCACACAAGAGAGGGTAAGCATCTGCAAGGCAGAGGGCATGCTTAAGAGAAAAACCAGACATAAAGGATAAGACTGTGTGTAAGATAAAGCAAGTGGGAAAAACAGAGAAAGCTCAAGAGATCAAGAAAAAGAGAAGAAAAGAGCAAGGGAAAGTGCATGTGCAGGAAAGGGAAACCATGTATGACAGAGGGACAGCATGTGACAGAGAGGATAAGCATTCAAGTGAAAAAAGGAAAGGGTATGTAAGAAAGAGGGCAAGAACATGCAAGAAAGAGGGGAAGAGCACACCAAGAAACTGCATGAGCAGGGAAGTACAAGAAAGGGAAAGCATGTGAGAAAGGGAAAAAGCATGTGCAAGAGAGGGAGATTTGAACACAGGGGAAAGAGTGCATGACAGAATATGCACATGAGAAAGATGGAAAGCTCAAGAGATCAAATAAGAGGGAAAAAGCAGAAGAGCAAGACAAAAAGAGTGTAAGAGAGAGGGAAAGAGTGAGCAAGAGAAAAATTGCAAGAATAACAAAAAGCACCTACGAGTGGGAAAGTGTGCATGAGTGTGGAAAACAATGTACAGGAGCAGGGGAAGGTGCATGCAAGAGAGAGAAGGGACACACAAAGAGAGGGAAAGCCCATGAGAGCGAGAGGGAAAGCACGTGAGAGAAAAGGCACAAACAAGAAGAGGAGAACATGTGCATAAGGGGAAGCATGTATGGGGAAGCAAGCATAACAGAGGGAGTGAAAGCGTGTGAGACTGAGAGCAACAGAGAATGATCTTGTGTTCACAAGAGAAGGAAAGAATGCTCAAGATAGGGAAAAAAAGGGAAAAGCAAGACAGAGGCCGGGGGGGGAAGCACATCTGCACATGGGAGAGGGAAAACACAAGAGACAGGTAAAGGCCACAACAGAGAGAGAGAAAGCATGTGACAGAGAAAGAAAGCAAAATTGCACACGAGGGAAAAGAGAAAGTGGGACAGAACATGCAAGAGAGAGGGTACATGCCTAAGCAGACATGAACACACATGCAAGGAAGTGTGGCAGAAAGAGGGAAAGTCCATCACTGAGAACCAGAGGGAAACCACAAGATAGAGGGGGGAAGCAGCAAGAGAGAGACTACCAGAGAGGGARGGGGTGTGTCAGAGAGAACGCTGGCAAGACAGAAAAGGAAAGCATGCAAGACAGAGAAAGCATTTGGGGGGTGGGGGGGAGAGATAGAAAGCACATCAGTGAGAAAGGAAAAGCACAAGAGGCAGAGGAAAAGCACAAGACAGTGGAAGAAAAAAGCATGCAAGAGAGAGAAGGAACATGTGAGGGGGAGAGAGATGGGAAATGTCCTCAAAAAAGGGAAAGCATGCACAAAAGAGGAAAACAACACACAAGGAAGAGCAAGCAAGAGAAAACATGAACGGGTGAGATAAGCAAAGGATGCAATACAGAGGCAAACCGTGAGAAAGGGACAGTGTTAGCAAGGAAGAGACATCATGAGTGGGAGGGGGAGGCGAAGCACACAAAAGAGAGGTAAAGCTCAAGAGTCCAAGGAAGATGGAAGAGCAAGAGAGCAACAAGAAAAGAGTGACAGTGAAAAGTGCACAAGAGAGAAAGCTTGTGTGAGAAGGAAAGCAAAAGAAAGTGAGACATAAGAAAAAAGACACATGAGATTGGGAAAGTATGCAAGACAAAAAGTATGGGAGAGGGAAAGGTGCAAGCATGAGAGTGGAAGAGCTGCACGAGAAAGGAGGAAAGTTTGAGAAATTACGATGGGAAAAGACCAAGAGAGAAGGAATGAGATGGAGAGAGTAAAACAGAGAGGGAAACTGCAAGGGAGAGGGAAAGTACACGAGACAGGAAAATCGCACACGAGAGAGGAAAAGCACACAGTAAGAAAAAAGTGTGAGAGCAGGAAAGCCTGCAGAAGCATGAGAGCAAGAAAGATTGAGAGAGCAAGCGCACAAGAGAGAAGGACATGAAAGAGCAGAAGGATGTGGGGGGAGGGCATGCAGGAGAGAAACCACAAGTAAGAGGGAAAGCACATGTGAGAGAAAGAAGGAGCCTGTGTGCGCAAGAAAGAGGAAAAGCGTGCATGAGGGTGAGAGGAAACATGTTGCAGCATACTCACAACAAAAGGAAATTATGTGCTAGGAAGAGGTAAAGCATGTGAGAGGTGGAAAGCCCAAGAACAGGAAAGCACATTTGAGATGGAGACGGAAGTGCACAAAAGAGCAGAAGAGCATGTGTGAGAGAGAAAGCATCAGTGACAAAGGGAGAGAGGGAAGGCATACACATGACAGAAGAAGGCCGTATGCTAGACAGAGAGTAAAATATGCTAGAGAGAAAGGGAGAATGTGCAATACAGAGAGGGAAAGCATGAAAGAAATGTAAAGAACAAAAGAGGCGTAGAGAAAAAGTGAGAGAGAAAGAAAGGGAAAGCATGTCTGCAAGAGTGTGTCGAACAGCATTAAGAAGCATGAGACAGCGAATGGGAAAGAGTGCTGCAAGAGAGAGGGAAGAGTGCACAAGAAGGAAAACAAAAGAGAAAAACTGCATGCAAGGAAAAGAAGCCCTAGAGCTCAAGAAAAAGACAAAGACAGAAAAGAGAGAGCATGAGGGAACAAGCAAGAGAGCAAGAGCGAAAGCATAAGATGGAGTGAAAAAGCATGCAAAGAGGGAAAGCACACATCAGAATTCTTGAGAGCTAAAGCATGAGAGAGAGCGCATACTGGGTCAGGCTGGGATGGAGTTAACTTTCTTCATAGTAGCTCGTATGGTGCTGTTTTGGATTTGTGATGAAAACAGTATTGATAACACACCGATGTTTTAGTTATTGCTGAACATTGTTTGCATATCATCAAGGCCATCTCAGCTTCTCACGCTAACCCCCCAGTAAGTAGGCTGGGGGTGCGCATGAAATTGGGAATGGACACAGCCAGGACAGCTGACCCCAACTGACCAATGGGATATCCCGTATGTTGAGCTCAGCAATAACAGCTAGGGGAAAAAAGGAGGAAGGGGGGATGTTTGTGATTACAGTGTGTCTTCCCAGGTAACCATTATGGGTGCTGAGGCCCTGCTTTCCAGGAAAGTGGCTAAACATCTGCTGATGGGAAGCAGTGAATAAATTCCTTATTCTGCTTTGCTTGGACACACAGCTTTGCTTCACTTATTAACCTGTCTCTATCTCAATCCATGAGTTTTCTCATGTTTGCTCTTCTGATTCTCTCCCCCATCCCACTGCGAGGGGAGTAAGCAAATGGCTGTGTGGTGCTTAACTGCAGACTGGGGTTAACCCACAAGAGAGGGAAAGTGCATGAGAGAGGGAAAGCCTACACACAACAGAGGGGAAGAAGATGAGAGAGACTGAAACATGCAAGAGAGAGAAAGTGCGAGCAAGTAAGAAGGAAAGCACACGACAGATACGGAAATGGCACGCACAAGAGAGGAAAAACATGCACTGGGGGGACAGCATGTGAGAAAGGGAAAGAATGCAAGAAAAAGCATGAGAAAGTGTGACAGAGAGGGAGGGAAAGAGTGCACGAGAAGGAAGATTGCACGAGAGTGACACAAAATGCCCAGGACAGCACGAAACAGCGTGCAAGAGAGAGAACGTGCACAGGAGAGAGGGAAAGCCCTCACATGCAAGAAAGAGGGCAAGAATATGACAGAAAGAGGAAAAGCACACAACAGAGGGGGAGCAAAAGAAGGAGAAAAAGATAAAGTGCATGCAAGAGAAAGGGAAAGTGTGCATGTGCAAATGCCCGAGATTAAGGGAAAGAGTATACAAGAGAGGGAAACTACAGAGAATCTAAAAGGAAAGCAGACACGAGAGAGAGGTAAAGACAGAGCATGCATGAGACAGGGGGAAAGCATGCAAGACAAAGTGTGTGCACGAGGTAAACATGAGTGTCGTGGTTTAACCCCAGCCGGCAACTAAACACCACRCAGCCGCTCGCTCACCCCCCCATCTCCAGTAGGATGGGGGAGAGAATCGGGAGGGCACATGAAGGAAAACCCGCGGGTTGAGTTAAAAACAGTTTAATAATGGAAATAAAACAAAGTAGAACAGTAGTAACAATGATAACAACAATAACAGAATATACAAAGCAGGCGATGCACAATGCAGCTGCTCAACTCCCACATGTTCTGAACGAACCACACAAGACGAACCCAGAGGGCCCCCCCCTCCCCATTTTATACTGAGCATGATGTCACACTGTATAGAATACCCCATTGGCCAGCTGGGTCAACCGCCCCGGCTGTGCTCCCCCCCAGCTCCCCCTGCACCTGGCAGAGCATGGGAGGCTGAAAAGTCCTGGTGCAAGCACCACCCAGCAACAACCAAAGCATCAATGGGCCACCAACGTTCCTTTCATTACCAAACCCCAAACACAGCACCCCCTCCCGCTACTGGGAAGAGAGTTAACTCTGTCCCAGACAGAACCAGGACAATGAGAGTGCAAGATAGGAGGGGAAAGTGAGAGTGTTAGCAAAAGAAAGTGAAAGGCAGATAAAGCACAAGAAAAAGAGAGAGAAGCACATGTAAGATACGTGACGTGCAGGGGAAAGTGCAGAGCAGGAAAACAGGCAAGGGAGAAAGGGAAAGCATGATGAGACAGAGAGAAAGCACTTGTGATAGAGCATGTGACAGAGTAAATGTGCCTATGAGAAAGAAAGCAAGGGAGAAAGACAGGAAATGTGCATCCATGAGAGAGGGATGGTGAAAGAGAGAGAGGAAGTATACCAGGGAGGAAGGGAAAGCACACACAACAAAGGAACAGTGCCTGACAGAGAAGTAATGCAGAAGAGAGAGAGGGAAAGAGAAATTAAGATAGAATCTAGAAGTGTGAAGAGTGTCCAAGAGAGAGAGGAACAGATGCATCGAGAGAGGTAAAGCATGTAAGAGAAGGAAGGAAACCTTACATGATAGGGAGGAAGAGAGGGAGTGAAAGTGCATGAGAGAGACAAGTTCAACCACGAAGGAAAGTATTTGAGAGGGAAAGTAGGCACAAGAGGAGAACGTATGTTAAATGAGAGAGCTCAAGAGAGCATGAAAGTGAGAAACATTCACAGTAGAGACAATGAAAGCTTGAGCAAACAAGGGGGAAAGCGTGTAAGAGAAAGTGAAAGAGTGTATGAGAGAGAGAGGGAACACGGAGGATAAAGCAGGAAACTGTGACTGAGAAAGCGCATGAGAGAAAGACGAAAAGCATGGGAGAGACAGAAGGGGAAAGCAAATGGGGAGGGGAAGTGCGCATATGAGAAAGTGAGAGAGAGAAAAAGAGGGAGCATACACAAGAGAGGGGAAAGGTGCAACAGAAAGAGCAAGGGAAAGGTGCCAGAGATTGGGAAAGGCATGCCAAAAAAGATGRAGGATATGAGAGAGGGAATGTATGGAAAAAAGAAGAGACATTCATTAGAGACAGAATGTGCACATGAAAGAGGGAAAGCATGTGACTGAACAGGAAAGTGCACAGGTGAGAAGGAAAGCATGCAAGACAGCACGAGGGAGGGAGGAAAAGGGCTGCATGAGGGAGGGAAAGTGTGCCCAAGAGAGGGAAAGTACAAACAAGAAAGACAGAGGGAAAGCGCAACCAATAGAGAGAAACTGCAAGAGAGTGAGAGGGGGGAAGCGTGCAAGAGGGAAAGCACATGCACAAGAGGGGAAACACACAACAGAAGAGAGAAGAAAAGCATGCATGCAAGAGAGGGAAAACTTGAGCGAGGAGGAAAAACAACAGAGTGTGAGGGAAAGAGAGAGGGAAAGCATATTTACACACAAGAGAAAAGTGTACAAGAAAGCAAGGAAAACTGCAACAGACAAAACGAAAAGCACATGCAACAAAGTAAAAGCATGCATGAGAGGGAAAGCACACTAGAAATTGAGAGCATGCATGAAGTGCGAGAAAAGAAGAGGGAGGGAAAGTGTGAAAGAGGGACAGAGAGCATAAGTAAGAGAGGAGAAGAGGGGAAGTGAAAGAGCTAGTGAAAGGGGAAGGAAAAGAGAGACACTGTGCACAAGGGATGAAAAGTACAAGCAGGAGAGATTGGGAGACTGTTCTACAGAAACTACATGTGGTAAAAGGAAAGCATTAAAGGCAGTGAAGTACAGAAGAGAAACGAAATGTGTGAGAGAACCCACAAGAAAAGGAAAAAATGAGAGATGGAAAGGGCACAGAAGAGAGGAAAAGGGTGCAGCAGAGATAGGGAAGAGCATATGCAGAAGAGCAGGAGACAAGGAAAGCATGCTAGAAGGGCAAGCCATGTGAGGAGAGCATGAGAAAGCATGCAAGAAAGTGAGAGAAGGAAGTGTGTGAGAGAAAGAGAGGGAAAGGGTGTGAGAGAGAAAGGGAAAGCAAGAAGAAGAGAGGGAAAGCATAAGCATGAGCGAGAGGAAAAGTGCACAAGGTAGGGGGGAGAGACAAAAAGTGCACAAGAGGGACAGAGGGAATGTGTGAGAGAGACAGAGAAAAAAGGACGTGCACAAGAGAGAAGGAATTCATATGTGAGGAATGGAGGGAGAAGTAAACCATACAAGTGAGTGAGAGGGAAAGCACATGCAAGAGAGGTAAAGTGCACATAGGAGGAGAAAGCACATGCAAGACACAAAAAGTGGATGCATGCAAGCGAGAACGAAAGCGCACATACGGGAGTAGGAAAGCACACCTGTGGAGATGGAAAGCACAAGAGAAAGAAAGCACTGGAGAGAAGGCAGAARAAAGGGAAAGTGCATGAGATGGGATGCACAAATGAGAAAGATAGCATATGAGTGAAAGGACACAGAAGTGAGAAAGTGAAAGCATGAGAGAGGGCAAGTGTGCAAGAGAGCTCAAGCATGCCAGGTTGCACATAACAGCATGCGCAAGAGAAGGAAAGCATGAGATGGAGAAACTGAGACAGAAAGGATATAAGAGGGTGAATATGAGTCAAAAAGCTTATAAAGCAGAGAGAGAAAGCTTATTCAAGGGAGGCAAAAAGTGTGCAAGAGAAGTAAAGACCATGCAGTAGAGGCAACWAGCATTCCAGAGACACAAAGTATGTGCAAGACAGTGAAAGCACTTGTGAGAGAGGCGAAGTGTCCAAGAAAGGAAAATACACAGAAGAGGGAACATGAGAGAGACAGAGAAAGGGTGACAGATGAGAGAGGAAAAGCATAAATGTGCGGAAATTACGAGAAAGGGGGAGGGACAGTGAGCGTGAAAGAACTGTAGGAGCAGTGAGGGAGAGAGAGAGAAAAAGACGTAGGGACAATGAGACAGAGAGAGGGGCGGGGAGCAAGACAGGGAGAATGAAAGGAGCAGTGAGGCAGAGGGAGAGCAGTCGGGGCAGTGAGAGGCAAAGAGAGGAAGGTACAGCGGGGGGAGAGAGGGAGGGACAGCGGAGGCAGGGGGAGGGAAAAGACCACGAGGGACAGTGGGAGAGAAAGTGAGGGGGATAGACAGCAAGAGTAGGGAGGGACGGAAGGTGGGAGAGGCGGCGGGAGGTACACTGAGAGGGAGAGAGGAAAGGACACAGAGAGAGGGAGAAGGGACAGTGCACGAGAGGAAGGAGCCGCAAGGGCAGAGAGAGAGACGGACAAACAGACACGGARGGGGCAACAGTTAAAAAGATGGGGACCCTGAGACAGACAGAAGGACAGCAAGAGAGCCAGGGGAACAGCTAGAGTGACAGAAGGACAGTGCGGGGAGGAAGGGCAGTGAGTGAGACAGAGGGACAGGGAGACATGGGGGAAGAGGATGGGGTGGGAGGGAGAGACAGAAAGATGGGGGGGAGAGGTGGGGACAGCTGGGGAGGCAGTCGATAGGGGGGCAGCCAAAGAGAGACGAAGGTCAGAACAGGGGTGGGAAGGGAGGGACTGATGGGGGGAGCCAGAGGGCCAGACAGGGCAGGAGGGGAGGGACAGCCAGAGAGAGAGAGATGGACCAGGCGGGAGGGGGGAGCTGTAAGAGGGAAGAATGAGGGGTGGAGGGGCTGCAAGAGAGCAGAAGGGACCATGAAAGAGACAGACAGACAGAAGGGACCAGCATGTGAGAGTGACAGAAACTGTGTATGACAGTGAGTGCAGAAGTGTGTGAGGAAGAGAGGGAAAGGCTGTCTACGAGGGAGGAAAACGGGGGGGAAGCAAGGAGGGGGGAGACAGACAGAGGGGAAGCTAGAGAGAGGGAGTGTTGGGGAGAGAGAAAGCACAAGCGAGAGACTGAAAGAATGTGCAAGAGGTAAAGTGCAAGTGAGAGAAAGCATGCAAGAGGGGGGGAAACTGCAAGAGAGCAAAGCTAGAGAATGCGAGAGGAAAGAGCATGAGGAAGGTGGGGGAAGAGAGAGTGGGGGAAGCACGTGAAAGGGATCAGGAAAGCATGTCAGAGTGGGGAAAGTACCTTCCGAGGCGGGGGGGGTGAGGGGACAGGTGAAAGCAAGAGAGAGGGAGATGGCGGGGTGGGGGAGATGCGGGAGAGAGAGCAGAAAGACTCAGAGAGAGGAAAGAAGGGGGGCGAGATGGTATGAGGGAGGAACAGCAAGGGGGGAGAGGATTTGTTGGGGAGAGAGAACACTGCGGGGGGGGGAGGGGAAGGGAGAGAATGTGATAGGAGAGACAGCAGCAGAGAGGGAACACGCAGAGAAAAGCATGCAAGAAGGGGAAGGAAATCAAAAGAGAGGAAAGCAAGAGAAAATGACAGAGGGAAGAGCATGAGAAAGATGTGAGTGAGGGAAAGTGTGTGAGAGAAGCGTGTAAGAGAGCTGGAAAGCAGAGAGGGGTGGAAGGCTCAGGGAGAAGCTGGAAGAGAGGGGGAAGGACTGAGGCGGTGGGGTGGGTGAGGAAGCTCAGCAGACAGACAAAAAGCACATGGCAGGGAAGGGGGGCTTGACACAGCGGAGAGAGAGAGGAAACTTGCGGGTGTAAGAGAAAGATGGAGAAAAGGACATGCCAGAGAAAGCATATGCAAGAGACACAAGGCGTGTGACAGAGAGATGGAGTATGTGAGGGAGGGGGGGGAAGAGGACAGCAGAGAGAGGCAAAGCATATGCTTGGGGGGGGCGAGGGGGGAAAGGGCAACCAACAGAGAAAAGATGTCTCTGAGAGACGGGGAGAGCAAGGGAAAGCGAGAGAGAGAGAGAACACAAGGGAGAGGGAGAGAACACAACGGGGAGGGACAGAAGAGTGAAAGCAAGAGGAAGAGAAGGGGAAACGAGGTAGAGACAGGGAAAGATGGCAATAAGGGGGAAGAAAAAGAGGGAGGGGAACAGGAAAAGAGAGAGGAAAAACAAGAGAATGGGAAAGCAAGAGGGGGGATAATGAGAGATTGAAGGGGACAGCATGAGAGAGAGGGAGGAAAAGAACATAGAAACCCGACAGCAGAAGTGAAAGTGTAAGCACAGGAGAGGAAACCTGTGTGCCTGGGAGAGCATGCAACAGCAGAAGAGCAAAGTGACACAGAGAGAGGGGGATSTGCAAGAGACACACACAAGAGAGTGAAGGCACACGAGATACATGGAAAGCAAGAGAGAGGGCAAAGTGCATCCAGGAGAGAGGGAATGCACATTCAAGAGAGAGGGCATGAACATCCAAGACAGCGGGAAAGGGCATATGATAGAGAGGGAAACATACAGCGAGAGAGGGAAAGCTAGAGAAAGTGGGAGGGATAGCAAGTGGGAGAGGGACAGAGAGCAAGAGAGAGGGAGGTAGCAAGCTAGGGGGGGAAAGCATTAGCAAAAGAGACTGAAAGCATGAGTGAGAAGAGCATGCAAGAAAGAAGAAAAGTGTGAGGAAGGTGGGAAAGCATGTGAGAGGAAGAGACAACATGAGAGAAAAAGGGAACAGTAAAGCACAAGGGAGAGAAAAAGCATGCAGGGGAAGCAAAGTGTGTGTGAGAGAGCAAACTGCATGTCCGAGAGGAAAAGCACATGACAGAGAGGCAAACCCCACGACAGCGAGAGGAAGATGTGTGTGAGAGAGGGAAAAGTGCATGAGGTGGCGGTGGGGAAAGTGTGTGAGAAAGAGCGAGGGGGGGAGCACGAGAAGGCAAACCACACGACACGCAGGAGGCACACACGATGGAGGGAGGCACGGTAGGTGAGAGGCAAACCCTGTGACACTGAGTGAGAAAGTGTGTGAGGGAGAGAGGGAAAGTGGCAGAGATGAGTGGGGTGGGAGTTGAAGGAAGAGAGAGGAAAGGGGGAACTGAGGACAACAAGAAAGAGGGAACGAGATGAGAGAGGGAAAGCAAGATAAAGAAAGGAATAGCAACAGAGAGCAGGAGAGAGAGGGAGGGATTACACTAGTAAAAGCATGAGCGAGGTGGAAAGTGCAAACAAGGGAAACAGAGAGAAAGCATGCAAGAGAGGGAGAAAGTCATGGAAAGGAGGGGTAAGGAGACACAGGAGTAGAAAGAGAAAGGGGAGTGAAAGAGAACGAAAACAGTGCAAGAGAACAGAGAAAAGCACATGAGAGAGAAGGAAAGCGTGAGAGAGAGGCAAAATTCCTGGGAAAGGGAAAGCACGTGAGAGAGAGGGAGGCTGTTGAGTGAGACAGGCACAGGGTGCACCRGGCAGAGGCAGAGGGCACAACAGAAAGAGGAGAAGGGCATGGGAAGTCTGTGAGAGGGAGGGGAAGCACAGAAGAGAGAGGGAAAGCGTGCCAGAGCAGGAGGGAACGCGAGCGGGAGGGAGAAAGCACATGAGAGAGGTAAACCATGCGTGAGAGACTGAGGCAAAGTAAGTGACAGAGAGACAGAGGCAAGCCACGCGGCAGAGAGGCAAAGCTGGTGAAAGAGGCAAACCATGAGAGACATGGGAGTAGGAAGTCGTGTGAGGGAGAGAAGGAAAGTAATATGGAGGAAATACATGTCTGAACGGAAAAGTGTGAGAGAAAAAAGTAGGAGAGTTGGAGAAGAGGGAAAGAGGCAAAGCAACAGAAAGGCAATGCAAGACAGGGATAACAGGAGGTGGAGGGAGGAAAAGCACGAGTAAACGTGCAAGAAGCGGAAAAGTGCAATCAAAAGAGAGCAGAATTGTGTGAGAGAGGCAGGAAGCATGTGAGACGGGGGATGCGAGATAAAGAAGTTGAAAGCAATAGTCATTGAGAGAGGGAAGCACCTAAGAAAGAATAAACGTGCAAGGCAGTGAAGGCGCATGAGAGAGACGGCAAACAAAAGATAGAGGCAAAGTGCATTTAAGAGGGAAAGCACTAGAAAAAAGGAGGTAAAGCGTGTCTGAGAAAGAGGACTAACGTGGCAGAGAGATGCAAAGCAGGAGAGAGAGAGATGCAAATGGAATGACAGATGTGAAGAGTGCAAGAGAGGGAACAAAAGGGGGACAGGAAAGGGAGAGAATGGGGGAAGGGAGAGAGATGGAGAAAGCTAGAAAGGAAAACAGTGTGGCAAGAGATACAGATGAGTAGCATGAGGGAGAGAAGAAAAGCACAACTAGGAGACTGAAAGCACGAGCAAGAAGGAAATCGCATCAGAGAGAGGGGAAGTACACCAGAGAGTGCAACAGCATGTGAGACAGGCAAAGCAAATCCACAAGAGCAGGTAAGCATCTGAAAGAGGCAAAGCATGTGCTTAAGAGAGGCAAAGCATATGCAAGAGATGAAGCATTTCAGACAGGGTGACCAAGACGGGGGAAAGCTTGAGAGAGAATTCTGGGGGGAGAGGGGAGAACAAGCACATCACAGAGAGAGGGAAAACGTGCCTGAGGCAATGGGAAAGCAAGAGAGAGAAAGACGGAGGGATAGCAAGGGAAAGAGAGAGGGATACTGAGAGAGAAATAGGGATAGCAAGCAATAAGAGAGATAGCAAGCAACAGAAGTAGGGAAAGCATGAGCAAGAGACTGCAAGCATGAGCAAGAGGGAAAGTGCATGCAAGAAAGTAAAAAAATGTGTCAGAGATGGAAAAGCATGTGAGGGAGGGGAAAGCATGCGCGAGAGAGAACTAGAAAGTGAGTGATGAGAGGGAAGTGCAAGAGAAAGTAAAAGCGCACAAGAGAGGCAAAGCATGTGAGAGAGGGACAAAGGACGTGAGAGAAACCGTGTGAGAGAGGCAAAAAAAGGTAAGACAAAAGGGAAAGCACATGAGAGAGGGAAAGTGAAAGAGGAAAGTGTTTGAGAAAGAGCAAAAGCAAGGAAAGTGAAGAGAAACACAGGGGAGATGGGAGGGTGGAAGGGGGGACAGAGTGAGGGGAAAGAGGAACAAGAGATTGAGAGGGAAAGTGAGAGAAAGAAGGGAACTGAGAAAAAATGATAGTGAGATATAGGTATAGCACAAAAGGGGGAGAAAAAGCACAAGAGACAAAGCGTGAGTGAAAGAAAGTACAAGCAGGAGAGAAAGGAATTGTGCAACAGAGAAAGTATGCTAGAGAGGGGGGAAGAGGGAGAGAAGCAAGTGCAAGAGAAAGAAGAAACACGCAAAACTCTAAAACTACAGAGGGATGCAAAGTGCGTATGAGAGGGAAAGGGCACCCAGAGAGGGAAGACCAAGAAAGAAGAAAGCAGGTGACAGAGAAACCATGCAAGAGAGAGGAAGAATTACACAGAGGAAAAGTGTGTCAGAGAGAGAGAGAAGGCAAGTATGGGGGGTGGGGGGGTGGGGTAGTGAGGAGAGGTGAAAACAAAAGGGATAGAGAGGGAAAACAGAAGAAAAGTAAATCGAGAGGGAGAGAGAGAGAAAGATGGGGGGGGTGAGGAGGAGAGAGATTAAGAGAGTGAAGGGGGAAGCAAGAGAAAGGATGGATAGGAAGGGTTAGCAAGGGCTAGCGCAACAGAGGGAGGAAAATGGCAAGGGACAGGAAGCATGAGCAAAAGGAAAACTGCAGGCAGGAGAGATGAAAACTGCAACAGGGAGAAAGCATGCAAGGTGAGGAAAGAGAATGGGAAAGCACGACAGAGAAGTGGAAAGCAAAAGAGAGAGGGAAACATTAAGAGAAAAAAGAAACACAGAAGAGACTCAAAGCACACAAGATACAAAAGCAAAGCATAAGAGTCAAAGCCTGCGTGAGAGAGTGAAAATGCATCAAAGAGAGAGGGATAATGGGGGGCGTGCTGTGCAATAGAGAGAGGGATAATGAGCCACAAAGAGAAGAAAGCACAAGAGAGACACGGAAAGCACAAATGAGGGAAAGTGCATGCAAGAAAGGAAATGTTTCAGAGATGGAAAAGCATGCAAGGGATAGGGAAAACAAAAGACAGGCAAAGCGAAAGTGAAGGCAGAACAACAGAGGGAAATGCAAAAGACAGGAAAAAAAAGGTGGGGGAGAGTGTGTCCAAGAGAGAAGACAAGCAAGAGGCAAGGGGGCAAGAGAAGGAAAGTGCATTGGAGAGGGAGGGGAAAAAACACTCTTGGAGAGAGGCAAATCACATGGGAGAGAGGCAAACCATGTGCGAGGTGAAGCAATACAAATTAAAAGTGTGTCAGAGAGAGGTACAGCACAGGAGAAAGAGAGCACAAGAAGAGGGAGGAAAGACACAAGGAAAAGTGAGCGAGCTGGAAAGTGTACATGGAAGAGAGGAGAGGAAGCGTGCAAGACAGGGAGAGAGCAAGAGACCATGAGAGAGAAGAAACATGCTAGAGGGTGCGCTAGTGAGTGTGAGCACACAAGGGAGACACGGAAAGCAAGAGGGAGAAGAGAAGCACATGCAACAGGGGAAGCTTACCAGAGAGTGGGAAAGCATGTCCAAGAGAAAAGCAAAGCACATCCAAAAGAGAGGGAAAACATGTCTGAGACAAATGGAAAGCTCAGGAGAGGGAAAGCAAGAGAGGGAGGAAGTGAGCAATCGAGAGTGAAGTAGTGAACAATAGAGTTCAACAGAGTTTCTTGCACAAGCGAGAAACCAGAAGCATGATAGGGAAAGTGCAGGCAAGAAAGAGGAAAACTGTCAGAGCTGGAATAGCATGTGAGACACAGGCAAAGACAATCCAAGAGAGAGGGAAAAGGGGGCGGGGGAGAGAAGGTGGGTGAAGACGAAAGCAGGCAAAACAAGGTGGGTGGGATGGGGACAGGACAGAGGGAGGGGGAGAGGAGGTAAGGGGAAAAGGGAATGAGAAAGATGAGAAGGAAAGCAAGAGAAAAGGGAAACATGAGAGAGGGATAGCAACAGATAGCAAGGAACTGCACGAGAGAGGGAAGAAAAGCACAAGTAAAAGAAAGCACAAGTGGGAAAGTGGAAGCAAAAGAGGAAAACTGCAAAAGCAGGAACATGTTAGAGAGAAAATGCATCTGAGAGAGATAAGGAAAGCACATCTGAGAAAGAAGGCAAATTTGGAGGGGGTGGGGGTTGGAAGAGAGAGAGAGAAATACATGGGGAAATTGAGAGCAAGAGGAATAGAAAGCAATAGGGAGACGGGCAGGAGGAAATGCGGGGAACAGAGAAGTAACAGAAAATAGAAAAAAACCATGGAAGAGCACAGTTGCTCATGAGAACATGAGAGATAAGGAAACCAAGAGAGGCAAAGCATGTGTGAGAGGCAAAGTACACCAGAGAGAGGCGAAGTCTGTTTAAGATTGTGAGATAGGGGAAGGGCCTGCGAAAGAGAAAGCCGATCACAATGAGGGAAAGCATATCTGAGARACAAGAGTTTCTGTGAGAGAGGGAGAACATGACCAAGAGAACGGGAAAGGTTGGGGGAACAGAGGGAACTGAGCGAGAAAGCACACTGCAAAGAGGGAAAGCATGTCTGAGGGAGACAGATAAATGGAAGGACAGAGAGAGGTGAAAAGTGAAGTGTGTGAGGGAGAGGCGCAAACATGTCTGGAAGAGAAGGAAAGCTGGGGGGCAGGGACACAACAGAGAGAGGAAAAGCACATCTGAGGGAGAGGGAAAGATGGGAGACAGTAAAAGGGAACGATGAAGCAAAGGAGAGAGGACAGAGAGCTCTGGAGGCAGAGGTAGGTAGGGGAGGGGCGGGGAGAAAGAGATGGGGAGTGAGATGGGAAGTTCGAGAGAGGAATGGCTGGGGGATGTGACTGAAAGGGAGCGATAGGGAGCAAGAGGGAGAGATGTATAGCAAGACAGCAGGATAGCAAGCGACACAGAGGGGGATAGTGAGAGACTGAAAGCTTGAGTGAGACAAAGTGCAAATAAGAGAGAAAAACTCAGAGATGGAAATGCATGAGAAGGCACGAAAGAATGTTAGACAGGAAAGCAAGAGAGAATGAGAGAGCAGTGCCTAAATTGACACAACAGCAGCAAAGCACATAAGACAAAGCAGCAAAGTGTATATGAGAGAGGGAAAGAGAGTGGCAAAGCATGCGCACAAGAGGCAAAGCTTGTATGCATGAGAGGTAAAGCATAAGCACAAGAGACCGAGAAGTGCAAGAGAGAGAGCCAGAGAGAGAGAAAGCATACATGCATGCAAGAAAGAGAGAAAGGCAAAATGCATGCGTGCGAGAGAGGCAAAGCACAAATAAGGGAGAGACAAAGCACGTGAAAGGTAAAGCACACATGAGAGGCAAAGTGTGCCAGAGAGAGTCAACGTGCACATGAGAAAGACAACAGGCACAAGAGAGAGAAATGCACGTGAGGGGGAAGTGTGCAAGAGGGGGAAAGTGCGTGCAAGAAGGGGAAGCACGCCAGCGGAGGGAAGTGCACACAAGAAGCAAAGCACGTGCAAGGGGCAAAGTGACAGAATGAGATAAGGAAGTAGGGAATTAGAAGAAAAAAGCACATATGAGAAGCACAGCACATAAGACAGGTGAAATGCAGGAGAGGCAAAACATGCAGGAGAAGGAAAGCATCAGGGGGCAGGGAAAGCATAAGAAAGGGAACATACATGCAAGAGGCAGAGCACATAGAATCACTTAGGTTGGAAAAGACCCTTAAGATCAAGTCCAACCATTAACCTAACACTACCAAGTCCATCACTAAACCATGTCCCTAGGTGCCGCATCTACAAATCTTTTAAATACCTCCAGGGATGGTGACTCCACCACTTCCCTGGGCAGCCTGGTCCAGTGCTTGAAAACCCTTTCGGTGAAGAAATTTTTCCTAATGTCCAATCTAAACCTCCCCTGGCACAACTTGAGGCCATTTCGTCTCGTCCTATCGCTAGTTACTTGGGAGAAGAGACCAACACCCGCCTCTCTACAGCCTCCTTTCAGGTAGTTGTAGAGAGCAGTAAGGTCTCCCCTCAGCCTCCTTTTCTCCAGACTAAACAACCCCAGTTCCCTCAGCTGCTCCTCATAAGACCTGTGCTACAGACCCTTCACCAGCTTCGTTGCCCTTCTCTGGACACGCTCCAGCACCTCCATGTCCTTCTTGTAGTGAGAGGCCCAAAACTGAACACAGTATTCGAGGTGCGGCCTCACCAGTGCCGAGTACAGGGGCACGATCACCTCCCTACTCCTCCTGGCCACACTATTTCTGACACAGGCCAGGATGCTGTTGGCCTTCCTGGCCACCTGGGCACACTGCCGGCTCATGTTCAGCCGGCTGTCAGCCAGCACCCCCAGGTCCTTTTTTGCCAGGCAGCTTTCCTGCCACTCTTCCCCAAGCCTGTAGCGTTGTCTGGGGTTGTTGTGACCCAAGTGCAGGACCCGGCACTTGGCCTTGTTGAACCTCATACAATTGGCCTCGGCCCATCGACCCAGCCTGTCCAGACCCCTCTGCAGGGCCTTCCTACTCTCAAGCAAGATCAACGCTGCCGCCCAACTTGGTGTCATCTGCGAACATATTGAGGGTGCACTCAATCCCCTCGTCCAGATCATTGATAAGGATATACATGAGGGACAGGCAAAACACATCAGAGAGAAAGGCAAAAGGCACACAAGAAAAGCATGTCAGAGAGAGGGAACTACGGGTGCAGAGAGAAAGAGAGAAAGAGAGGGGAAGTCTCAAGAGTCAAAGGGAATGTGAGAGGGGAAGAGAAGGCRAAAGGGACAACAGAGAGAGGGAAGAGAAGCAAAGGGAGAGAATGAAGGGGGGTGAGAAGAGCGAAAGCCAGTGTGTGTGTGTGGAGGGACTCAAGAAAACTTGAAAGACAGAGGCATCCAAGAGACGGGGAATGCCCAAGAGAGGGGAAATGCAAATCTAAGCGTGAGGGAAAGCAGGTCCGAGACAACCAGAAAGCAGGGTATGGTTCGGGGAAGTTCTACAGATTGAGAGGAAAAACTATACAGAGAAGGGACAGAGAGTGAGAGAAGGAGAAAGCACAAGTTGGAGACTGAAAGCTTAGAAGAGGGAAAGTGCAAACAAGAAAGGAAGAGTCTGTCAGAGACAGGAAAGCATTCAAAGGAGAGGGAAAGCAAAAGACAAAGAGACAAAGAGAGAATGAGGGAGGGAAGTGCAAGAGAAGGAAAACGCATGTGAGAGAGGGAAGGTGGGAGAGAGAAGGACCTCCCCAGAAAAGAGATTGAATGTGCGACAGAGAGGGAAAGTGCAAGCAACTTGAATTTGTGAGAATTTGAGTGTGTGTGTGAGAGATGGGAAAAGTGTGAGACATGGGAAAGCATGCAAGAAAGGAGAAAATCTAGAGAAGTCAAAGGAAAATAGAAAAAGGAAAAGCAAGAGACAGAAGGACACGCAAGACAAATACACGAGAGCAAAAGTGCACAAGAGAGAAAGAAAGCAAGGGAGAGACAAAGCACATTCAAGTGAGAGAGGGAGAGCATGCTTGAGAAGAAGGGCGCATGCGAGAGGGAGAAGTGCATGCGCAAGGAGGAGAGTGCATGCGTGAGGGGAGGAAGCATGCAGGGGGGAAGCGTGCAAGAGGGGAACACACAAAGCAGGGGAGGACCACACAAAAGAGATGGAAGCGTGCCAGCCAGGGGAAGAGCACAAAGGAGAGGGAAGCAGACAAGAGAGAGGGAGAGAGGCATGTGAGAGAAGGTGGAAGCGCATGCGAGAAGGGCAGAAGTGTGTGAGAGAAGGTGGAAGCATCTATCAGAGGGGGAGAAGTGTGTAAGAGAGGTGAAGTGCATGCAAGGTGGGGAAAAAGCGGGCACAAGGCAGGGGGAATGCATGCGTGAGAGGGAGAAAGCACGACAGGGAAAAGGAGAAAGTGTGTGTGAGAGGTGAAAAAGCATGATGGGGGATCGTGAAGGGGGGAAGTGTGAGGGACGAAGCACGTGATGAGGAAAGCGCACGGAGAAGCACGAGCAGGGAGGCATGCTTGCAAAGGGGCAGAAGAGCGAGAGGGACAGAATCGCATGGGGGAGGACAGCGTGAGAGTGGGGAAGCCCATTAGAGAGAGGTAAGCACACGCGAGGAGGGGAAGCGCGTGCACGAGAGGTGGGAAGAGCCTGCACACGAAAGCGATGGGGAACATCCACACATGAGAGATGGTGAAAGCCCAGGCATGAGAGACGGGGAAAGTGCACAAGGAGGGGAAGCATCTGTGAGAGGGTGGGAAAGCAAGAGAGAGAAGAATAGCTTTGTAGAGGGCGGGGAAGACAGGTGTATAGCCAGACAGATAGGCATAGCAAGAGAGAAGCATGAGCAAAGGTATAAGAACCCTGTGTAAAACCACATTCAGGGTGCCCCAGTTTGGCTGGGACACCTTACACATGAGAATAAATATTTACTCTTGTAATTCTATACTTTGCATCCTTGCCTCTCTCCTCAGTCGGCCACAAACCAATTGCAAATTTTTGTGACAAGACAGAAAAGGCACAAGAGAATAGGCAAGCATGAGAGGAAAAGAGGCAAAGTKCATTAAAGAGGTGTAAAGTGTGTCCAAGAGAGAAGGGAACCTTGCAGGTGGTGGTGGTGGTGAGGGGATAGCAAGAGAAAGAGAGGGATTGGAAGAATACCAAGCAAGGTAAAGAGAGGGGTACCAAGTGAGTGAGAGAGAGGGATAGCAAGCAAGAGAGAATGAGGGACAGTGAGTCAGAGACAGAGGGGAAGCACAAAGGAAAGCGTAACTTCATTTTATAGCAGCACCAAGCTTCAGGGTCCTTCCTCTACTAACAGCTGCATGGACTAATCAAAGAAATCTTCTTAGATGTCAGTATAGACAAACTCAATCCGTTTCATCAGAATTCACTAAAATTCCCTTTATTGCACCCCAGTGCCTATGATTTTTGAAAATAACATACCACGTGACCACTCGCTATCCTGCAACTCTGATGCAAGTTAGCTCTCCTCTGTTAAGTTCCAACAGCCATGGTTCACTAACAATAGGAAGGACTACCAGAAGTTTATTTACAGACAGAAAACTTAACCAACCTTCCTTTCATTATTTTTTTCATATTTTCAGAGGCTTTTGAAGTCTTCCTAGAGTCCTGCTAACAGATGCTGTCTAGATTGTCATTATTCTTTGAAGAAATTCTGGTTGCTTACCATTGGATCCCAAAATTTCTGCCTGAAATTGATGTCCCCTAGGCTACTCATACCCAGTGTCATTAATGTTGATTCTCCTAATAGATTCCATAAGCTTATGTGTGTATTAGATTTAACGAACTCTTTTGTGTAAGCAACATTTATAAATCTAGCCATACAGGACTGCAGAAAAATACTGTCTCACAATGCAGAGGTTCCAAACAAGAATAAAGGTTAAATACTGCACCCTTTTGTACAGCGAAGTGATACTGCATACCTGCACTGTAGGTAGAGTAAGAAGAAGCCTGTAGCTCTACTGATACACTGAGAACTGGAAGGCTGTACAGCCAACTCAGCTACATGCTTTTGAGCATACTTCTGTAAGTCAGATGAACACCAGAAGAGCAAGAGGAGGAAGACAATGTAACCATAAAAACCCCAAATTAGAGCTTGGGCAGAAATAAGAAACAATTTCAGAACCCCTTCCTTTCAATCAAGATTACCCACAGAGAAAAAGTGACACACCACTTAAAAATTAAAAAGCATATCTGATGTGCTTACTTAAAGTRGCCTCTACCTACGGAAGCAGTTCTGTCGATGAGAACAATCTCACAGCAACAGCATTACACAGCATCAATAAGACCATTTAAAAGCTGTGTGGCCAACTCTACAATGCATTTGGGCAGTAAGTAGCACACTGGAGCACAAGTTCTCATTACTAGAAAACAAACCTCATGTTGGATATGCCAACTCCACCAAAAATTAGATCATAATTTTTTAAGTTCCAAATGTGTTTAGATGCTAACATCTTTCTACACAAAGCAAAAATAATTTAACCCACCCCAAATCTGTGTATTTATAAATYCTGTGCACACAACTTCCCACAAAAAAAAAGCATATTGAAACACTCCATGTCGAGCTTATGTCAGAAAGAAAAAGGATTAATGTATTAACATGGATTGTGAATGGGGGGCTGCAAGAATCAAACACATTAGGTTGAAGATGGCAAAAGCTGATGTTAACTGCTGAAATTCCTTTAGGTAGCATGCCTTCCTAATTCTGTTTAGATCAGTATTATAAAAGGATTCACAGCAAAACTTAAGTTTGCTGGGCTGGCATTCTACATTAACAAACTCACGGCACAACACTGAAAGTTCTGCAACTATTAACACCCTCCTGTTGGGCATAAGTTCCATTTTCAATACCTGAAAGCCATTTGCTAACATGAAAGCACTGTTACAATTTTTGATCACTAAGGAAGAAAAGCCAATAAGCATGCAGCCTTCTAATACTAGGAAAGGTCCACCAGTTCACCCTGATACCTGACTCATTAAATCAATTAAAACACAGATTCCAATGTGCAAATAATCTGAAAACTACCACAATGACTAGCTGAAGAGTGGTAATTACACAACACTCTGAACGTCACCCACATGACAATTCTGTTTGGGTAGGAACTTGAAGACTGAATCCATCTGGAGTGTACTGCACAGTGAGGTCATATAATATAGGTCAGATTATCCAACAACATGGCCCCTTCCTGGTCGTAAGGATCCCAAAATCCAAAGTTCTACTTCAGATCAGAGCAATACAGCAGTCACTGTAAAAACTACCCTTTACATGAATCAGGTGCTCTCTGGAATTTATGCAAGTCACACAGAAAATACTTGGTTAAGTTTAGGCATCAGTTTAATCAGTACTCCCTGTCTCAAAAATAGTTTCAAGAGTTATTGCAGTTTCCATGGTGACTGAAGCCAAAGAGTTCTTCTTACTATTTCTGTCTGTGAAAATCCCATCACATTTAAGCTGCCAAGTTTCTTAGGAGAACCTGAAGGACTAAAAGTGGCAGTAAGATCCATGTGACTGTCTATCACATGGCACTTAATTATTTCAGAAACATATTTACCTTTCCATATGAGGAGAATATTTTACAGTTCCACATGTTTGGTCAGATGGAAGCAAATTGTTTAAGGACTTCCAGTTACATTTCAACAGCAAATTTATTATTTCAAAACCTCCTTATCTTCTATTCCATTTTACCATACTGGCCGAAGATACATGGGCTACATGTATCTAATCCACGTTCACCTCACAAGAAGGCTTTTAACATCGTCTCCCATAACATCCTCACAGGCAAACTGATGCAGACCAGGCTAGGAAAGTGGACAGTGAGGTGGACTGAAAATTGGCTCAACTGATGGGCTCACAGGGTTGCAATCAGCAGTACAAAGTCCACCTGAAGGCAATCTGGGTAACTAGGAGGTAAGCAGCTATCAATCCCAGGGCTTGACACTGGGGCTGATACTGTTTAACATCGTCATTAATGACCCGGACAATGGGGCAGAGTGCCCTCTCGGCAAGTCTGCACACAATACAGAACTGGGAGGATGGGTCTGCTGCCACTCAGAGGCACCTCGACAGGCTAGAGAAATGGGATGACAAGAAATTCAAAGTTCAGCAAACTGAARTGTCAAATCTGGGCCTTGGGGAGGAATAAATCCATGCTCTCAGTCAGGCTGGGGCTAACCATATGGAAAGCAGCTTGGCAGAGATGGACATGGGGGTCTTGGTGGACACCATGTTGTCTATTGGCCAGCCATTTGACCTTTGTGCAAAGGCCAACAGCACCTGGGACTGCATTAGGGACAGCATCACTAGCCAATTGAGGGAGATGCCAAATTCTGCACCTGGGGAAGAATAAACTCATGCACCAGGACAGTCTTGGGGCTGACCATCTGGAAAACAGCTTGGCAGAGAAGGATATAGGTTGTTCCTGGTGGACAACAAGTTGAACATGAGCAAGCAGTGTTCCCTTGAGCCAACTCAGGGCTGTAGTGGGAAAAGCAGAGCCAGCAGGTTGAGGAAGGTTATATTTCCTCTCTGCTAAGCAGTAGTGAGATCACATCTGGGGTTCTGGATCCAGTTCTGGGCTCCCCAGTACAAGACAGACATGGGTGTACTGGAGCAAGTCCACTGAAAGGTCACAAAGATGATGAAGGGGTTGAAGCATCTGACATAAAATGAGAGACTGAGAAAGCTGGGATTGTTTAGCCTTGAATAGAGAAGGCCTAGCCAGGATCTCACCAATGTTCATAAATATCTGATGGGCAGAAGTAAAGAAGATGTACCCAGGCTCTTTTCAGTGGTGCCCAGTGAAAGGATGAAAGGCAATAGACACAAACTGAAATACAACAAATTCCACTTAAACATCAGAAAACAACTGTTTTACTGCAAGGGTTGTCATACACTGGGACAGGTTGCCCAAGGAGACCCCTGGAGTGTCCATCCTTGGAGATACTCAAAAACCAACTGGACATGGCCCTGAGGAACCTGCTCTGGTTGACCCTCCTTTGGACCGGAGGGTAGGACTCCAGACTCAAGTATTCTGTGATTTCATAAATGCAAAGTGCAGAGAGGAAAGGGTAAGCATGTGTACGTGCTCCTAGGAAGTGATGCCCCAGTGGAGCTCAGCTTCTAAGAACTCCAGCAAGAAGCTCTGGTAGGCCAACCCAACTGATGAAGCTATAAATTACATGGTGGCTGGAATAAACAAAGATAGCTAGCCACTGAAGTCAGGCTTCCCTGTCCAGGTCAACTTCCTCAGATGCAACAGCTCTAAAACTGGCTGCAGGATGCTAGAGACTTTGCTAAGTATGGCACTGCTGAGCAGTGCTGGGCACATCCATTCAGCTGAGTCTGTACCAGGACAGGTCAGGAATCCTGACGACATCCTGTGGCAATCTAACAGCACCCACTCAGCATACTGCAAAAAAACAGGGCAGCTGGATTCTTTTAGACCTTCCTATCTGGAGGAAGCGGGGAAAGGATGTTCATCTTGCACTCAGGACCACATAAAAAAAGGAAAGGGTTTGAATTTCACTGACCAAGGCATATTGCTTATAAAACAGTTAATAATAAGCCTTTATAAAGAACATTCTAAAACATCCAGCAGTTTTTTAAAATGCTCAAGTCTCCCATACATTTAAGAAAACACATGAAGCAGCTGACCTCTGCCTTCTGCAGTTTCAGCTCTGGCTGCAAGGAATAACGACAAAGTAATGAGACAACCATTTGGCCAGCAACAGCAAAACACAAGAGTAAAATAAAAAGTGTACGGACCAAGTTACGAGCACCATAACATGCCAATTTGATCAAGTCCCAGCAGCTACAAAGATTCCAGTCCAGAGTTATTCACTCTTTCATAAAGGAAACAACCTTACCAGTTGACCCAAATGAACCTTAAAATGGCTACAGATGCAAGCCGCTTGATGGAATCTACTTACATAAGTGATGTGGGTATTACAGGTCACAGCTACCCACTTGAGAGCAGTCTAAACCAGCACTGTACCTGGCAACACTACTAGCTGAGCTTTTAATCTGCAAAAATTCAACCAAAAAAACATCAGAACAACAACCAACACTACTATAGAGGCACATTATTTGAAACAATACTAAACAAGTACAGATCCTCAAAGATTTTGTTATAGAAAGTTTTTTATTATTTTGTTAGAAGAGCTTTCAAAAAACATGCTATATGGTATCATTTTCTCTTCATTGTATGTTAGTGTTCATCACAGTCTGCAGTCTAGGGTTTAAACAACATTAAAACTTCAGCTCTTTAAAAGCATTACGGGAGCTCTTATTCTTTCCCTCTCCCTCCCCAGACAATGGCACTGAGGCGGTTTACCCACTGTGCTCAGAGTGCGCCAGGCACAAGAAAAAAGCTCCAGTTCCAAAGCACYTGCAGTGTAATAATGAAGAATGGAAAGTGTGACTACCAAAAAAAAATAACAACACAGGAACATGGATGTGACCAGTGAAACTGTCTAGCACTATTTTAAACAAAGCATGCCAGAGGTATAAAGGAACTGGGAAAAACAGTAGATTAATAGAATGTAAGTAATACCCAGGGTCATGGGTCACATATTTACTAGAAGAAAAGAGGTGGGGKTTTTTATATGTACATGGTAACTCTTTTTGAAAACAGTTGAAAGAATGGAGAAAACTTGAAGAGCTTGGATACTGGGAAGATGTATTGATGGAGCAAAGCAGTAACTAAAGCTAAACCGAGGAGCATTAGAAACAGAGAGTTAAAACTAAGTTTGGTGTCAAGACACCAGGTACTAAGGAAAATTCAAGAAAGGGGTTTCTGTGGTTATACAAATCTGGACATCAATAGTAAGTGTATTCCACATCTACTCCTCCTGAAGCAAAAAAATATCAGAATGAACAGAGAAAAGACTGGTTTTCAGAGGCATTATGCATAAAGACCAGTACTTAGACAGTATCAATCTATGTAAGACCAAAGATGACTTCAAGGTAGCTGGTCTCAGACTAAGATATAGTGTTCTACAGTGAGTCTCAATCTACACCAAGGAGTGYATTACTAGAGCAATACAATGGCCCAGCACTGGGCTGCATAATTCCACTGCAATAAAGTAGAGAGAGCTAGATATCTTTAGAGAGCAATATGGCAGACAGGCAGATCAGTGAATAAGGTGAATAATAATTCTACCTGTTAGAGGTGCCTGTTAATACGAAGCAATGGACACAATGACTGTGCAGGAATTTAGCCTGTTAGAACAGGCCCTTCCTGGTTCAAAAACCTCCACTAGTCTACGCAGCTTGGTCAGCTGGGGATCCCATCTCCTTATGCCTTTGATGAACACACACGTGCCAACACAAGTTCACAGTGTAGGTATACCCCAAAACAAACAAGCAAAAGGAGAAGAGAGAAGCCAGAAAACAAAAAGCACCAACAGGATGAGAACAGATGGCCCTCTAAGATAAAGGGAAGTCAGAGGTTTACAGATGATGACAATGCATAAGGCAAAGAGTTGTGATAAGCTAAATACTGTCTAAAATTCCACCTGCCAAGCCTGCTGCAACATTTTGTTCCCCGTTTAAAAAAAAACAAAAAAAAAAAGCATACATTTAAATTCCACAGGTAACAGAGAAAAGACTCTGGGATGGTAAGAATTTAGTCACTGTCAAATGTTATTTCTGTGAAAATATATCAAGTTTTCGCATTTGTGCATTGGTATTATACGATATGGAATTTACAAGTCCTCTCTCTATTTTAATATACTGCATCTCTCAGTTTGAATGCCCTGGATGATGAGGTAAATGCAATATTAGAGAGTCCAATTGGATTTTACATGCGCACTCTAAGTTACATAAGCATTTTCCAACTATGTCTTCTTAAAATTCCAAATGCACTAATTTGTTTTACATTAACCTATCTGCTACACGAGATACCCAGAAGTACAAATATTTTAGCTACAAATGACTGCAATAACCAGTAACATACAATAAAATAAATCTGKTTTATTTATAAAATGTTGTATGTCGCTATGCCAAACAAGGACAGACATTCAAAGAACAGCATGTTAGTTAAGTTTGAATTCTATTCTGTTACTTTAAAAAGTCCTTCTAGGTCTCCTACTTAATAGGTTCCAAGAAGAATGTTTTTAGGCAGCACATGCTGTTACAACAAAATGTAATAAAATTTTAAGTAATTTAGCACAGCAAACTGAGAACTCATTAAGAAACAAAATTAGTAAAACATACACGTATATTCCCAGTGCAAAACTTCTGCAGAGAAAATGAAACTGGAAGAGTGAGGTGATACAAACTCATACCAGAAAAAGAACATGCATTTTCTTAATAGAAAACTAACTTCCAAGGAAAAAAAATGATGTGAACAAAAGTATTTGTTTGAAAAGGTACACACTATATGGATGGTGTTTGTATCTGTAGTACGTAGAGRAGCATTACTTTAGTTCAAAACATGATTACCTTCTAACTTCAGAACTCAAGTAGCACAGCAGATGAATGGCCCAAAGCAAAGGTCCTGCATATGTTGCAAACACTGTAAGGAAGATAGCTGGTATCTCCACATAGCTTTCTAGTCCCACAAAACCTGCTGAAACATCCACAGTAGCAATGCCATTTGAATTTCCCTGAAAATAGGAATAAAAAAAGTAGAGAGTCAAATATTTCCAACGAAACCTTAGAATACATTAGAATAATATTAATTATTGTGCCAGTTAAAGACTTATTCTTTAAGTCACTTTACAGTACAGCCATATTCTTTACGTTGGAATTTCAATGAAGCAGCTTACCAAACAAGAGCGTCTATTTAGGATTTACAGACTAATGAAGGTATAAACAGCATGAGATTTTGCTTGTCTTATTTTGTCTGCAAATTAACATGCCTGTTGTTTAATAAATTACATCAAAAAAAGAGTTTAAAGCAGCTACATTTGCTGATTTCAGTCACAGTAATGAAAAAAATACATTTTTCATCACACATGGTTCAAACCCAAGATTTTAGGCCTGTTGCCTAAAATTACATCAGGAAATAAATATTTCTTGCTCTTAGAGACAACAGGGCTCTAATTTAGAGCTGTAGTAGAACACTACACCGCCCACCCACCTGCCCCACAACACAAGTTGCTGCATGTCACTGGATTAAGACAGGCAAATTCAGAGAGGTTTCTGCTTCCCAAGTCTCTATACCACAATAGATTGCATTGAAATAGACCAAAAGTCAATCTAGATAGTCTGATTCATCAATAAAAGGCATTTAAAACCTAGAAAGAGAAAAACACAAGGAACATACAGCAAGGAAAGTATCAAGAGCTGTCCAAGACTTGTAGGTTTTATCTAGTTTTCTTTTTCAGTGACTAAGGCCACTAAATAACAAGGGATAATATAAAATTGAAGGAAGTATTTTCCACTGAAAATGCCCAAGTGTTTAACTTTACTCAAATACCTAAAGCAGCAAACACACCCTGTGATTAAGGCAGAATATTTTTTAGCTTAGCAGGTCACAGATAGGTTTCCTCAGACGAGTGCGAAAGCTCTCAGATATTCTTACTGTATCTGGAGAAGCTGATCGGTTTCTACAGCACTGGTCTTCCAACACCCATCAACTCTCCCTTCCCCCCTACAGAATCCCATAACAACCCAAATGTAAGGGCTGTCACCACCGATAGCCTCAGACCCAGTCCCAGCAGAGCATATGAGGAGTGGCAGCTCCCCTCYCACCTTAGGGACTGCAGTCTTCTTGAACCACAAGTTACCCCAGCAAGGAAGTGCTATCATAAAATACACGCCTGGGTTGCCCACGAAATACAGAGCACACAGGGTGTATTGGGTTTGCATGGCAAGGTTTTGCTACAAGAGGGGCTACAGGGGTGGCTTCTGTGAGAGGCTGCTAGAAGCTTCGCCTATGTCCAACACAGCCAATGCCAGCTGGCTCCAAGACGGACCTGCTGCTGGCCAAGGCCGAGCCCATCAGCAACAGAGGTAGCACCTCTGGGATAACATATTTAAGAAGGGGGAAAAAAAAAAACCTGTGCAACAGCAATTGCAGCCAGAGAGAGGAGTGAGAATATGGGAGCGAAACAACTCTGCAGACACCAAGGTCAGTGAAGAAGAAGGGGGAAGAGGTGTGCCAGGTGCTGGAGCAGAGATTCCCCTGCAGCCCATGGTGAAGACCATGGTGAGGCAAGCTGTCCACCTGCAGCCCATGGATGTCCACGGTGGAGCAGATATCCACCTGCAGCCTGAGGAGGACCCCACGCTGGAGCAGGTGGATGCGCCCGAAGGAGGCTGTGACCCTGTGGAGAGCCCACGCTGGAGCGGGCTCCTGGCAGGACCTGTAGACCCATGAAGAGAGGAGCCCACACTGCAGCGGGTTTGCTGGCAGGACTTGTGACCCCGTGGGGGACCCACACTGGAAGAGTCTGTTCCTGAAGGACTGCACCCCATGGAAGGGACCCACGCTGGTGCAGTTCGTGAGGAACTGTAGCCTGTGGGAAGGACTCACGTTGGAGAAGTTTGTGGAGGACTGCCTCCCATGGGAGGGACCCCACGCTGGAGCAGGGAGTGTGAGGAGTCCTCCTGAGGAGGAAGGAGCAGCAGAAATGATGTGTGATRAACTGACTGCAGCCCCCTTTTCCCATCCCCCTGCACTGCTGGAGGGGAAGAGGTAGAGAAAATCTGGAGTAAAGTTAAGCCCGGGAAGAAGGGAGGGGTGGGGGGAAGGTGGTTTAAGATTTAGTTTTTATTTCTCATTATCCTACTCTGATTTGATTGGTAATTTTCCCCAAGTCGAGTCTGTTTTGCCCATGACAGTAACTGGTGAATCATCTCTCCCTGTCCTTATCTTGACCCACAAGCCTTTTGTTATATTTTCTCTCCCCTGCCCAGCTAAGGAGGGAGAGTGATAGAGTGGCTTGGTGGGCACCTCATGTCCAGCCAAGGTCAAACCACCAGCAGGAAAAACAGGTGGCTTTTTCAGGTACATAAGTAACTAGGCACCAGGGACAGCAAAAACCCTGTTCCTGAAGCAGCTCTAAAATCTAAGGAGAAAAGTGTCATCCATGTTGACAGAGCCATTCAGAGCTCATCACCTGTAGTCACCATCCCCATGAATCCTACCATAAAGATATCCCCAGAATGTAAGGGGAGCCTGAAGCTTTAAGAGGTATGGATTTTACAAAGACATCATACAGCAGAAAAATCTTGACTTATGACTGTCAGTCTTCCTCATTTTGACCTTCACCATGCACACCATAGTAAATTATTGTTACGCTGCACCAGTGTAATAAATTTTTGTTATGCATTTAGCGTAATTTTCTGCAATGACAGGAGCAGAGCAAAGAATAACTAATGATGAGCAGCTAAAGAAAAAGCATATCTGTGCCCTAGGACCTGTAAGATGAGACTGTAAAAGAAAGCTGTAAAACAAGGCTCCTCCTCAGGTTTAAGGGGTATAGACCGAGGATATGGCAAGAGCAGAAAGGTCAGGTGCAGCACTTTGAGAGCAGGGCAGGGTGCTGCTCCTCAACAAGCAAAAGTTTGACAGGGGCACGTAGGGAGAGAACCTTCTCTCTTTTCCCCCCAGTCCCTGTCCACAGCAACAGGTCTTTTCCCCACCACATCTACTTATTTTCTCTCCCTTCCTCCTCCTCTGTATGATGCGTGCAGAGTAGAAAAGCTGAGACATCAGGCAATCCTGCTCATCTCATGAAGAGCTGAAAGGTCTCTTTCACACTGCTCCACCTGCACTTACACATGGTTGATCCTTGGCACCCCAGGGCAACTCCCCATCCCACTGCATGTGAGGAGCAAGAATAAATGCAGCACCACGGAATGCATGTCACTGGCCCGGCACAACAGGGCAAAAAGATGTACTCTCCTCTGGAAGGTAGTTAGGGCAGAGGAAGGAACCAGGAGGAAGGAACAGTGTTTTCTACCTTCTCCCCAACTCCCTGTGGTTCCTTTCACACAGGGCTTACTCCAGCTATTTTTGGCTTTGTTTAAAGTGTTGTAGCTGTAGAACAGGGAGAGCAAGGATGCACACACTTCCATCCACACACTTACAACTCCAACCACACTGGATATTAAGTGTCTAAACACCCCACTCTCACCAGGAATCTGCTGAGCCTCCTGGATGGCTCCACCACTACTATTGGAAGAGCCCTGCTGAGCAGTTAGAAGCATTTTTTCTTCACATTAGATACCTTTCTCCAAGACTAATTCACACATTTGAACTGAATTTTCATAGCTTATAACTTCTAATGCTCCACACAATACATAAATAACTGACAATTCAGAGTGTCTGCTTTTATTTTAAAGCATCACTCAAGTATTTCAAACAGTGCAATAGCTTATTGTGATAAGGGCAGAGAGTGACAGAAGACAATGCACTGTTGCATAAAAGCATTCCATGATAATACATCATGATCTAGATCAATGAAGCACAAATATAAGAACACTGGCTAGAGAAACTACCCAGCATATTTGCTACAGTAACAGAAGACAATCCCTCCGTAGACAGTAATGAAAACAATCTAAAACTGTCTTCAAAGCTGAAATGCTTTTTCTGAAAACTTTTCAGATACCACATCACTCACCAAATATGAGCTATTACCTGCAGTATCTCAATGACTGTCACTGAGAACTGAGAACTACAGAGGTGCAAGACAAAACTGGCATGCTTCTGGCTTGTTTAACGACTGATTTAACACAGCAGACTGCTACCGCACTTCCACACAGCCCTTCACTATGCCTTTCTAGTAACTGTAATTCTATAAACAAGCATAGGATGAGGAATGTATTTTAATTATTTGAAGCAAATAATTTAAGCTGAAAAAATGAAGTCTTTGGAAAAGGTTGGCCAAAAAGGTTCTGCTGTCTCCATCCTTAGAAGTTTCAAGACCCTGAACAACCTGGTGTGACCTCACAATTGACGCTGCTCTGAGAATGGGGTTGAACTGTGGGCCTTCTGAGGTCCTCTCCAATGTAAATTATCCTACAATGCTTTGAAATCACAACAAGAGAAAGCTATAAGCCACTTTAAAATGTCACTCAGTCCATCTCTCTACCTAAAGGCAAGATGAATTAGATATAAATGATTCTGAAAATATACAAACCTATTCTGTTCTCCTCCAGTGATAAAAAATACCAGAAAATACAAACAAGTCTCAAAGGTTTTGAGACTGTATTTTGTTTCCTTTATTCTGCAGATATACTGCTCTAAGAATGGGAACAAAAAAACCACAAGCCTAATAAATAAATACATGGAATTTTTGTTCATTTATGAGCTTCCATCCAAGCTAACTAAAATATTTTAAGAAATATTTACAGCAACATACATTTTTAGGAGCTGCTATACTTAGGAGAAACAGCCAAGATATTTATTTCTATTCCCAACACATTTGAAGGGCAAGTAGCAATGATAAAAATACAGTATACTTCTGGGAAGTGACTGATGAGTTATGAGATGTGGACAACTCAGAGCTTAGGAGAAAACAATCAATCATTCAAGCTTGTTGAAAAATTCATCAAGAGGTTCTCAAGCTTGCAATAATACCCCGGCAAATAAGTAGCGTTCTGACTAAATGTATTAATTTCATATCTGTTCGACAACACTGAAGTATTTTTATCTTTGCTTCTCTTCATCGATTTACACAAAGCAATAAATAAAGCAAAGATCCTAACTACTAGAACAAGTCTAAGAAACGAAGTGGTTTTACCCACCTCCACATAAATAACACAGGACTTTATCCAGCCAAGCTCTGAAAACCTCCAAGCATGATGACTGCACAACCTGTGTGAGCAACCTTTTCCACTGCTTACTATTCACAAAAATCTTGCTAAAGGGCTGGAAAAACAAGTTAATGTGTAGTCTTCCCATGTAAGTTACAACTGTTTAATAAATTTGCCTTTTAGGTTCACATTGCTAGAGAGCAGCAAGRGCCAGCTGGTTCTGCAAAGGAAGGTAAGCTGGGAAATGAGTGTGAAAACAAGGCAGGTGAGAGCAGTAAGTCAGGAGGACTGGGAATGCTCGGTGGCATGTTCAGGTCAGGACTGCATCCAGAGACAGTGATCGGGGCCAGACGCAGTCCAGAGATCACACAGCAAGTCTGCAGTGACAAGGCAGGTCCAAGATTAGGCCAGGAAGCCCAGCCAGCAGGTGCAGATCAGGATCAGTAAGGTACGAGACACGCACAGACATACCTGCTTACGCAGCTGTGACACAGCACAGGCAGTAAAGCATCAGATTAAAAGCAGCTCCCAAAGGAAAGGAGGGCCAGGCCCTTCCTTCTAGCTTTTCTGCCAACAGCTCCTCTCAGTGAAGGAGATGACCTTGAACTCTGCTAAACTGAACTCCTAGACAGGAGATGCACTCACGGCCCTGGCACAGATGAAGTGTAGAATGCAAACTAAGTGTAAGCTCAAGGCTTTTTTTTTTCAACCCGTACTTATTTTGGGTCTTTTTCTACTTCTACTTAAGATCAAAATATTAGCTTCCACACTGAGGCACTTCATTTTCTCCCCCACTTTCATCAACTATACCAAGTGATTAATGAAAAATAGTACCTGTACCTATGAACCCTGCTTACTTGTATACTTAGGATTTTCATAGCTATACCTCCTCAAAGTCTTTAAGGACCCTATAATATTTTTTCAAAAGAACCCTGCCTCATTCATTAAATATGCTATCCTGAACAAGGCTATTTTTACTCACTATCATATTCAAAAGGCCATCATTTACATTCCACACTTCGCAAGACAGAGTTACTGCTTTTGTCATTACATGCCCTCTTGCCTACCAAGATTTAATAAAGGCTCAGCAACATGGGCAAGAAGTCTCATTCTCCTCATAATCACACCAGGACATGTGCAAAAAGTAGTTCTCCAAATCCCTCTCCTATTTCCAGATGGAAGGGTTTTATATTTAGCTTATATTTCTCTTCTCCTGCCTCATTTAACTAGCACAGTTTAAATTTAGTACCCAATCTGATCTACATCAACAACAAATACCAGTGTTTTTCAATTTCAGTATWTCAACCATAAACCTGCTACCATTTTTGTATGCTACATTAGATCGTTACGCCTGTCTGGAAAATAAAAACCTAGCACCACTCTGAACCCAGCCAGTTTAATAGTGGTAGCTCTAGTAACCACAAAACTTGAGGAAAGGATGTCAGGGAAGACATGTCAATCTATGCCAACAGTGCACATCACACTAAATAATACAGTTGCACTTCCTTCACATCTCTCCCCTAGTACTCAAGCATAGATATCGCTCACTCCAGAGGCAATAAACAAATGACTAGCTGGTACAGAGGCAGGCTGAACAGAGGTCAATACTGAAGTTGAGAACTTGATGGACTTCTCCCGCAGAAACACCCCAGTTGTACTTACTTAATGTTTATTCAGTATTTGAGAACAAATGATACATACTCTGTCCAAAACACAACCCCCTTGTAAGTCAGTCAAAATGTAAGATCTCAGTGTTGATGGTCATGGCCAAGACAGATAGCTGCTAAATCTGGGACACCTGCAGCTTACTCAGTAAGAATGGTGTATCTTCACCGGAAGGCACAGAAGTAAGGAGGGGATCTGAAAGCGGTCACCAAGCAAAGACCTTCCTGTTTTTCCCACAAGGTAAAGGAAAAAGATTAAATGGTTTATTGAAACAATTAAAATCTGTTACTAAACTGGAAAGCTACATCATAAAAGTATAGGTACTTTCAGAGTTCCACCTTCCATCACTCAGGTAAGGAAGAGCTGGAAAGTGTACATAACCACCCAAAATCATCTATGGCTTCTCCTGAGGTCACTCGTCTATGGTACTGTTGAGATACACATAAACACCTAAAGCTTGAGTGCCTGCATCTGGTCACAAGAGATGTGAGTAAGCAGGGGAATCTGCATTGCCATGAGAAGAGAGTGTTTGTAACAGACCTGAAGGGGGGGTTACCTTTGTGTTTGGGAGAGGCGGGTCCCAGTGCAGGGGTGGGGGCTAGATCTTTTTCAAATCAGGTATACAGAGTGGCATAGAGATCGGTGATTGTTCATCTGTTGTATATCTGGTATGGATCCTGCATCTATAGTTCAGTGACTGCCAGTTAATTAAGTGCCTGCAATATATGATTGCCATTATGTGTCACTAATAAATCAATAAAACACTTCAATCCTGATTTTAAGCTACACAAACTGAGCAGTATTGCCCTTGCAACAAGACATTCGTGCTCTAGACTCTGAACTCAAAGGAAAGGGAAGGAGGAACTTAAATATATCTAAGAAAAATAATTAATGAAGAAGTGGGTTTTGTAGGTTGTCAGGTTTTTAATTTTCCCTGGTAGTGCAGATCAGAATGCTACATAGTGAGCAAACCTACATACAAAGAGCATGAAATTAAACATAATTTCTGGAAAAAGTTTCTTCCACCTTTGGATCTAGAGTCCCAGACAGAAAAACCTATTTTCAGAACAAATTGGGAGAAATTTACCAATTGAAGAGAGAGCATTAATTAGATTTTGAGGGACCTTTGTAGTCTCTGTAATTTTATGAGCTACCATTCTACTTTTCTACACTAATATTTTGCACATCAGATAATTGCTTTCAATTGTGAAGGCGAAAAAAAAAAAACAACTCTTAGCCTTGTATGATTCAATTTGTTCCCTTCCACACCTGCAGAACAGTTTTTTCATCAGAGAATAAAAGAACAAAGCTAACACCTGAAGAGTGGTATTTTGGTCAAACTCTTAATCTCCATTCTAGAAAGGGCATCTAGTGTAAATGTACTTACAGCATTTTTAAAAGAGAACTGAAAACTTGTTCTCTAAGGAATGGGGGGTGGAGGAAAATTCCATCTGTCTTGACTCTTAAAAGCACTTTTTCCCTTAGCAGAATTGATTTCTCTATTTTTGAAACATCTCTAGGATGTTTTGAAAATAGAAAAAATAGAGAAATAGAGATAAACGAGAAAAATAGAGAAAATAGAGAAATAGGCCACAATCAAAACAATTCTTTCTAAAATCCCTCCTGTCCATTACAATTCATTTGTCATTTTATTCTGTCTTCGGCATGCTGAATAGGCACACACCTTGGTTTTCCAAGCAGAGAGCCAAAAAACTCTGCAAAAGACTGTTGGCAAGTTCTTCAGAAATGGATCTATTTTTTAAAGGGCCCTGTGTTAAAGAGAGTAAGACACTGTCAAAATTTTTGCTAAAGCTGTTGCTAAATTCAGAAGAATCTCTTCAAAGCTGGAGTTTACAGACATGTGATGGGACACAAAAAGGCAGCTCCTTATCTGGATCTGCTCTGTTTCCTATCTCGGCTGAAACCAGCATGGGAAACAACATGGGGGAAAAAAGCTTTGGTCTGCTTCTACCATAAGTTTTGATAAGTAATTATCACCCTTCATTCTCCAGATCTTACAGTGACAGGAGATGCACAAAGACCAATCAAGCAATATGGCTCACAATGAAGCAATGGAGAATTTCTCCTTTCTAAGCTTTGGCTGCTGTGATTCAGCAGCATGTCTATGTGCAAGAGACTCCTTTGTCAGAGCTAATTTTTAAAATATCCTCAAGTTTGCTGAAATCTGTATCATGCTGGAAGTTATTACTTCCAAAGGAAACACATCTAGAAGAAATGTCAAAATTGCCAGTGGGGTGTGATGGGGTGTGGGTGGATGCCCTGAAAATGCAGGATATCCAACAGCACAATGTGCAGCCAATTAAAATGGAAATCACTTCTTCCAGTCTTCTAAAAACCAAAAAAATCCTCAATTGCAAGGGTAGTTGAAAGTGCAGAAAATTAGTCTTTAAAAAGAAAAATCTTAAAACATATTTCTATCTTCCCACTAACACCAGTATAAAACCACTAAAAAAAACCAACACATGCTATCAGATCTAATTGTTACCTTTTATTGGTCTTGAATAAATACATTTTTATTGGTACAGAAAAAAACCTTTGGCTTAATCATAATCACACGGAAAGAGGTATCATGGTCTTGATAGCCTGAGATAGCTTATTTCTGAAGCAGGTGAACATGTTTTCCAAAGTTCATGGAAATTCTTCCAGAAAAGTTATTCCCCAATTTTTTGCAGCACTACGATCAGAGAAGACACAAAATTTAACCTGCCTAATTCCATTTCCACAGCAATTGTATTATTTCAGAAAGTCCTTATTTTCTATGCCATCATACTATATTTGCCTGAAGATACATGGGCTACATGTATCTAATCCACGTTCACCTCACAAGGAGGCTTTTAACACCACCTCCCATAACATCCTCACAGGCAAACTGATGCAGTCCAGGCTAGGAAAGTGGACAGTGAGGTGGACTGAAAACTGGCTCAACTGATGGGCTCACAGGGTTGCAATCAGCAGTACAAAGTCTACCTGGAGGCCAGTCACTAGTGATCAATCCCAGGGCCTGACACTGGGGCTGATACTGTTTAACATCGTCATTAATGACCCGGACAATGGGGCAGAGTGCCCCCTCGGCAAGTCTGCACACAATACAGAACTGGGAGGATGGGTCTGCTGCCACTCAGAGGCACCTCGACAGGCTAGAGAAATGGGATGACAAGAAACTCAGAAAGTTCAGCAAACTGAAATGTCAAATCTGGGCCTTGGGGAGGAATAAATCCATGCTCTCAGTCAGGCTGGGGCTAACCATATGGAAAGCAGCTTGGCAGAGATGGACATGGGGGTCTTGGTGGACACCATGTTGTCTATTGGCCAGCCATTTGACCTTTGTGCAAAGGCCAACAGCACCTGGGACTGCATTAGGGACAGCATCACTAGCCAATTGAGGGAGATGCTCCCTTCCCTCTACTAAGCAGTGGTGAGATCACATCTGGACTCCCGGATCCAGTTCTGGGCTCCACAGCACAAGAAAGACAGGGATGTACTGGAGAAAGTCCACTGAAGCGCCACAAAGATGATGATGGGAATGAAGCATCTGTCATACAAACATCTATCTGAAAGAGCTGGATCTGTTTACTCTCAAGAGGAGAAAGCTCAGCAGGGATCATGACAATATGTATAAATACCTGATGAGGGGGAGTAAAGCAGACGTAGCCAGACTCTGACCTTCTCAGTCACTCAGTAGTGACTAGTGGAAGGATGAAAAGCAATGCACACAAACTGAAATACAAGAAGTTCTGTTTAAACATCAGAAAAAACTTTTTCACTGGCTAGGGTGCTCAAGCACTGGGTCCGACTGCCCAGAGAGGTTGCAGAGTCTTCATCCTTGCAGGTATTTAAAATTGGAGTGGACACAGTCCAGACCAACCTACCAAGGTTGACCTGCCATTGGACGGTGGGAGGTTGGACTGAATGATCTCCAGCGGCGCCTTCTAGCCTCAACTCTCTGTGAAATTCTCAGCTAACTGTACCAAGAATTCATCATCACTAAAAATGAGTGGTTTATGAAAACATTCAAACCATTCTTTATTAGTCCCTTCTCCATAACTGGGATTTTCTTGCCAGCCTACCCACGTTTACATTTCTGGCAGCTGCTTTTGGTTGGTACCTCAGCACTGAGAGGGCCCTGCCTTCAGTCTCTTGCCAACCCCAGTAAGGGCTGCTCTCAGAAGGGCATAATCAGAGGTGACTGCCTGAAAAGTAACATTCAAGATGTGCAAAAGCCGTTCAACCAAGAAACGTTACATCCTCTGAAGAGGAAAACTGGGTAGGAAGGGATGAATCATGACTATCTTATCCCCATCAGCAATTCCCTATCCTGACATGTACTCTCAGAGCAAAGTCAAGCCAATCCTAAGTCAGTACTAATAGGGTCAGAAACACAGTAGGAAGTACCCTAAGCTTGACCATAGTTTTAATATCTTCAGCCATGCCTCAAAAGTAAAGCCAACGCAGATCTCACCTTGAAATTTTGCAACAAATCAGAAAGCTTCTCCTAAACCAGAAACAACCTGATTCCCAACTTAACAAATGCCCTCTTAACACAGTCTGCTACACTAAGTTTCCAACACTATTAGAAGTGGAAAGAACCTCTCCAGCTTCAATGTGAAGGAAAGTTTTCGGGTAATTGCAACCTTTTTTCCAATGCAGAGAACTTAGTTATTGAAATTAGTAAGGCTCCTCAGGAAAGAAGATACCATTTGATATAGTAAGAATGGCAACTAGTTCTGAGTCTCATAAGAGACATTAACTTGTCACAGAACTTCCCTTCAGTCTTAAACTGTATGTAGACCTATTGTGATGCTACCAAAGGTTTTGTAAGCCTCAAGAATCAGGAACAAAAATCCATCTGCCTTTTATTGGTATTAATCAACTCAGATGAAATTTTTAAATTTGTTATCACTTCCTAGGAACAGTACTTAGGAGGCTCACTAACAGACTAAAAACACCCATTACAGGTATCCGATATTTTTAACACTTTCAGAAATCTATATTGAGAATAAGTTATCAAGGTAGGCACCTGTCCCTGATTCTGAAAACAAAACATTAATAATACAGTTAGAAACTAAACCCTTCTGAGAACTCGGTAAACTCTTCCTCTCTGAGATATAGTGGGCATTTACTGACAATAGACAATATTTCTTTCAAAAATTATTCCTCTTCCCACCCCTATAGCAGAGAAAGTATTCAGCTTACCTGAAAATAGAAGAAAGCTTGGCCAAACCAGTAGTGCATGATAGTAATCTGTGCTGCATCAAATTTCACAGGTCTCCAGATATATTTTGTCATCATTGTCTGAATCAGCAGACAAAACACCAAGACTGGTAAATTGTGAGGTCTAAATAGAAGGGCTGCTAGTAGAACCAATCCACTATACACTTCCCATAATCCTGTACTCTTCATGCTGGAGTCTGCAGAAATAACCTGTGACTTTAGTAAATCTTTAGTGCCAGTGAAGACTATGCCAAGAACAAAGACATAAACAAAACGAGCTTCAGTAATTCCCCTAAAGAGGAAATTAAAAAAAAAAAGTAATAATAATTAATAAATAAATAAAACAGAAAGATGAGCTACTTACTAATATCTACTTCACAGGTCAAAAAGTCTTTCAAGAGAGGTGCAAGACCAATGCAGTTCTGCCAAACAGGTTAAATTCTAAGGTTAGTACTGGCCAATTTCATGAGAGAGCTTTCTCAAATACAAAAACTCTAAAAATGGTTCACACTTAAATTACAAGACCTCCAAATCAACTAGCAAAGAAAACAGCTTGTGCTGAAAACTAAACTAACGTAAAATATAAAAATAAAATTACATGTCAATTAATGTAACCAAAATAAATTTATGTTATTACTATTCAAGGTCTAGATCCATAAATACAGGCATATAACTATGCCATTTACATGGCATAATGAATTTTCCCAAAAATACTCCTTAGAGTGACATAGAAACTTTATTTCAGGAATTAAATTGTCTTAAAAATGACTATTCACTTTAAGCTGTTCAGTGATTTTTCACAACTCATTCACACAAACATATATTTCTTTTTAGCCAACCAAAAAGACAGTGATAGTATTTGAAGATCCTTATTTCAGTCTGAAATTTCTGCATCCTTCAGACGTTTTCTCACCTTACACAGTTGCACAGATATTCAGATATTTTTTCCTTGTAACTGTACACATTTTTCAAATCCCTAAGCAATCCCATTACAAAAAATGAATGTTTTAAGTAGTAAGTGTGATTAGCATCTACTGCTATGTTCATTACACCTATAAATTCATTGGCCTCTTCACTTCCAGTGAAAGTTGGCTTCTGAAGAAAGCATAGCATCTCGTCCAAAAAGCTGACAAGGACAAGGACCAGTAATCTTAAAAACTGTGACCTACTATTCCAGAAGTGCAAGGCCCAAGGAACAAAGGGCAAAAAAGGTCACAGATCATATTAGTGTGAGCTAAGCTATAATAATAATCCAATGAACTCACTAAATGAGCATATCAAAAATTCTGTGGTTACAAATCTATTTGTTTACCTTGCGAAAGATAAAAATACACATTATCTACATACTTTATCCGTAATTTAATATATGCTATCCTTAGGGATTACCAGTCACTTTATACATGAGTGGTGAATGAACACGGTCTCCTACAGAGTTAATATAATTCACTCAGAAGTGAGGATTCTTGAGTAATCTGGACTTAATAATATATGGAGGATTAGACCATGACACTAAAAATAGTAACAGCATAGTTACACTTGGTATAACTAGTGTAACTAGCTAACCACAGAAAATACCACTAGTCAAAATTTCTAAAAATAAATTTCTCCTTTTAATTTTATATATTTTTTCAGTCTTTGGAAGGTCACCTTCCTTCTCAAACAATTACTAACAAATGAGCTTGAATTCAATCTTTCTTCTCCATGTACAGGAAAGAGAACCAAAAAGCAAGAGGAGAAATAATAAGCAACTGTGTTTACATGTTCAGTTTTCTTTTTGCACCTACAGAACCAAGAAAAAGGCAAATCCACCACATGATAGTGATGTGGCCTTCCTAAACATGAATACAGTGCCCTGTTCTGTGGTTTAGCTTTCAAAGATTCAAACTCATACCTAATGGTCTATGCAAAGGGGCTTTACTATTTTATTCCCTTAAATAGTAAGCCTTTGTAAATCCCCTGTAAGGCCCATTCGCTTTTTCCTTCGGGGAAAAAAAACCCGAAACAGTAAAGGTTAGAGAGCTCCTGTGTTTCTGGCTAATGCAGAAATTCAGTGCCCTATTTCAGTATCTCTGGTAATTCTGATGTAATTATTACCATAAAATATTCAAATATATTCATGTGACTTAGAAGTAAAGCTTTAGGAAATAGCTTTGGGTATTTGTCGCTATTAAATGAGTTAAGTGAAAACTGAAATTAACCAGTTGATGGAAATTCAAACTAAAAAAACAATTTCTCAGCAAAGGCACTACTATTATTTTGTTTGTGTCAGTATGGTATATACTTATCTTTTTTATTGCACAAACTATCATTTTTAAAAAGAACTCCGAGGAAAATGGAAGGCCAAATTACCTCTTTGCATTTTTTAATTTAGAGGTTATCTTAGTGTAAGCCATAGAAGACGGGACACACTTCAGTTGCCTCTTCTCCCTCATCCACATCCCAGCTATTGTCAYATTCAGAGAAAACACTTATCTTCACTAAAGAGCACAGAGAAGGGGCGTTTCAGAGCAAACATTCTCCATCTTACAGAAGAAAGCATTATGCATGAAAAATGCAGTGGCTGCCTACAACTTTTTTTCACATTACACAAAACTACCTCTACCTTGCACCTGGATCTGTAGCTGTTCCATGTCATGAATACACTAAAGATACCGCTAGACACATTTAAAAGAAAGTCCTGGGTTTGTTCCTGGAGGCATTTTAAATAGGCTTTTACCATTTATCACATCAGCCATCTAATAAAGATGAGCTAGGATCACTATGTCAACACATCAGCTAACATCTGAAATCTACTAACGTGTCTACCATCTTTTTTGACATGCTGTATTGGAAGCCTTGCCAAAAATAATGTGTTTGAGGAGTTAGTGATCTTGGACAAACCATGTCTGCTCTAGTAGGCCTTGTACTTTAGGTGTGAGAAGCCCACATTAGCATGAGTAGCCGCTGCAAGGGACCATGCTGGAACCCCTGTGCTGGCCTGTGTTGTGCATTGGTGGGCGTTAACGACAGAGATAACGTTCTGTCCTGGCAGGAGTAGACACACGGGTTTGTTTTGGTTGGGTTGGGTTTGGTTTTTTTACACAAAATAAAAGGCACCATGGTATGGGAGGGAGGCAGAACCTCTCCACAGATGGGATCCATGCGCCACAGCATGCCATGGGAAGATTCATCTGGGGTTTGTCCGATACTGCACGAAAGCAGGGTTCCCGCCCCAGGTGCAAAACACATGCCGACACAAAGGTCACAACCTGCATTTGCTAACCCTACTAGCTTTCACCAAACAGCTTACACAGATGACCTCGAGGATATAAAGCTTTGAAACGTGACAGTAACTTTTAAACCAGTATATAATCAGAGATATATAAAGGTCTGACATAATTTAAGCAACTCACCATATTCACTATTTATTTAAAGTGAAATAACACAAAAAGCCCTTATCTTTCTTGTTAGAATTGCAATCAATATGCTGACTATAGAATGAACAAGTTCCCAGTAAATGCTTTGCCTTTAGTATTTAAGCACTCCACTTACTTCTCTGATCGCATTTTATTTAGCTCAATTGCTGTATTTAATGTTCTGTCCCACACTGCAATATTTTTCTTCTTATTGCAAGGACAGTATTCTTCTCCGAGGATTTTACTCAAACACAAAGCAAAACTAGAGGTCACATTCAGAAATCAGGCATGTTTCAAACACAGAGCTAAATCCTGCAGACTAAGTAAAGATTACCATTACTTTCACATCCAGCAGAACTAGCACACAATGTTAACACTAGTATACAACTAGAATTATCTTCAATATTTGGAGAGATGAAATGTATGTAAATATACCTAGATATACATACATAAAAATATTTGTTCTAAAACATGCCTCGTTAGCAAATCTGATCTCCTATATGTCCTAAGATCTTCTCCTGCAGGGTTTTTTCCGTCTCTGCACATCTTGTGAATCTCTGGCCCCCGACTGAGAAGCTCCAACAGAAACCACTAGTATCCATATCAAATTCAAAATGAGTGCAAGAGAAAGTTTATTACATCCAGAAGACAACTGTTTTACAACTTCTCTTCCATGACCCCTTCCTCCTCATCAAATGTCCTAACTGACTCTGGAAGTTTTYTGCAGCTCCCTGACATTTAGAAAAACTTGAGGCTGCAGAACCAGGTAAATCCAACAGTAAGAAGTATCACAAGAAAACTAAAGCCACTTAGTTGCATTCCAAAAGTAGCTATTGGTGAAAGAGCTAATAGCTTCCTTACAGACTAGTTCCATAAGAAACTTAACATCCACGTAAAATCCTTAGTATGCATTGTGCAGCACAGCCTAGACCTCAAGAAGGATTTGGTTACATCTTGAAAGGCCATACATTACAGAACACTCACCTGCAAAAGAAAGATAGGGAAAGCAACTGTCCCAACTACCGCATTTTTCAAAACTAGGAAGTAGCTAAATGAGCTTGGCATAGGCTCTGCTAAGTGTGGAAAGTCCATCTAAAACAAGAGGAGATGGTGCATCTGGAGTTTCTTCGTAGCAAAAATACAAGCTATGACTATTAGATTTTCCTCATACTAATTCTTATCTGACTGGCTTCTGATCTATCACAGTCGAAAGACACTTCATGGGACTCAAAATTATGCACACACTACAAAAACTGGTGTTTTTTATTCATAAGAATGTGATTCCAGCCTAGACATAACGTCCCCTCCAACATCATCCCCTGATATCCAAAGTGTTAGCACCTCTCTAGAAATAGATTTACATATCTGTTGATTAACTTACTTTGAAATATCTTTGCTGTCATGTTGCCATGGAAATATGACATTTCCAATAGCTGCCCGGTAACTGTAGACTCCCAGGAGCCCGAGTGCCATAGCAATTTTTGAAACCAGGGAGCATCTTCTTTGAACCAGAAAGAAGATCATAAATAGGGAGACTGCAGCCAAGAAGGAGAGTTCAGATTTATGTTCAGAGCTGGGGAAACAAACAAACAAACAAACAAAAAAACCTCTTCAAAACACTGTAATTACTGCTAAACACATTGGACAGAGCCTTAGTTACAGCACTGTATTTCGAAATTAATCGCTGCACTGACATCTGTTATGAACTTTTTAAGAGGTATGGTAAAATAGTTTAGTATTTTTAGAAAAGTGGTTTTATTAATGAGGTTTTCTATTCAAGCATGCATGTTTAAAAGTATAATTATTGTGTTCCACCATATGCTAGTTATTCTGTTAATTATATAAAAACTGAGCTGCATATTGCATAATGGAAAAGGGTCTAATGCTTTTAAACTAGGGTTTTGTTATTTATACATTTTGAAACAGTGCATTTTGCTTATACTACAGCATTTCATTTTCTAGCATAAGGCAGAGAAGATTTTTGCACTATAGAATTAGAACTATTCTCCCTCAAACTGCACATGTATTTGATTTGTTTCATTTTAGCCATACAAAACACCAGCTAGCCAAAATCACCAGAAATATATAGTTTAAAACACACACACGTGAACACATTAGCACAATATGATTCCCTTACGGAACTACAGCACCTTGTACAGGATCAATACATACAAGAGATAAAGACACAGAATTTGCATCATGGCCAAGAAGATTACCGATACAGCTTGTTTGTTCCCCCGCATCCTAAATAGGTAACATTCATTCCAGAATCAAGGACATTTCATTGAGCATGCTGCCAAAGTTATGTATTTAAATCTACAGTGATTTCAATTAGCACTGCAAAATGTAATGGGGTAAGGTAAAGATCTGCACTCAACCCCTACTATAGCTAGCAATGCAATTTCAGAAAGCCCACTGTAATGCAAGAATTGCTAACCCTTGCCTACTGCAAATATCCCCAGCATCCCAAATGACCTAGAGCCACTAATTTTGTTAGATTTATCTTCTGTTAAGAACAACATGTAGAGTGTGAGAGCCAAGGGCTCCATCTTCTGTCTTCCACACTTCAAAATGCCATGATAAAAGATCACTAACTTCAGCAAACCGACAGTGAGCCTGGGCTGTTATCTGATCACACTTACGAAACTCCAGTTTTATCTTTGATTTAATCAAAATTATAGTACTTCAAATAGATTTACTTTCCTGTTCCCTAGTACATGCTTTATCAGGAGTTTGACCAGTAGCTGTTTCAGCTGTTGTGCCTGGAACATCACAGAGGAAAGCATATGGGGCAGAAACTGTTAGTCCTCCCTGCAGGACCCAGTCAAGCACTTCATACAACTTAACAGGACTCCCAAGAGATGCACTGCTCTCTGCAGGCCAGCAGAGGAAAGTGAGAGGAATAAGAACTAGAACACTATGGGAGAGAAAATGTAGTCTTGATGTTTCTCCTCACTATTGTTCTTCCTCTACAGGAGGACACAGTAGAAGCAGTGAATGGATTGCTGCAGCAACCTGTGAAGATAGTGCACGCACCATCTCTTCTGATCAACACATAAAGAACTAATTTAGTAGCCACTGCATCTTTCAAATGAACCTTTGTCGGAAATTTTAAAAGCTTTCAGGCTATATTCTCCTTGGCTGCTCATTGTATGAGAGCGAGATAAAACAAATCAGGGATAAATAACAGCACATCATCATCATCTTTGTCTCTTTATCTAAAAAAGTCAATGCACTTCTGTTAAGAGACTCTTGCAGGCAAATCTAACATAGCAACACATAAAAATTAAAAAAAACGTCTTCCTACCTGTAAGAAGTAATTGCTGGTGCTGTATCAAGCAAGACACTCAGTAACAGCTGCAATTTCATACAGTGAACATTTGAAATCATACTCTAGCCCCCACAAAAAGAAGGAAAATTCTCAGAGAAGGCCCAGTGGACAGCAAGGGTATGTCATTGTGCATTCTTGATGGTGCATTCTTGACTGCTAGCACAGGGGTTTATGTCCTACTCGTGTCCAGGTTTTCTGATAACAGTCCTCTGTGATTTCTGTTTTGGATTTTTGTGAACTATTGTGCTGGTTTTGCCTGGGATAGAGTTAATTTTCCTCCTAGTAATTAGTATGGGGCTATGTTTTGGATTTGTACTGAAAACAGTGTTGATAATGCAGAGATGTTTTCGTTATTGCTGAGCAGTGCTTACACAGAGCCAAGGCCTTTTCTGCTTCTCACACCACCCCATCAGCAAGTAGGCTGGGGGTGCACAAGAAGTTGGGAGGGGACACAGCCGGGACAGCTGACCCCAACTGACCAAAGGGGTATTCCATACCATATGATGTCATGCTCAGCATATAAAGCTGTGGGAAGAGAAGGAAGGGGGGACATTCAGAGTTACGGCGTTTTGTCTTCCCAAGTAACCATTATGCGTGATGGAGCCCTGCTTTTCTGGAGATGAGATGGCTGAACACCTGCCTGCTGATGGGAAGTCATGAATTAATTCCTTGTTTTGCTTTGCTTGCATGCTCGGCTTATGCCTTACCTATTAAACTGTCTTTATTTCAGCCCATGAGTGTTCTCACTTCTCTTCAGATTCTCTCTCCCATCCCACCAGGGGGGAGTGAGCAAGCGGCTGTGTGGTGCTTAATTGCCAGCTGAGCTTAAACCATGACAACCATGTAAATTTGTTGCAAAAAAACCTACTCCAGTGTTTCACAGAGTTTGCTGAAGAGACAATAAAAGGATTTATAGCACGTGAAGTCAGGTCGGCATAAATCACCTACAGGTTCAAGGTCTTCCAGCCAAAGTTCTTACAGTTAGGCAATTAAGTGCATATTAAATTAGCACATATTTTGAAAGGGGATTGTAGTTGCTCAACACAGAGACCAGCCATTTAGCAAAGTTCTAAATGATTTTGGTATTCTACTCAGAAATACAAGCGTGAATGTGCTACTCTGATCTCAGTTGAAATGTAGTGGGGTTTGCCCAAACCACAAAATGGAAAGTGAAGAACCAATAGTTTCCTGAGAGAGACCCTGGGCATGGGGGAAGGAAAAGAAGAGAGTTTCGGCTGTATGTTCTTACTGTAACAGCTTGTGCTCTACACTTTCATACACTTCTGGTATCATAATGAAGATTGAATACATTTCCTTCCACTGCTTTGACCTCACCTCAATACTGCAAATACAACTAGAGTGAAAGGAATTATAAATGGATAAAGCCTTTTTTAATTGTTTACTTTCGTTCTACTGTGTACAACAGAATACACAGGAATCACACGATATGCTAGCTTGGGAGGAAGGGCATTTGGGGATGGTTAAGTACGTTATTAAAAGAAATATTATCATCTTCCCATGATGCTGCTTCTCGTCACTTTTCTTCAAGCTGACGCTGTCACTGACAGCTTCACCCCTTCCACAGTGAGCCATGTAGCAGCTCCGACACCTTACAAGTACCAGCTTTGACCGAGATTAACAGCCAAATGAAGCTAACTGAATACCAACTAATTAAAAAGAAAACCTGACTTCCAGGCAAATTTAGGGATTCCATGTTCTCTTCCACTTCATCTACTGTCTGATTTTCTTTTGCCCTTTCTCCCACAAAAGTCTTTTTTTTTCTTTGTAGCAGGTTTCACAGAGTCTCTCTGCAAATAACAAAGAACACTTTCCTTATTTCAGCACTGTTGAATGCATCCCTAATAGCCAAATTCAACACCTACAGGTAGATTGATTTTCTGTGGTTTGCTGCTTACATTTTTCCATGCACAAACCTGCACAATAGTCTCTTTGCCTCAAATGCTGATCCCCTTAAGCGCTGCCCAGATAAGCAAAATACTAGTCTGAGCATGAGCACAGGTGTCTAAAAGGTCAATACAGGGGGGAAAAAGAGGGTAGTTTGTTCATTAGTTTATCTTAGAGACAAAATAGAAGGCTGGCTAGAAAAAGCCTGAGCAGCTTTAACTCAAACTAACAAGGGTACACATGATCTAAGTAAGGTTCTAATTTCTTATTACTAAAAAATGTGCTATTAAGACATAACTATGCAAATTAAACACATACTAAAAATAGAATAACAATCAACCTTACAGACTAGCAATGCATTTTGGGAAGAGGAAAAAGGGCTTTATGCAACTCAGCTTATCACCAGCTTCTAATTTATGGAAAACACATGATCTCAATCCTGATCAAAACACTAGAGAAACCGACATCTCTACCACCCTGTTCTCTTGTGAAGGAGAAGCAACAAAGACGTTGAAACCTCCAACCAAAGAAAATGCAAGCATGCTTGCCAAATAGGAATTCACAGATACTCTACAAACCACAGGATGTGCAAAGATTTAGTTGTGTCGGTGACTGATCTTTCCGAAGCTTGTCCAGTGACCCATTTCAGACCCAAGAACTCACCCACATCCCATCACTCAAGTCCAAAAACTTTGCACTTCAAATGTTGCTATTTGGGCAATCTTTTAATCCTATAAAGCAACTGAAGTGTATGTCAGCATGGTGACATATATTGTATTCTCCTGTTAGGCTAAAAACTGCTCCATTGATTTAAGTCAGGATGTAGCTCCACAGCAGCCTGAGCCAACCTGTGCCAGGGCTGCCAGGGTTCTACTATTTCGTCTGCTCCCTAAACACGGCAGAAGTAATTACACCACTGAAAGGGAGAAGGCAAAACTGTGGCAGCTCCAATGACACATCCTCTTAGCCTGCCATGACACGGCACTCTGGACTGTTCCATAATCTTTTTAAAGCCCCMAAAAGCAGAAGTTTGTGAATCATTACTTCTCAATCAGATTTGAAAGGCAAGTGGACTTTTGTAAGGAATGCTTGACAATGGCAGAAAGAAAAAACTGCTTATGTCTGCAGCACTTCAAAAGATGCAGATACTTCCACATTTTGTTTCTACAGGAATTTCAACTGCAGCAGTGCTGGCTTCCACACTCTTCTCTTCCTGCATTCCTGTCACTAAGCCATCTCATTTGCCTGTGAAGCTGGATGGTAAATCAGAGTGGGAAGTGATCCACCTGAAAGCCAAGAGTTTCTCACCCCGTCTTGGGTTATTTTTCCAGCCACATCCATTCAGTGATTTAGTTCACCTTACTGACGAAGCAACAGCTGTGCTGGTAAAATACAGGGCCAGTGAGGGGAGGAACAAGGCAGCAGGTATCTTGCCTTGTAAGGCAAGAGCTCCTTTAATATATCATTATAGCCAAACAAGCAGTTGTAGCCTAAGACTATAGTCGTAGGACCTTTTCTCTTCTACTTGCTTCAAGACCCAAGCAAATATACCCAATGTGAGGCTATAATTTGGCGTGGAAGCAGAGGGAGTAATTCACCTGTAAAATTCTGAAGTTTTGGGTTTGATATCTAGCTGCTGTACTTCAGCTTTACTGAAGGGGGAGGCAGACAGCTTTAATAGTAGGGTTGTGATGGCTTTATGAAGGGAAAGTAATACTTAACCTGACAGACTTTTGTGATGAGATGACTCGTTCAGTGGAGGAGCGGAGAGCAGGCAATGTTGTTTATCTCAGCTTTAACAAGGCTTTTAACACCACCTCCCATAACATCCTCACAGGCAAACTGATGCAGTCCAGGCTAGGAAACTGGACAGTGAGGTGGACTGAAAACTGTCTCAACTGCCGGGCTCACAGGGTTGCAGTCAACACCACAAAGTCCACCCGGAGGCTGGTCGTTAACAATCAATCCCAGGGCTTGGCACTGGGGACAATACTGTTTGACTTCTTCATTAATGACCTGGACAATGGGACAGAGTGCCCCCTCAGCAAGTCTGCACACAATACAGAACTGGGAGCAGTGGTTGATACAACAGATGGGTCTTCTGCCACTCAGAAGCCACTCAGTCTTCTGCACCTCAACAGACTGGAGAAATGGCCCAGCAGGAACCTTATGGAGTTCAACAAGGGGAAGAGGCAAGTCCTGCACCTTGGAACAAATAGCTACACACATCAGGACAGTCTTGGGGCTGACCATCTTTTTAGAGATGGCTCTRAGCATCCCGGTGGACACTGAGTTGATCATCGGCTGATAATCAATGTGCCCTTGCCGCAAAGATAACCAACAGCATTTGGGGTTGCATTATGAAAAACATTACCAGCAGGTTRAGGAAGGTGTTTCTTCCCCTGTGCTCAGGCCTGGGTCCGGTTATGGGTTACCCAGTACAGAGAAAGATATGGACATATTGATGCAAGTGCAGTGAAGGACTAGGAAAATGATGATGGGATTGTGGCATCTGTCATACAAGGAGAAGCTTAAAGCACTGGGACTGTTTAGCCTCGAGAAGAGAAGGCTCGGTATGGATCTCACCAGCCTGACTGGAGGTGGAGGGTGTTAAAAAGATGAAGCCATATTCTTCTCAGTGGTGCCCAGCAAAAGGACAAGAGGCAATGGACACAAATTGAAATAAAGAAAATTCTGTTTAAACAGAAGGAAAATGGGGGGGGGGGGGTGTGTGGTGTGTGAGAGGGGTGGGGGGTGGAGCAGAAAACAGGTTGCCCAGAATAGTTGTGGAGCCTCCATGCTTGGAGATATCAAAGACCCAGCTGGGCAAGGATCTGAAAAATCTGTTCCAGATCACTGTGTTCTGAGTAGGGGGACTGAACCAAATCATTTCCAGAGGTCCCCTCCAACCTCAACCATCCTGTGATTCTGTTGTTTTCAAGGATGGACAGGAATTCCGCAAAAAACGCCAACTGCAATTCACAGGAGAAAAAAAAATGAAACACAAAAATAGCCTCCTCCCTCCTTTCTCAACCCTCCCTCCCCAACAAAAAAAAAGACTAAGACAGAACAGGTGTAAACAACCTTGGTGTCCTGGTTGCAACTGGGATAGAGTTAATTTTCTTCCTAGTAGCTGGTATAATGCTGTGGTTTGGATTTAGTATGAGAATAATATTGATAACATACTGATGGTTTAGTTGTTGCTAAGTAGTCCTTAACACTAGTCAAGGACTTTTCAGCTTCCCATGCTCTGCCAGGTGCACAAGAAGCTGGGAGGGAGCATAGGCAGGACAGCTGATCCAAACTGGCCAAAGGGGTATTCCATACCATATGACATCATGCTCAGCTTATAAAACTGAGGGAAGAAGGAAGGGGGGGACGTTCAGAGTTACGGTGTTTGTCTTCCCAAGTAACAATTATGTGTGATGGAGCCCTGCTTTCCTGGAGATGGCTGAACACCTGCCTGCTGATGGGAAGCAGTGAATGAATTCCTTGTTTTGCTTTGCTTGTGTGCGCAGCTTTTGCTTTACCTGTTAAACTGTCTTTATCTCAAMCCACGAGTTTTCTCACTTTTACTCTTCAGATTCTCTCTCCCATCCCACCGGGGGGAGTGAGCGAGTGGCTGCGTGGTGCTTAGTTGCCAGCTGGGCTTAAACCACAACATTTGGTTTACCTGAGTGGGTTGCTTGGAAGCTCCTGACAGACAACAGTGTTAGAGCTGGGCATACAAGATTTCCCAGCTATTGTTATAACTCAGGAAGCCCTAGAAGCACCTGCTGTAGCTGCAGACTACATTCTACCTGTGCTGTCTCCCTGAGTCCCCACAGCCCAAGGTTATAACAGATTTTGCTGCTCTATAGGCATACCTAGTACCAGGAAATCAGAGGTGGGAGCACGCTTAACCGAGATGGATTAAGTCCAGGAATTTAAGTCCAGGCATGCACACACAATTTTGAGAAGGCTGGTAAAATTTCCAAGTGTCAGTAAACATTCCTGGAGAACAATATGAGCAAAAGCACATCTCTGAAACAAACGCAATTTTTCAGCTGCAAGAATATCAAGTCGTTGTTTCATGGCATTGTGGTACTAGTACACTACAAAGAAAAGGGCTGACAGTCTGAAGAAGACATCTGGCTCAGGAAGTTATTGGGCAAATAAATCTTTGGAAGATGCTCAGGATTAATTATAAAAATCCTCCCGGTCGCACCAAATCACACCTAATCCTGCTCACACACTGGCTTAGCTCATAATGAAGGAGTTCTCTACCATGTAGACTTAACATTGGGAATATGACATTCCTTCCTCAATCCCTCACCTCAAGAGGAGGGATGCATCGCAAAAGCTCTGGTATAGAACAACTACTATAATGCGATAAATTCCCTCATAACTCATGTCTTTCAGCACTCATGCCTGTCACAGCAATTAGCATTTTATCTGTGAGGCTGCCAATAAGTAACAAGTCTCATATTAGTTCATTTGCTCATATTGCTATTAACGAATGATGAATGACATTTCATCCACTTGTTGTAAGATACTGGCAAGAAATCTCTTTATCTTACACAGCACAGCCTCCCCATCTGCTGTCTGCAAAACCTTGCCTGGTCAATCACAAGGTATTGCTTCTCCGTCCACCAGCTGAAGTACAGAAGACAGTTCAAATATCGCGTACTTCTTATCACTGAATMATGGCTGTAGTTCTTCACAATACTAAAAGGTAGTAGAAAAAGTAGAAGCCCTTCTCCAGTGTACTTCAAGTTGTAAAAAATTCCCTTTCTTGTTTATCATACTACACTTGAAAAATTCCTTCAGTTTTCCACCCACACATTAAATGTCTGTGAAAGACCAGTAAGAATTCTATGTGCAGCATCTTCTCCTGCAACTGCATAAAGTTTGGAATTGAGCAGAACCTTCTGCCTTAATTTCAAGGATTTAATTCTATTAAGCAATTTTTAATTTCCCAAATCAGACACTGCTGACTTTCACATGGAAAATATTTACTTTTTGCCTCTGATAAAACTATCGTGTATAATTGGCATTAATTAGATAAGTTATGGTGCAGGGCAAAGATTATAAACTATTGATAGTACACAAGGAATTACTCCTGTATGAAATAGCAGTGAAAAATTCCTTATGTTGCTTCACTGTTTACCCTCTTCGCGTGTTTACAGCACTTTCTAAACAGCAACTGTATAGAAATGTATACATATTTCACCAAATGAAACATACATTAATTTTTAAATAATACAGAAAGTATGACAATAAATCAGATACCCACCTTGTCAGCCAATGTCCAAAGTCTGGCCGATGAGCCCACTGGACGCCTGTCTGATTCAGGGATCGAAGTAGCCGACAGCAAATAAGGATGATCCATGGACTTGCTAAGCTTATCCACTTATCTGATCCTTTTATGATTTCAGCTGAAGAGGTGGTCTTGCCCAATTTTGAATCACCTGCTGCTGGAATGTCTATATTCTTGCACTCAGGGGCTTCCCTGATACTATCAAAATTTTGTTTCACAGTGCTGCTATGTTGAGGGTCACATTCTTTCAGAAGAAAATTATTTCTACAAAGTTCCTGACACAGGGCCAAACAAAGTGTATTGATAAGAAAATACCAGGTTTGATGTTCCTCTTCTATAAAACTGCTTGCCCCTAAACTCAAAACGTGGCCAATTGTTCCAGCCAGAATCAGCACATCTATTTCTGACCAGCTGGAACTGGACACAGCTGGATACTGCAAAGAAAAAAAAAGTATAGCAGTCRTGAAAGTGTATAAAAATTTCACTTGTTTAAACATTCATAGTATGCTTACAGCAATTTCCCCTAAGAAAACAAAATAAATAGTGAGACAAGTTATTTCTATCTTGACAAATCCCCAAAATTTGTAAAAGAATCATTTTAATGTAGCCTATTTAGCTAGCATTGCAACATAATCATACTGTTTAAAATGACATTCTGTTTAAGGGAAAAAACTTCTCTATGAATAATCATTACAACTGTACAGATTAAGATTCCCTACCACCCTGTGACAGAAGGTTTAAAACAAGTTCTCCCCGTTGCACATTTGTAGAAGTAAAAATAGAAATCCTGCAGAAATCAACTTTGAGATACAGATAATAAGTAATTTTCTAACAGTTTAAATCTGTGCTACCCTCAACTCAGTACAGTGACAGCCTTCAACACTCAAATTAACAAAAGTTACTTCCAGACAGTCTGATGGCACCCCTTAATCTTGCTTAGCTTGAAATGTGTCTTTCATCATAAAATCTACTTTAAACCTTATCCATCTATTATTTACTTCACACGCTGTGCCTATCTAAAACCATGATATTCTTTGTCTAATGCCTCCATTAGTTCAATTTCCTGCTCACAGCAGGTACTTGGAATTGCCTCATCATCACTGCCCTCGATGATATAGCTAAAAAGAGTGTAAGGGCATGTGAAAGGTGAGAGCATCTGGTTCGTTGACGTTATCAGGTAAAGGACCTTTTCAGCCCACAGGGAGTACAAAGTAACAGAGAAAGCCATAAAAAGACCACACAGAGACACAACCCTGATAAGTAAGCACTAAGGGAGATCATAAAGATGACCAAAACTCTTCAGTCATTAATTGACAGGCCATTAAGAAACCACAGGCATAGCTCTGAAGAGCATCAGCCTGGACATTGTAACAGATAAGGGAGAAGTGACAGAACATGAGCATTACGGATATCTGAGGGCGCCTGTGGATCTATGCAAACTCATTAAGCAATGCTTCAGGAAAGTGTCAAAGGTGGGGGAGAGGGGCTGGTGAAGAACAGGCTGGAGGCAGGGGGGAAAGTGAGAGGAGGAAGGATCAAGGGGCCGGAGTGACGTATAATCAGGCGCCAGTCAGCGCACTTCTCCGACCGAGCCCCGTGCCTGATCGCTGTGGTCTATCCTGTCTTCTTAAATCCTCTTCCAACTACCTTTCTGTGCCCCTCTACTCTCTGTCCCACCTGTGGGTCCTGCAAGGTCTCGCTGCAAGTAACTGGGGACAAGCCTGCATGCCAGCAACTTCAGACCAGAGCGAGTAAAAGCAAACGCCAGCAACTCGAGCGGGAATACAGGTCATTGGACCCACACGCCTGTAGTGCCAGTGACTGCAGCACGTGAGGGTCCACGTGCCAGAGGCCAGAGTGGGGAGCACAGGCCTGTGTGCTCGAGGTGCCAGCAGCTGGAGGTCTCAGAGTGCAAGAGAGGTCAGGGTGTCAGGAAAAGTGACCATGGATCACCAAGCTTGTAGGTCTGCGTCAGAAACTGGAGGGCCCCGAATGCGCACCTATGTGTTAGAGGTCACAAGGCTGCTGACTGGAGGGTCCTCCATCTGTTTAACTTCTCCTCAAAGTCTGAGCCAGACGTGGGGACAGGAGCCCAGGCTGGGCTTGCACAGCTGGGCTCCAGCAGCAAGGCAGGACAAATGCCCCAGCCCTGGAGGCCACCGGAGCTAGCAGGGGCTTCCTAACGTACCTTAACAAATGGGGTTACATACTTGTGAAGCATTTTGGGAAAGACACTGTCAAAAATCATCCTTTACCATTTTATCTTCTCATTAATTTTTCCTCTACCAGAGAGTATCAAAGAGTATCTCTTAAACTGGTATTTTAAACACCTGATAAGAACTTAAAAGCCAAATCAAAACTACTGCATGCCATTTTTACTTCAGAACAAAGATCTTTGAACCTACTTTCACATTAACTTCTTTAACTGCACACTTCAACCACATCATCCTCCTACATTTGACCTTATGAACAAACTTTAAAAAACCATCTTGAATATTCATACAGATAAATCTCACAGAGAACGTACTCACAAAGCTGCACAGTGTACTATGATTCCTGAACTGTTTAAATCATTTGTTAGAAGAACATAGAAACTCACTAATCTTAGAGCAGGTAACAAGAAAGTGGGTGTAAACAATACAAATATCCCTGAACATCTTAGATGCAAGTCTCACTTATGCTTAAGATTTACTGACAGCATCATATGTATTTTTGTTCAACAAGCAAGACCACATAGCATGGAGAGGACAACAAACACACTTGATGCAAGAAACTAGTTAACACTATATGGAATTTTGCTTTGACGAAAACAACTTCTGCAAAATCAAGATTTTCTAAGATGTAYGTGAAAGAATGCAGGGAGTATAGTTAACATTATCACCTATTCACATCACCTCCATTTCTTGTGTTGTTAAAGAAATGTATTACACCGAAGTCACTTCACTTAAAAAAAAAACCACAAAAAAAACAAAACCTACAAAAATCCCCATGAGGTTACACACAACAATAATGGGGGAAAAAACCACTAAAATTTAGCACAAGAACAGTCATAATCTGAAAAACTGCCCAGACCTAATCTAAATTTACTAGCATTTGAAATTTCTTTGGTGCTTTAAAGACCACTACTTTTTGTTTTGTATTCTACTCTGGAAATCAAACACCATAAGCTACATTCTGGAACATAAGGACAGGGTAGAGATGTAGTTCGTGCAGAGACCAAAGACCATGAAATCCACAAAGCTGAGACAAGAACAGCACATGACTAAACTACAGAAAGTTTAAACTCCAATAATTCCATCATGCTGATCTTAAAGATCTTGGCTAACTAAATAATGAGCAGGGCACGTAAGCACCATCTGCTTGCAGAGACAAAGGAAACTGAGATCCTCAACAAATGAGAATGAACCAGTCTTCAATACAATTCATTTGTCTTCTCTGTAAGACATAACAAAAAATCTATATAAGGATTGTTCTCTTGTATCTGGTTTCTGTCAGCACTGATAGGAAAACTGAAGAAGTGATGTATTATCAATGGGAAACATGCAAAAACCTCATGAAAATGACGGCATTACTGTGAAATGTCCCAGTGTCAGCAATCCCTATTTCTTGCCTGTTTGACTCTCACAACTCCAGTGAAAAGAGAAAAAATTTACTCCTATATTCACATGAAAGGGTTAAAGTCCAATGGCATTTATTGATAAACCACATTTCAGACCAGAGTTAGTCACCATGCAAAATGAAAAATTATCCTGCAAATTACAATCTCCTGAGCCTTCATGATCTAAGAAATACTGAAAATAGCTTCATCAAGTTTTTTTGAGGTAATCCCTCATATATGAACTGTGCCCTATTAGGAATGCCATCATTCCAGTTTTTTATATATCCTGACCTTARATTACTTAGATTGTACGTAGTTTTTAGATCTAATTTACCCACACAGAAATGTAGGTCCTATTCTAATATTCACAGCTCTGTCTTTCTAGCTGCTGAAGACCTCCAACTCTCAGGAACTCAGTAGGCACTCCAGATATTGAAAGACTTGTATGACTCACACCAATACCTTGGCAAACAAACTTAATGCAGAATCTTTGGTTTAGAAATTTATAAATGCTAGGCTTTCAATTTAAGTCTATAATCTGCCAAGCCAAGCTTTAACATTTGATGTATCAGCATTAGTAATTAAGCAATATAGAAACTGACCTCTTTGCCCTATCTTTGAACATACCTTGCTAGCTTGCAGAAGTGCCAGTACATAAACAATGGAATATATGCATGTCTGCCCATGAAACTAACATTTTCTTCACTTTGAAATAAAACCTCCTGTAGTCTATCTTCTGGGTCCAATTCCAGTTATGTGGCTTCTGTGTGGTTGAGAGTAAAGCTCTTTTTCACAAAAACTGACCATCTATAGTTAATGCCTGAGGAATTTTACAATCACTTTTCAGATGAGAAACRTTTTACTTTTCTTTCTGATCATCAGCCAAAATTTAAATACTTATCGTTCTGTTCCCTTCTGATATTTGAGCTCCCTGCACCCAGTGTTGATTCCCAATGATGATCACTTACCTATGACAGAGTACTACAGACCACACTTGCTCCTACATTTTCACAGCAGTTTGGGATCATTTTTGAAAGCCACCCAGTGAAGGCACCATCCAATTATCTTTTTTTTTCCCCCAAGTCAAAAAATCAAAAAAAAATTTTGGTTACAATTGCATAAAAATGTTTTATCGTTCAGTTCAGTAAAGAATATCACACAGAGGAGGAAAAATAAAAATATTTTAAAAACAGGGTATTTGAAAATAAACAGAAAGAGGGACATTTTGATTATGTAATTAAAAAAACACCATAATTCTGCACAATGAAAATTCTCAAAAGCTGTATTTGACAGGCTTTAACTTTTGTGTTCTATTTTCAAAAACTACGGGTTTTGATTTCTATCAGAAATAGGGAAAAAAAATAACTAGTAGTAGTAAATACCTTACTTGAGTCAACTACGAAGCAATTAGAGTGAAACTATGAACAAGAAGCTAAAATTTTTGATGATTTTCTGGAATTCTTAAAGGGCTGCAGAACTATTTAAAGCCTGAAGTGTCATTAAAAGATGGGACTGGTGCTGCTAGAAACATAGTAATCAGAATCTATAAATAACAGTCAGGAAGCAGATGCTAACACTGACTGCACTGGTCTTCAGAAAATTCATGAAYTTGGTAATCAGTTTCTATATTCAGCCACAGTGGGGAAAAAAACATTACAAGTGAGAAGCACTTCAGAGAAATCTTTAGATGTGAACGGAAACAATTTGAAGGAAAAAAGCTCTGAAGCCATTAGCAGGAGAGCTTATCTTAATTACTTTTAAAATACCTACATTTTATTGTATAGCATGAGCTTAGAAAAGGCTTTTAGCTTTTTTAACTGGCAAAACCCTGATTCAGGATTCTATTCCTGCCATCAGAAGAGCAGGGCTTCAGAGTTCTTTCGGAAGTGGAGCCCATACGCAGATTCGCACTGTGGAGATGCACAAGTCACAGACACTTGGATTCAGAGACATTTTAGCGTAATACTCCTAACTCACAAAGAAGGCCCCTCAAGATCCACACACAGCATATACAGACAACCAGTTTCTCCCCCAAAGTCTAGGTATTCTATTAGAAAAGGAGATGGAAGGTGGGACGTGAATGTTTGTGAATTATAGTGTTTGTGCCCCAGTTACCAGTAAACAACCTCTCGCATCCGTACTACAAGCAACACCAGATTATCCACTGCTCCTTTAACATCCTCCAGGCTCTATCTTTGTATAAGCAGCTATCTGCAAAAAAACCCACCATATCGTTCAGCAACAGCCCTGAGACTGGCGAAAATGTAAATCAAATCCAGGTCACAGCTCTTATACATGTCTGGAATGAGGGAACTTACTAACTACACCTACAAAATATTTCAAGCTTGCTTTGGAACTTGAACAGAGACAAAAAAGCCTATCTGAGTGATGAGATGAGATTGGAGTGGTTCATCTTGAGGGAGCTCACAAGGCAAGTGCAGGACAACCAGGGGATCGGGCCCAGCCAGCAYAGGTTCATGAAGGGCAGGTCCTGCTTGACCAACCTGATCTCCTTCTATGACTGAGTGACCCGCCTAGTGGATGAGGGGAAGGCTGTGGATGTGGTCTACCTGGACTCTAGTAAAGCCTTTGACACCATCTCCCACAGCAATCTCCKGGAGAAGCTGTCGGCTCATGGCTTGGACGGGTGTACTCTTCGCTGGGTAAAAAACTGGCTGGACGGCCGAGCCCAGAGAGTTGTGGTGAACAGAGTTAAATCCGGTTGGCGGCCGGTCACGAGCGGTGTTCCCCAGGGCTCAGTTTTGGGGCTGGTCTTGTTTAGTATCTTTATCAATGATCTGGACGAGGGGATCGAGTGCTCCCGCAGTAAGTTTGCAGACGACACCAAGTTGGGCGGCAGCGTTGATCTGCCTGAGGGTAGGAAGGCTCTGCAGAGGGATCTGGACAGGCTGGATCGATGGGCCAAGGCCAATTGTGTGAGGTTCAACAAGGCCACGTGCCGGGTCCTGCACTTCAGTCACAACAACCCCAGACAACGCTTGGGGAAGAGTGGCTGGAAAGCTGCCTGGCAGAAAAGGACCTGGGAGTGCTGGCTGACAGCCGGCTGAACATGAGCCGGCAGTGTGCCCAGGTGGCCAAGAAGGCCAATGGCATCGTGGCATGTATCAGAGTGTGGCCAGCAGGCCCAGAGAAGTGATCGTGCCCCTGTACTCGGCACTGGTGAGGCGGCACCTCGAATACTGTGTTCAGTTTTGGGCCCCTCACTACAAGAAGGACATTGAGGTGCTGGAGCGTGTCCAGAGAAAAAGGGCAACAAAGCTGGTGAAGGGTCTGTAGCACAGGTCTTATGAGGAGCGGCTGAGGGAGCTGGGGTTGTTTAGTCTGGAGAAAAGGAGGCTCTCTACAACTACCTGAAAGGAGGCTGTAGCGAGGTGGGTGTTGGTCTCTTCTCCCAAGTAACTAGCGATAGGACAAGAGGAAATGGCCTCAAGTTGTGCCAGGGGAGGTTTAGGTTGGATATTAGAAAAAATTTCTTCACTGAAAGGGTTTTCAAGCACTGGACCAGGCTGCCCAGGGAAGTGGTGGGGTCACCATCCCTGGAGGCTTTCAAAAAACGTCTTGATGTGGCACTTTGGGACATGGTTTAGTGGGCATAGTGGTGTTGAGTCGACGGTTGGACTTGATGATCTTAGAGGTCTTTTCCAACCTTAATGATTCGATGATTCTATGATTCTATACATCCAGCAATCCAGTCACCTATGGAACAGGATTGAAGACAGGATGACGAAAATGGATTTCTACAGATCTGGATACAAAGTCATGTCTGCCTCAACCAGAATTACTACTGCCTACACTTCATAAGACATTACTTCAGCTTCCCACATTTTCAGGTATGTCTCAGGTAGGAATATGATCACAGACAGACCTGGGATGGACAATCCAGTATTTTTTCTTTCTATCTGCCCCAGCCTTGGAAAAACAAACAAACACACAAACCTTATGGAAAACATTGCTAAAAACCTCCTCATTCATGTATTATCAACTTGAAGATGATGATCTGATCATCTGCTGGTATGTCCTGAGGCCCCAGCTGGGTAAAACTCCAGAAAACATATATGCACCAATTTCAGATATTCCCCCACTTTTCTCATTCAAACAGGAAATGCTTGAATTGATAACTGTTCCAGTACAGCCAAATGGAGTATTTTCAACAGTGACGTGAAAATAAGCATCTTCACGTCCAAGAGACACTAACTGATCTCTGCCCTAAAATGACAGAAGTGTTATTGCCAGTAACACCAAATTTCACTTGTGAATAAAAGGGATTTTTTTCCACTTCTTGAATTCCAGATGGTCTCATAATTGGTACCAAAGAGGAAAAGGAGACAAGCTGCTGCTGAAACATCCTTCTTCAAGCAACAGGGGATTGAATCTAAAGCCCCAACATCAATCAGGGAGAAAGCTGCAGCTGCTGTGGTCTCTCATATGCAGAATGTGGGGTGCTAGAGGCAAAGACATGAAACTGGATACAGTATCCCGGATATAATTTCTAATCAGTTTTTCTGGTTTTGCTCAGTTTGTCCTCAAAGGCAGATGTACAGACAAAGCAGGGATGGGGAAGGAAGACAACTGCGATAGAAGGGATAGATAAAGACTTCTCACACATACTCCTGTCCATGCTCCCTAGCCATAACTGACTAGGTGGAATCATGAGAAATGTCCAACCGATTATGGGTAATGAAATGGCACTTTCCCCTCTAAAGTTTCTCAGAAAGAATCATTCTAAAATTGGAACAGCATAGATTATAAGGCTGCTTCTTTTTATGTGTTCCTTGAGGAACATTTGCCTCCGTCAGGGAGCTAGCAATTAATTCCTTTCATTAGAAAAGACTTTCCACCCAACTCAAGTTTTGAATACCCAAAGACATTTTGCAATTGTTGCTGTGATCATTGACAGAGCAGCTGTATTAGCAATATATAAGCCATCTGCAGGAAGTTGTTCACACCAGCAGCTGTCTCTCACCAACAAGGATGAAAACGTGCCAAGAACAGATGGGAATGAAACCCTAAGACTCAGGCCAAACTAAAAAGGCAGAGCTCGTACCTGTCAACCAGTACTTGGTAACGGTCTATTCTAAATTTAGTAAAAGCCAAGGAATAGCAGCATCTTCCTAGATTCCAGTCTTTGATCTAGTAGGAAAGCATTTTTCCTGGGTCATATAAAGTTACTTCAAAGTTATTCCTACAGCAGTGGGTGTCACAAGGAATTAACTCACCTCTAGCCATATAACAAAGATTTCTGGTCACAGACAGACTGAATTGCTTTGAGACTATCAACCTGGAGGAGAAAACTGTAATCTGTTGTCATTGCTCTCAACTGTATTGAAGTGGAACATCTGTAAATTTTATGCAGGTCTAGACAGTCATCATTTTTAGGTTCTTACTGTTTGATACAAATACAAAAACTGGTAACAATTAAGATGAAAAATGAGCTTGTCTTCCGTAGTTGTGTTCATTTATCATTGCACAGCAAGTAAACGTTAAGTTTCTACAGAATACACTGGATCATTAATTATTATTTCAAGACCATATTCTTTTACTTTTTCTAAGAATAATTTCCATCTCATTTACAATAAAATACAGAAAGCTAACAAAGGCCCTAAGTAGAACAACTCAGAAATGGCAGAAGTGAACTAAGTCCATTTAAAGACCAACACGCCCCTAAGTACCAACAGGATTATCAAACTGTACAATTAGACATCTCATTCAGCAGATTTCTCCATTCACATTGATTAATTTTACTTTCTTCTTTTATTTGCCTTTAAAAAAAACCCACACAAGCATCACTAGCTTTGGCAGCAAAACATTAACACTACTTTGACCCAAAAATTTTCAGTATCAAAAGGAAACTGTGATTTACACTTACTAAGACTGTTCTGTTAGCAGCTATATCCGAGATGAAACTAACTTCCCTGATTTCATTAAGCAGATGTTGTTAGCTGACTTGTTACTCTATTTTAGTCTATCTAAATGATCGACAGATGCACCTAAATCTTACCTGGCCAATAAATATAAACATAAGAATGAAACAGCATGTTCTATCAACAATTCCCTTTTTAATCACTTTCAATACACTGAAAGGAATTGCACTGAAGAAAACTGAAAAGCAGGAAAAAAAAAAAAAAAAGCTGTCTTCAGAAGAGGACATTACTTTTAGTCCAAGGCTTCTCTCAGAAAAGCAGCATTTCCAAGAAGGAATAACACAAATTCAGAAATTACAGAAACAAAATTATAAACTGGTATAGTTTGAATAATAAAAATCAGCAGTCTTACTTATAAGAATTTAAATTTATAATTAAGCTCAGGAATTACAGCATATAGCTGCACAAAGTACAATATTAATGTCCACTCAGGAGTAGTGAATTTTCTGAATTATATGAAATACAGCAGTTATTAAATGTTTCTCTAAGTCAGAAAGTTTGCTTTTTAGCTTGAAGGAATATGTCATCATATCATTAAAGCATTGTATTTGCCACACGCTGTCACACACTGAAAAAAAAAGATACTAAAACCCCAAAAGTGATTCAAAGAAACACAGACTGACAAAGGACTGTACTGCACAGAGGTTGCACCATTGAATAGAAAGCTATGAGCATTAAAGTTACTGGATTTCAGAGACCTTTGAAAGATAAGACTAACGAGCATCAGAAAAAACAGCTAGAAGCTGATTTTAGGGTGTGACTGAACGTTCTTGGCATACTGTTTCACAGTGAAAGAAGAGTAAGACATTGCAAATTCTATTTCCTTGGAATTACCTGAATTCTATTCAATACAGCAATAAAATTCATCAAGTACTTTACAGAAGGTAACTACTCGCATAACTGAGAACATTTCTGAGCATTCCAAAGATTGTTAGAAACTCAATTTCTTAAACTTAAAAAACTTTAAAAGTTAAAAAAACTTAAAACATAGAAGAGACAGATTAATTTTGCTCCCTCTGTTACAGTTTCAAAACTATTYTTAAAAAAGCATTAAGAAAGGGTACTGACAGAGTATTTTCTTATTAGTCTCAGAGCATTAATATCTGTGGTATTTGGGAAAGGGCATCACCAGTCCGTGTTGTTGCAAAATACCATACATCTTGCTTTAATTGCAATTGTGAAATATCACTGTGTAAGAGGATAAAATTAGTACACAGCATAACTGTTTCTGATCTCATAAAATCAACTGCAAAATAATTTACACTAATTAGAACTTTTCTTAAAGTAATGTGAAAATAAGCACTTCTATGATGTTCATTATAGCAATTGGTATCACGCCACAGGGAACACACCACATTTAAATCACAATTTTAAATTATTCAAATTACATCACAAATAACAATTTATTTAAGTACACACAGAGAAAACTTTTATAAAACTTTATCTGAAAGTATGCCATAAAGAGCAAAACATTTTGAACCGTAATTATTGCATGCTCTCACCTTCAGTGGAAGCCTGGAATTCTCAAAGATCTTTGCAATGGCAGATAAAATACCGCACATAAGTGCAGAAATCAGCATCATCACTCCAACTGCTGTTAACCAGGACATACTGCAGAAATAGCATAAACTTTCTGCCGATGTGCATACAACGACGTGAACTGCACACAGCATCAGACACATCAAGTAAAACAGCAGAGAGAATAGTGGAGGGGAGAGGGGCACTTCAAATTCTGCCCGGCTGCCCAGGGCTTTTGGAACACTGAGCAACAGCAGCAGCAGAACCTGGAAAAAAAAAGAGAATTAATGCTTAAAGAATTGGGATTAGCTAAAACATACAGTGAAAATTCACACACACACAAAAAAAATCACATTGTTGTCATCCATGCCACTCTACTAGTATACACACTTCATCACAAAAAACTGTGAAGAACTATGCTGGATTTTTTAACCCCAGTAAGATATTACCATATAAATGGGAGAATCAAAGATTGTGTTTTCATTTATGAAGGGCTTGGACACACAGGTTACCAGAGTTTAATAAATTACCATGCACCTCCTCACCTGTGGTAACTGATCACATGCATGATCTTCGTTCCCTGCAAAAGTAAGAGTTTTAACTCCCAATGTCAAAATAGTTCTGAAGCGAACAAATTTGACCCATTATCTGTCACCTGTAAATGCCTGAAGTTACATATACATTCTGCCAAAGGCCATTTATCGCACAGTGTGTGAGATACACATACACAGAGATCCTGCTGAGTTAAATAGCTTCCTAGACCAGGGATAGTTCTCATACTATCACACAAGTGTATGCTGCATTTCAAGCTTATGAATTCTCCCAGTATTTACTTTTTGTACCTCTCCTCATCTTAATTTGATTTATTGCTTTTACTTTCCCTTTGCTCCAACCTGCACACAGATCAGGCAGAATTCCAAGTTTCCCCTCAGGTAACTGTAGCAGTGGAGATTAATAATATAATGAATAATTTCTGCTACCCATGTACAAACCTCTACAAGTAAAGGGAAAATTCAGCCACGTGCTAAAATGCTTTGCAAGGGGCACAGATGGAGCTAGGACTAGACTGAGCTCAATCAGCTTGTGCTAGGGCAAGATTAAACAAATCAAGACTAAAAAAACTCTATCAGACCATTGCCAACCTGTAACCTTTCACTGTCACTTGTGAAGACCTCTGTCTAAAATTTTTCCTACAATACAGTGAGGTATAGTGAAGTAGACCAAAAAAATCCAATGCATTRCAGTAGTCTTCCTTCTTCTTCATATTCCACTTCCCACAGTTCACTTGGTTATGAAAATATGAGTTTTCACAGTATGAAACTGGCTAGGGTCTTACCTTCTGACACAGCACTTACAATTGAAACAAAGACAGCACTCATGATAGGAAAATACTCAAATTGTAGTTATCTACAAATCTAAATTTATCTCTTTTGAGCAAATGCACTGTTATCAATTCATGTCCCAGGGGTATTCCCCTCATCTGAAATACAGGATAAATGGCATTTATAGCATGGTGTAGTTTGAAGTCACCTGTGAGATTCCCCACCTTTATTTATTCAGTGAGGGTGGAAAATACATATCAAAACAAAAAAATTTTGGAAAGCAAGGCAGTTTCTTGAGTACTGCACTGGAGAAAAGAAAAAATCCCAGCAGTTTTGCACCAAGTCTTACAGTGATGCTGAGCAAGCTCTTGTCAACCAAAATTTTCATGGTTAGTAGCTGCATGTTTCTTTTGATGAAGGCCCATTGAGTAAAATACCTGAGATGTGTCTTGTAGAAACAGTAAGCACCTACAACTGTATTCCAGAAAAAAAAGAAATCCAATGCTTCAAGTCCAAAGCAACTGTCAAGAGCTTGAATGCATAAGTTCCCAAAACAATGGAACAAAAAAGAAATATAAGCACTTCAGCTTTGCGCTGAGCTTTGTCCACCTCCAGATTTGCCATCTGTAGAGCAGGAACAGAACCTACCATCTCATCTCCCAAGGGCACTGTGGAACTAATTCTTGTGAAGAGGTCAGCAGAGTGATAAACCCCACTGAGCAGTCTACCAGCAAGCCATTTCAGATGTACTCTGTACACAGAGAACAGTGCATATGGGATGAGGCACAGAGTCCTGCCAGGACAAAGGAGATTCAAGTACTAAATAGCTGCTCAGGTACTGTTATCCATTCCAGGCACTGAACAGGATCAGTGCTACAGCAATTACACAGTCTTGTACAGCACCACACACATGCAAGAACTAAATTAAGCTTGTAGTAGGTATTTCCATCCTAGGGAACAATAGTTAGTCTTACAAAAGTTGACACTCGTGTCATCTAAAAGGTCAGTGCAAGCTTCTGTACATAAAAATTCGGTGTCCAGGCATGGTATCCCCTCAGCATTGTTCTCAAAGCACTACCACAGAGGGTATTTCCAGCATTTGAGATTTGCCCAAAATACCAATTGGACAGAAACACTTAAAATTCCAGACATGGGATATCTTATCTTTATTCCTACATGAGATACGAAGTGGCAGCTCAGCACCTTACAGCAAGTATTTGTTTCAGGGCTCTACACCTATCAGTAAAAAGAACAATGTTTGGAATTGTGAAAATTGCCCACACAAGGTATTGCCTGTTCCGAGCAGCTACACTCACTGTTAGATAAAGAGGAACAGGTAGGAACTTACTTGCCAGACTTTTTTTTTTTCTAAAATGCAGTAAGGCTACTCAAAAAATAGAAGGCTAACTAATATAGGAGTGATTGTAGCACATCTGCATATTTACTGTAACTAGTTACACCAAAACATAATTAGCTTATATCAAAAGCTCTCAAATAATTTTAAAGGCTAAGTTATACTATAAAAGGAATATTAACATCATCTAAGCAGAAAGTCAGCCAACTCTAAGAGTTCATACTTGGTAATTCTAAAGACCACTAAGAGTATGCACTAAGTAGTCAAAACCCAGAAACTTTCATCTTTGTGCACTTAGTTTTTTCACAGAAAGATGTATTTTTGTACCTCCATAACGATCACAGTCCCCACCATCATCGAATACATGTCATATTGTGCCACTTGTTTGCTTAGTGAAGAACTCAGAGTCTTCAGGGCCTCCAAATATTGCTTCAGGACCTTTTTGCCAAGATTTAAGAGTATTTCTGAATTATTCCCCTCTAAATACAGTTTGATCCAATTACCATGGGACTTCTCTGCTATCTTAAAATGTTCATATCCAGGATCTAAGGAGGGAAAAAAAAAGAAAAAAGAAAAGAGGCAAGAGGATCCATGAACAAAGGAGGATTAATTAGAGATGTGATCATATTTTTGTATTTGCTTGTATAGTATAAAAAAATTCCTATGGCAGTTGAAACTTTTTTCACACCTAGAAAGTTACAGTCTTCCTGCAGCAAGACCATAATGAGCCAGTTACTCAGAATAAAAGCAATTAATCCCTAACCTGATAAAATGTCAAGACCTCTAAAAGTGACAAACGTATTAGAACATCCATTTACTCTCACGAAAGGTTTCCAGGACAAACTTATTCAAATTCCTTAAAGCCTGAAAAAAGTCATGTTTTCCACTGGAGCCACTCATTATCCAGGTCATATTGTACAAGCCAAGTGGGAAATGATCAAATAGCTGATGTCTGGAGGAAACATCAAATGACACACACACCATTTTAGGGACCTCAATTTTGCTGCAAAGCTAATAGCAGTCAGTTGGTAACACAAAGTTAAACACACAGTTTGTGAGATTTTGAAGCAGTAATAGAAAAGTTAACAGCCGAAGTGCAGTTTGGCTTCAGGCATTCGGACTATGAAGCTGGTGCAAAGCAATCCTCAGCAGTGAAACATAGTAATTCTGTTATAGTGTAAGGATGGCCCGCAGTCTAACTTGATTAAAAAAGAGAAAACCTGATGCTGCCACCAACCTATGGAAGCAAGACTCTTGTGGCAGAAGGTGATTTCATGATGGCCTATCTATATCTAAAAAAATTCTGACCTGAAGAAAAATAAACAAACACAGAACAAAACCAAACAAATAATAAATTAAAAAAAAATCAGTAAAAAACCCAACCTCCAGGACACAGATCTGTTGTCTATACCTAGGTAATATTTTCTTGTAGGAATATAGTTTTGATTAAGTCTTCTGACAAATGTATGTGTAAATGGGACTGCAGGTGAACACTGACAACATATACGAAGACTGTGGTCTGCTTTCAGAACTGGGGATGAGAACAAGACTAGCACTAGACTATGCCCCTGAAGGAAGTAATTTTAAATCAACTCCTTACATTTCATAAACAAGGCACCACTGAATTCTGTAGGTTCAAGTTTTAATGTGAGTATGCTTTTCAATATAGGTACAGAGACATCACAGTTTCTTTTCTTTTTCTCTTATACTGTAGAAACATGTCTGCATCACTCTGTTCTCTCTAAATTTATTTTAAAAGCTTGAGTGAGGGCAACAGGAGACACAGGAAAGAAGCAAACAGCCAAATCCTACATTTTAGAAGTCCTTTGCAAGTACAGCAGCAGTAGTTTTTCTCTTACATGTATTTCCCCTCACTGGTTATTCTACAGAATCCTTACTTTACACCAACTGTTCCGTTTGATACACGCCACAGGGTAGGTGTGGAGAGACAATGATTCAAGTCAATTCAAAGGACACATGAAAGTACTCTACTATTTTATTCTCCCATCAACTACTGCTGATTTTCATCATCAACTTTCCCATTTACACAACTAAACATTCACACAAAAAGCTGCAGCACAAAAAGCTGAGTCTTGATAGCCTTTTTACTTCCCAAAAAGATATATTCAGCCCTGACAATAACCAGATTCTGCAGGCGAAAACAGATGAGCATTATTTTGTTCACACAAGGAAAAAAATGTAAACACTCACTACAAGCATAAAGGTAAAAAAAATTAAAACAATTCCTGTCAAAATTCCTAGTGTGGGTCCTGCGTGCACGTGAAGAGCATTCTATTCACTTCATGTAAGTTTAATTTCAAGAGCATTTATTTCAAATAGAACAATTAGGTCAGTTTCTGTGTTTTATTGTAAATGTGGAAAATGGTGTTGTTCCAGAAAGCACTTAAGACATGTTTTCCCTCTTCATTTTATAGGTGCATCACCCCATACTCCAACATGCCATATGATATTTAAAATACTGGTGATTGAGTATAGTATGCAATCACAACATAAATTCAGTTGATAACACAAGAAAAGCAAGAGCATAATTTTCAGAAACTTGTATCTCACTGGACATTATGCTATGTGTGAACACTCATATATATCTGTATTTTTTGCACGAAAATTTCACTTGAAAGTTAATGACAACTTACGGGCAAAAAGGCCAATTTGGAAATTTTTATATGAGAAGCCTATCATTATCTTCCCATCGTGGAATCCTTACCTTCTTAGCTAAAAGTAGGGCAAAACATTTGCTGTACAGTTTGAGACGACAAGGGTTAAAGCAATGACTGAAGTAAGTTTGGTGTCCGAAAGACTTAAGTTACAGCTCATTCTYACTCCTGGTAGATCAACCAGTAGTGTATCAGACTTGGAAAAAAACCAGCATGTTCTTTGTTAAGTCATAGAATCATAGAATCATAGAACCATTAAGGTTGGAAAAGACCTCTAAGATCATCGAGTCCAACCATCAACCCAGCACCCATGCCCACTAAACCATGTCCCGAAGCACCTCATCCACACGTTTTTTGAACACCTCCAGGGATGGTGACTCCACCACTTCCCTGGGCAGCCTGTTCCAATGCCTGACTACCCTTTCAGTGAAGAAATTTTTCCTAATATCCAATCTAAACCTCCCCTGGCGCAACTTGAGGCCATTTCCTCTCGTCTTATCACTTGTTACTCGGGAGAAGAGACCAGCACCCGCCTCTCTACAGCCTCCTTTCAGGTAGTTGTAGAGAGCGATAAGGTCTCCCCTCAGCCTCCTCTTCTCCAGRCTAAACAACCCCAGCTCCCTCAGCCGCTCCTCATAAGACCTGTTCTCTAGACCCTTCAAAATGTTTAAAGTCTTTTCAGCAAGAGTACATTATTAAACTCAGAAACATTTTTAATTTTCTTTCAAGTGAAAGAAGATGAATGAAGTATTTTTATTCACAATTCTTGTACAGATATGAAAGAATTGTGCTTACCATTTTAAAGTCTCTTATCACTATAAGACACTTTGTGATCTACTACAGGCTGAATTCAAAGTGAGAATTTTAGAAAGCAACGTTTATCTCAGAATGTCCAGTCTGGTCTCCCAAGATGTCTAACAGACTCCAAAGCATGCTGATCCTACCATGCAGGAGGCTTGTAGGTATCTGCTAGAAAGTACAATTCAGCCAGCAGCAAACGCTTGTACATCAAGATAGCTGCCACTGCGCATGGAGACTTTCATTTCCCTACCATAGTTCTTTGAACAGTTAATTCCCTAGGAAGTTCCTCTTACAGTATATTTGAAATAAAAGTTCAATATTCATACTTATGAGGGAATCCAGAAAGGATCATCTAAAGTGAGCTTTAATCAAACTGAGGTTTGACATGACACTATTTCATTAAACACAACATTGAAACGAGTTCAAGTTATATTTTGAAATCTAAATAAATTCTCTCCACATCTGCTGCTGCTGTTCTGTTTTCTGCCCAGTCTGCCTCTTCATTCCTTTTAGCATTTTTATTTCACTCTCATCTACCTTTTTCCATGCTACTGCCCACCAAACCCATTCTGTCCACATTATGAAAGATGACTGTTCTAGTCAAACCCACATTTATATTTTTGATATATATTAAGTGAATGATTTAAAGATCCTGCAGAAAGGAACAAAGGACCATGGTTACCAAATTTCCTTTGAGAACTCCAATAATATCTCTTCAATGGCACATTTGTGTGCAGTAAGTACAAAATGAGAAGGGTCATAGAACGTGGGTTGTTGGAGGAGCATTTTGGTAACTGGTGGGTAACATTGGCAACTCACTCCTGCATGGGATACTCACAAGACAAGTTAAACTTGAGGCAAAATCCAAAGCGAGCTTGCCCAGTTACAGGTTTCCCAAAGAACTGGCAATGGTTTACTTGCATAGTATTACATTAGCATTTTCTGCTTTAGCCTTCCTCCAATGTTATCACAAGTAAACGGCTATGTTTCCCAAGCATCTGTTTGGTAACAATTTAACTTAGTTCCAGTAACAGGCAGCACTCATGTAAAAAAAAAATAAAAATTATAAACATAAGAAAAGGATGGATAATGTAAAAGTGACTTCTCCAGTTTCAGTATATAAATCTCCCAGTGACAATCAAATTATTTCATTCAACACAAGCATTTAATACAAGTTCAGGATTAGTTCCAAATTGAAAAGTGGACACATTTTAATAACATCCAACTTGCTCTGAAGCGTAAATCTTCATTCCACTGTGAAGTGCCTCTCAAAGAAACAACCCTAGTTCATCCTTCAGATAAATGTTCAGAAGTTCAGAACATGAGGGAAGCATTACTAGATACCTACAACTGCCTTCCTTACACTGAGGTATGAACTCTCTCAGAAACCCAAAGTGTGTTTCTAGACACTTCTCCTTTCATCTTCTTCATTTTTGCCAGCYGTTTTTACTCTCCTTTTCCAGACTTTTTTTAGTTGCTTGTGTCCATCTCTATCAAAAGAAAACCTAATGCCTCACATTAGCATTTATTAGTGTTTCAAAAAGTCTTTTTTCAAAATAATCAAGCCCTTAGTCAAGCTTCAAGTTTCTCATTTAAAATTTAATTTACCTGAAGATAGGTTTAACCGTGAAGATTTCTTTGTACCTCAATAAATCAAAACCCAAGTCCCATGAAATGCTGTACCACCTCTTGGTTTGAAAATGCATGTTTGTATGAACAAATATTGGGGGGGGGGGAGGGGAAATGTTACTGAGTTGCCTCCATTCTGCTCTTTATTAACAGATATACTTAAAACACACTGGAAGACAAAGATATTTTTGTGTAGTGTTCCACTTTCTTCTTAACATTGGTGTGGCTGAATCCAGGCAACTCTGTGACTTCTTCATGAAACAGCATGTAAAGCTGTGATTCATCTCAACTGACAGCTGACTTCATCTTTTTGTATTAAAAAGGAAACAAACATTGCACCAAAAATGAATGTATACATTATGCGATAGCTTACAATGGGTGAATCTTCTCTTACCATGATTCAGTCATCATATTCAAGGTACTAATAGCTGGTGCCCTATCTCTGTGCTGCAAATTAAAATACTCTCCGCAGGAATTCCATGTTTTCCCCTTCAGAAGAACCTACTCTTTTTGAGCTGAAAAGTTGAAAACAATAATAATTAAAAAAAAGCAGCAAGGCTTAGGCTTTCTCTGCAAGTATCTTTCACTTTAAACTGAAGCTCCAGTCATAGGCATTCCTCCTAGCATTCAACTGAAATCTTATGATCCACCAGTTGTTACTAGCCAAGAATTTGCATTGGAAAGCTTGAACTTGCAGCAGCAGATGTGAGTGAGATGTCTAATTGGGTTATCTTCTGGAGTTTGTTTCTCTCAAAAAACCTGGCAGCACACTTTGTCTGTGGAATTCAGAAACAGTATGGCCCAAGACTTGTCAGCACAACTCTGATGAGYGTCCAGATGTCCACAAATAAAAACTAAAAGCTCAGAGCCGCGTGAGCTAAGGCAGATTGCTCAGAACTGTGTCCAGTCAGGTCTTGAATGTCTCCAGGTATGGAGACTCCACAGCCTCTCTGGGCAGCTCATTCCTGTATTTGACAACCCTTACATAAAAGAAGTTTTCTTTCATTTAAACAAAATTTCCTATATATCAGTTTATGCCCCCTGTCTCTTGTCTATTCACTGGGCACCACCAAGTAGACCCTGGTTCAATCTTCTTTATTCCCTCCCATCACGTATTATCTACATCTATAAGATCCCTGATGAGTCTTCTCCTACCCAAGCTGAACAGTCCTAGCACCCTCAGCCTCTCCTTTTATGACAGACGTTCTAAACCCTTCATTACCTTCGTGGCCATTCGCTGCACTCACGACATTATAACCATGCCTTTCTTGTACTSGGGAGCCCAGAATTGGACCCAGGACACCAGATGTGGTCTCACCACAGCTGAGGAAAGAGGAAGGATTGACCTGCTGATGGCTGTCCTCCTAGTGCAGCCTTGGATGCTGATGGCCTTCCTTCTACAAGGGTGTGTTGCTGGCTGATGCTCAACTTGGTGTCCCCAAGGACCTCTTGTCCTTCTCCATGAAGCTGTTTTCCAACCAGTAAGTACCCAATCTGCACTGGTGCATGGGATTATTTCTTCCCAGGCGTAGGATTCAGCATTTCCCTTTGCTGAATCGTAAGAGGTTCCTGTCAGCCCATTTCTCTAGCCTGTCAAGGTGCCTCTGAATGGCAGCACACCCACCTAATGTGTCAACCGCTCCTCCCAGTTTTATATTGTGTGCAGACTTGCCAAGGGGGCACTCTGTCCCATCGCCCAACTCGTTAATGAAGATGTCAAACAGTATCGGCCTGTGTCAAGCCCTGGGTTTGATTACTCGTCAGTGGCCTCCAGGTGGACTTTGTGCTGCTGATCACAACCCTGTGAGCCCAGCAGCTGAGCCAGTTTTCAGTCCACCTCGCTGTCCAGTTATTTAGCCTGAACTGCAACAAGGATGGTTGAAGCACCATAAGAGCACCACGGATGGTGAACATGGGGCTTCCTCAAGTTGTCTGAAGACCTACTGATTCTTCCCAATCAGGCTGTCTGTAGGAGACACCCATAACAACATTGCCCACATTGGTCTGTCCACTGATGCTGACCCAGAGTTCTCAACTGTTTCATCATCCACTCCTAGGCAGAGCTCCATGCACTGCCACTGCTCTCTCACATAAAGGGCAACTCTCCCTCCTCATCTTCCCAACTTACAATTATAGACTCATGGAATGGTTCAGGTTGGAAGGGAAGGTACCTTTAAAGATCATCTAGTCCACCCCTGCCACCACAGGCAGGGACATCACCGCTCGTTACTGGTTTCCACTTGGACACTAAGCCATTGACTATCACTCTTCAGACATGGCCATCTAGCCAATTTCTTATTCATCTAAGAGTCCATTCATCAAACTCGTATCTCTCTAATACAGCAGCAAGAATGTTGGGGGAGGCCTTATCAAAGGCCTTACAGAAGTCTTAGTAGATGACATCCATAGCTTTTCTCTTGTCCACTGATGCAGTTACTCCATCGTAGAAGGCCACTAGATTAGTCAGGCACAATTTGCCCTTGCGGAAGCAATGCTGGCTGTCTCTAATCACCTCCCTATCTTCCATGTGTTTTGACATGTCTTCCAGGAGGATCTGCTCCGTGACTTTACCAGGCACAGAGGTGAGGCTGACTGGTCGGTAGTTCCCGGGATCCTCCTTTTTACCCCTTTTAAAAATGGGCATCCTTCTTGAAGATGAATCTGATTACTGAATAGAATGACTTCTTTGCAAGATAATCCCTTTCCTATTGGAATCCTGACAGATACGCATACATGTGTATGTGCCTACAGTGATAGGTGGGATAGTATTTACCGTCACTTAGAAACCACCCAAAATAAAGGGCCATTCATGCATGCTTTTAAACTACATGCAGCGTTAGTCACTGAGTTAGTGACATTTTCCTKAGTATTTCTAGGGCCTGAAGTATCCACATCAATTCAACAACACAAAACAAACTTTTCCCTGCCAATCTTAATCGTCCTGACCAAAGCATTAAGCTACAGCCTTGCACATCTATCACACTCTAAAAACAAGACCCTCTAAGAAGTTTACAGCAACAGGGAGAATTCACCTTAAGACTCTGTAAAAAAAACTGCCATGACTTGGATCTAGCTCCATGTTACTGAGACTCTTCATTACTGAAAGGAGAGAAGCTCATCATGGATGCTCTAACCCCTTTCCAGTAGGGCACCTCTAATAGCAGTTTGCAGTCACAAGCAAGTATCATAAAAATTTTTCACATTTCCATCCTCAGCAATTTTGAGTTCATTTCTCAGATGAAAGCTACAAGTTGAAATTAAGCAGTTCCTGGACAAAAATAAAATTAAAGTGAAGATATAAACCAGAAGCTGGTAGAAACTTGAGTCTGTTTCACCAGTCCTTGCAGAAAAACTGTCAGATGGAGCTTTGTTTTGGAATTTTCAGTAACACAGCCGTATCCTGAACTCCACCAACAGGGCAAGTTTCCTCACTTGACACAAATGGGTTAAGTGAGGAAATCTGTGCAGAAAAAAATATCAGAATAGATGGGGCATGGGTCCTGCTATTGACATGTTGCTACCATAAGCAACAATTGTTTTGTTAGACTCCTGGACAGGGTTTAATTATGATTAGAAGCTGTGATGCTGAAAGATAATTAATTCTTGACCTACAATGATCATCTCGCTAAACTTTACATTGTTATCCACTTCAATTATTCATAGCTGTAACACAGCTCTGCATTCTCATCCAGTCATTTTAATGATTCAACAGATTATAAATCAAGTGACAAGGACCTCAAGCTTCACAGTCACTTTAAGACAACATCTCTTAAAGTCCATGGTAAAATATTCTCTTTCATCCTCTGACTCAATTTTTTTTCACATAATTATCATATTAACTTGTTTACTTATGTTGCAGTTTGTATCACGTTTCCTAACAAAATACTACATTTTCCTAGGTTTGGTTTACTTTTTCCACCTGTTTTTTATTCTCTCCTCCAAACACACAGACACACATATATACACACACCTATATGTATTTTTAATAAGCACCTTTGCAGTTCTCTAGGTTCTCACTCCAAGTAAATTCATACATAAGAATGAAATAAAAAGACAACTTACCCTAAACTTCCTTTAAAAAAGATAACTTTCCCAACTTTATTTGAAGCATCTTTTTATTTAAACTAGAAAATTCACTCCGTCGTGCTATTCCTTCAAATAGCTCAGAATCAGTGCCCTATGTAGGATACCTGACAAATAGCAGATATGAAACTACTGAGATTTAAGCACACTAGCAGTTTTACTTTAATCTTACTCTTTCATCATTATTTCCGCTCTTTTGCCTACTAGGAGTAGTACTGGTCATTAAAAAAACTTTATTCAGAGGCAGTGTGCCAGAGTAGGTTACACTGATGACTGAACCCAGTATTGTTTCTCTGAACACTGCTCTCAACAGAATGGCTAATTTGCAGTGCCATGCTATATTCTTAAACCTAAAAGCCCAAACTGTGTTATAAACATTCCCCTTTTGTATATGTAACTCTTTTTTTTTTTAGTTGATTTACCTTTTTCATACGCAGGTGTATTCTGTTGCAGCAGTCTGCTAAGCTGGAACCCATTCAAGTGCACAAAACGTAGTTGTTCTCTCATTGTCTTGCCTCCCACGACTGGCAATATAAGGTTCCCAACACTGTTTCTTGAAATTGGTAGACCAAGACCTACTGCCAGCGTGCTAGCTAAATCAGTTTGTTGCACAAGTTCAGGCTGGGTGAGAGGACCTAGAATCAACAAAAAAAGGAAAACGAAAAAAAAAAGACAGGAAAAAAGGTATTTCAACAACAGGCCCATTCTATTTCTCCAGAGACAGCTGGTATCTTCTTAGTTTCAAAATTTTCTCACTGGTGTCAGATCAGCTATTTCAAGTGACCTACACAGAGCTGAGTGATCTTTTTCAGCTGCTGTCCTCTGCTGTTGTAAAACCAAAATTTATTCAGTTCTCAGCAAGTATCACTCTTCAATGCTAGCAACTACTGTATAACATTCATGTTGTGTTTACAAGTAAGAAAAGAGATGGTCCAGGAGATCACCTTAGTATTGAGTTGCAGCCTACATCCTAAGAGGGTTTGATAACTTTTACATTAGAAATAATAGCAGCACTACAGTAGACTAATTTAACGCATGAATGAAGAATAAGAATCTAAAATAATGCTGACAGCATTCTAGAAGCTTCTCAATATAATGACAACAGCTCAAAATTTAATTAATATCAGGTTGCTAGACAAACAGAATTAGAGGTCAGGTAAAGAAGGCCCAAATCCACAGCTCCACATAGGCAAACCCAGTGATTTTTAAAGGGTTCTGTGCAGGATCCCATTACGGTACTGCAGTTATCAGGATTAGCATTCAGTCCCACAGACATCTACCTGCATGGATGATTTTGTAAGTAATCTTTTGTTTAAGATTGTCTTGCCAATTGTTTCTTTGTGTGCTTTACTAGTTACATAACAGTGTTTTTCTATTATGCTTTTACTTCGTTCTCTTTGTAACTCCGGGCATTGAGTGTTTTGACTTAAGTACAGTACAGAAAGAATTATATATACAGTGTTTATTACTCTCAAGGCTCCTTTTAAGAGCATGAGAACTTCTCTCATTTCTCATCTAGCTCTGATTAATCTCATACTTGTACAGAATGCCATCTATAATCCCTAAAGCAGCTTTGCATGGGTGCCTGTATGTCAGCAGTTTTCAGATTTCATCTTTAAAGGCAAGTTCTTAACTGGTTAAAAAACGCTAAACTACCAAATGCATTTAGCCAATCATGGGTGACACATCTCTGTAGAAGGCTACACGAGTAATATTCTGACAGCATACTAAATGCAAAAACCCACAGGATTACTATTTTGAGGTCTACCAAATTAACCACGGTACATTTTGTTTACAGTAGGATCATAAGGAGCAGTCACTAGAATTCTCATTACTGTAGCAATGAGAAGCAAGCTGCTGGATATTAACACGGGCATAATTAGAAATCACAAACTTGATCCCAAAACACAGGTGAATAGATATATTTCACTGTATGGTAAAAACTGCACGTTCAGTTTAAACCTAACAGAAACTAATCCCAATGAACCATAGATTGCATATACAGAATCTACACTCACGTGGCCTGGCTGCCAACACATACCAGTGAAATTTATGAAGCAAAAACTTACCTAAGAGCTTTGGTCAGCTCTTGACTTTGTTTTGTTTTTATATCTGAAAAGAGTTCAATGACTCCTTAAGCAATGCTTTTTATTGCAGCCGGATAACAGCTTTATAAATGACAGACAGACAAATGTAATTCCACTGTGCTGCAGGAACCACCAGCAAGATAGACAAGGCAAGGTTCTGCAAACAGGCGTTAAAAGCAAGGAAAACAGATGGAAATAAGCAAGAGGCAGAATGAAAGGCAGGGGGGAATATTATTTTGAAGAGAATATTCACTCCTGGTATAACTACATTTCACCGATTCACTCAGTCAAGGAGTTTATTTAAGCAAGACTCTACAAATTGGACTACAGATTCTCTACCACACCATTCCCTTCTTGCCTGTTACCTTAAGCTATATTATACAAGTAGAAAATGAGTTTCAGAAACAGATAAACTCACACCAATGATTTAAAATTAACTGCCTGGCCAATACAGTAAATACGTTCATCCTCCATACTCTTTCCTTAACGCTTGGCAATCAGTAGTGATGTTTTCACTGCTGTCATCTCTCACCCTTTCACAAGAGCAATTCTTCCTCTTTGCTGTTACTCTCAGCATGAGAAATTGTCATTCATTCCTCTATCCTGGCTGTCTGAGAGGAAAGAATGAAAGCCAGGGAAATATTCTGGCCAAGAAAGACAAAACTTAAAACTTAATTCAAATAGGATTTTACTTCTAATTCTATCCATTTACCAGTAACCCAGGATCCTGACAACAGATCTCATTAGCTTTCAACAGTCAAGTAGGACAGTGCTGCAAAAGGTTATCATCTGAGAAATACCAAATTCTCTCAGTGGTTACAAAGCTTAAGTCATGGTTTCAGCATGACACAGATGCAAACTCTGGCTAAAACCAGAGTTTTAGGTCACACAGAATGGGCCTTGCCAAATATCTGTAGAACAAACCAAACTTTTCAGGAAGAATTCTAGAGGTAATGTAAATTAGAGACGGCAATGTGTTCTAAAAAAGGTCAAGCTTCTTTGATCCTTACCACTTCTCTTTTCAAAAGCGGAGCTGATAAACAGCAGTGGTGTGTGTACTTCTCCTTCTGAAGAACCACCATGACTACCTGTTTCAGACATCCCATGATCCCCACAAACAACCAGCAAATTGGGCAGAGAAAGTTCTTCCTGCAAGTCACAGAAATAAATTGAAGTTACTGTACAAACAAGATGTGTATATATAATGCTTCACTATCTTCATCATTTTCACAGATGATTTTTTCTCAAAATAAATTCTGTTTTTTAAATTAGCTCACAACACCTGGGGCAGATTACAAGAGATGTCTGCAACTCAGTGTTATGCAGTAATATTCATTTTTAACAGTTAAGGCACACATACGTATCTAACATACTTGTCAGTACGTTACAACAAACACAAAAAAGCTTAAAAAAACCCCCCCTCATTTACAAAGTCAAAAGAAACTGACAAGGATTAAATAAAGGTCTTCATACTGTAGGAAGAAAATCAGAAGTCCGGGAGCAGTAGCATTAACAGAGAAGTATTCCCCCCCTCCATTTCTTCAGCTTCATTGAGTTGTTAATATAATATAAATGCTAAATTATTACTATTGTAAATATTAATATAATAGAACTTTAATATAAAAATATAATCCTATTCCTAATAGTCTCTAGTCTCTCAAGTGCTTTTGGGGTAGAAATCTGACATGACTGATGTCAAGTGATGTTTATTTTTCTGAAGAAAGAGAAACAGATGCGTAAGTGAGGCCTGTCCAACAATTTTGAGCTAACAAATCAAAGATGGCAGAAAATAAATATTGTTATTCCATAACAAAGCAGCTTTTTGTCATCTCTAGTTATTACCAGTACCTGTTGTATCCAAAAGTAAAGTGCTTTTATTATTTCTGTATTCTCAAACAGAGATAAAAGCTTGGATATAGCTGGCAAAACCAAAACATACTAACAAACTGCGGCAAAACCACTGCAATGTTCATGAGATTATAACTTCCACAAGTAGGATTTAACCTCTCTTTTTATCCAACAGTATCCATTTGTCTAAAAATACTATTGAAATTTTATGAGCAGCTATTCTGAATTGCAGTTGCCAAAAACAAACAAGAAAAAAGCTTCAGGCCACTTGGAATTAGGACTTGGTATTTGAACATCCAGACTATTCAGATAAGTGACATCCTGTATTTCCAAATCTAAAAACAGATTCAGATTTGGTAATTTACATGCTACATTTAGCATAAGAAAAATGCTATTTACAACTACCATTTCCATTTGAATCTTTTCAATATCTAAAAATTAGGTATGCCTTCACAATTGTAGAAATCACAACCATTAGCTATACAAGCCCATTATTCCTTCTTCTGAATTTCATTACTAGAAAGCACACCAACCACCATTTTAATTCATAAGCGGTAAGAGAATTTTGGCATGCATTCCTCTCCTCTTCCTGCACACCAAAAGGGAGTTATCTCTCACAGCTGTTCAGAAGAAACTGTTAACAGATGTTACTAAGGTCAGCCAGCAAATCCTCAAAAATGCTACACTATTCTGATAACTGGGGAATGGCCAGAGAAGGAAAAGAACAGAATACCCGCTTTGGTCTAGGAATAAACAAGCTACCACCCACAAACAAGGAAGCATTTTAAAGTTAGTCCACAACTAACAGACACTGATCCAAGAAAGAGCTATATTACCTTTGAAAGAAGAGAAATGTGAATCTTCTTCAGGATGTTATCCATTTCACGAAGTTTTGGTCCCACTAATGGGCTGTTTGGCCCAGTCATATGTCCAATATGGTCCAACCCCAGGTAATGTAATATTAGGAGATCCCAGTCTTCTCTCTTTAACACTCTATCCAAATGCCTGGTAACATTATCATCAACCTCAGAAATAAAAGGAAAAAAATTAAAACGTAAAAATAATTTCCCTCTTTTAAAAAGCATAGAAAAATTAGATCGCACTACCCATGAAAATTTTGTAGAAGCTGATGAGAATTACAGTCGCTCACAATGTTAAGAAGAAAAAAAAAAAAGAGAAAAAAAAACAGATTGATTAGTTCAATGCCAGACAGTCAAAAATTTTGTCTTACAAAACAGATTCTTCACCCCATTTCACTCTTTTCTGGTTATGAGGCATCAGATTACATACAAACAGAGAAAATGGGTTGCCATGCTTCCACAGATACTTTTAAGAACTGTTTCAAGAAATTTTCACTCACTTTCATCCTTCACCCTCCTGATTTATCACTTCACAAGAAGTAGATACAGGGAAAAGCCGCTCTTTGGTGCTTGGAAGCACAGGGGAAAAAACCCACTCCTGTTCTTTCAACTTAATTTTTGCTACTGTACAAACACAAAAAGATTGTACTTGCTGCGAGAAAAAGAACTGAGGACATAGCAAGAAAGAAAAATTACTTGAAAAGTGCTATTTGGGGCCTAAGTCACATGTTCTCCTGCCTAGGTTGACAACCTATTTTTAGTTGCATATATTTCTCCCTGGATATTAAAAATCCCTACAAAATTTCACATGCAACTCCGCTTTGTTGACTCTGGCTATAACTATCTAAAAAACTGTAAAAAGCTTTCTGTTTAATGGACTATATTCAGAAAGCATAAAGACTGCATAAAGAGCTTGAGAGCCATATAATCGCAGACCCAGCAGCATGTCTGCATTTTTCCACTCCATGTTGAAGCTTCTGTAAGTCTTATTAGAGCAACCAGTTAGAAGTGTCTTCCAATTCACATGTTAGACCTATCTAACTTCCTTAAACATGATAATAAAATAAGTCAGTAGCAGCAGGTCAATGGCCTGAGGTTTTGCAAATCATAAAGGTTCAAAATAAGAACTAAAATTGCTGAACCATTTACTCTTTTAGCATGCCTAGAATAAGAATTCTCACAATTTGTTTCATTTACTATCTGTGTTCCCTCTTTGATAACATACTGAAACACTACTCATATTGCAAGTACAAAAGCGATACAATACTACAGAAAATATGCCTCTAAGAGACCAAGATGATGTATTAATGGGCCTTTTAAAGACAGCACACACTAATACAAATGTGATAGCAAACTGGAAACATGGATAGTGGAATTTTTAAACAAAGCAAATGGTCTAACTTCCTAGCACAACAAGTTTTGTGAGAATATCATCTGTTTAGGGAAGTTATACAGTAACACACTGTTTGTTACTGTATCATCCAAACACTTACCACAGCATATGCAGGAGGGACTGAAATGCTTAGCTCTACATTGCCAATACTGAAAACACATATAAATCCAATTTCTATTTAATTGCCAGGTTCGTATTTCAGAACAAGGATAGTTTTACTCATTCATTCTTAAAAGTTGCCTCTATGTGTTTGTACTCACATTATTTAACTTGGGATTATATAAAGCCTCTCACCTCTGTGAAGTCTGACACAAAAAAGGATGTTGTTCCATCATATTCCACAAAATGCTTTGGGAACAATTTAACCCAAGTATCATCACCATAAAAGATTATTCTTTTCCCAGCTGTTTTTGCCTGCCATATCAGATTGTCATCCAACAGAGCTGGAGAATTGAGGTTCACAATAACATCAATGAAACCAGGTATGCTACCCGTCATCAAAGCCTAAATAAAACAAGAAAAGAGACATATTAACAGAAACCAAAAAGCTTCCAGCACTCAGAGGACAATATTAGTGTAAGAGGAAGCAATGAAGCAGAGGGCAGAGAAATTATACTTTCAACAAAGAAACATAATAATGTAGAAGGACACATGAGCTGCCATGCCACATCACATCACCTGCCACAACCCAGTGCTAGCTGATGTCAGAGATAATAACTGTTTTACAGAGAGGTAAAAATAGTACTTTCCTAATTAGTGGACAGCAAAACGACTTTGTATGCCAGTTGAAATTCGCTTCATTTACTGGTCATTAAATCACCAAAAAGATGGTTTAGAAGGCCTGAGTAAACTGACTTAACACAACAATAGCAATGGTAGCACACTCAAAACAGTAATTAAGAATCTTCTGGAAAATGCAATGAAGTCCACCTATCAAGAGTTACCAGACTGTCTCCCCCTCACTCTTTCACTGCCCTTCCAGCTGACCTACCAAAGCTCACTCTCTCAGCTTCTTCAATGCACAAAATGTCACTCAGATCCATCACTGAGAAGCCTGGATGATCAAATATTTTGATAACACAGCCACAATTCTTCTTTTAGTTACCTGGAACTTGGCACAATTTTCTTTTTAAGCTCTGCAAAAATATCTCTATGACAAAACAAATTTACACTAAACTGGATTTCCTATCAGAAGTTACAGGAACACAGAAATGCCAACAAAAATGTTCTTGGATAGAAGACAACTGGAAAATTTGACGACTGAGAGGCTACTGTCTTCCCGTGATTACAAATGAAAAGATTATGTCAATCATTTAAGCCTGCACTAGAGCCTTAACCTCCCTTAACTGACACTCACAGACGCTCCCACCACAGAGCTACCAAATAAAGGAACAAAACAAGGCAAAGTGACCGAAGTGGAAGCTGCCACCTCTTCCTCTTACTCAGCCTCTCTACTTTCCTTCGATCCCTGACCTGACCCTTCCTGCAGGAAGCACCTCTGGGCCACGGCAAATCAGGACTCTATCACATGCACTACTACAGCAAAGCGAGTTTCAGCCACAAATTGCAGTAACACAGCAAACCTGCCCTTTATGCTGACTCCAAGCATAAAAAACAACCCAGCCTTCAAAACTTTCTCAAATGAAACAACCCTAAGTGGAAAAAAACCACTTACCTTAATTCGAGGCATAGTCACAGTAGGTGGCTTCGCTTCAGCAATGAAACTGTAGGATGTCCCTTTTTCAACAACTTGTGTAGTATACGGCATGAACTGTTTACCTTTGGATCCAAACACAAAGTCATCTCTCAAAGCATCTATCAGCACAATGACAACTTTTTTGAAAAGTGGTGGTGGAATTTTGGTCCAGTTAGAAACCATTCCTAAACAACAAAAAAGGGGTATTTAAAAGTCATCAACAAATTTTAACAATGGCTAGACAGAAGTTAAAGGACAACTTCACCACAGAAATGAGTGCTTCCAACTTCTATTAACTTTACATTCAGAAGTGAGAAGTTGCAAACCATAGCAAACATGAGAAGTAATCAGAGGAAGCTGAACTTTTCAGGCCATCCAGCACAGGAATGACACAACAACAACAAAAAAATCTAATACAGCATCTAGGAAGGAAAACAAAATGTGAACGGAATGCACGATGTGAAATTGGGAGAACTAAGGAAAAGCTATGAAATGGACAATGTTGAAAGGAATAAGTAGGGATAACTGCTGCCTCCTCTCTAGTTAATTTAGTAAAGCTGAACTACATATAACTGACAGATCACTTTTGTTAGAAAAAAGATGCAGCATTCACCTGTGCTAATACCCAATTTTGCACATCAGAATATATGTCAAGCAATGCCTCTCAAACAAATCCCACCATAAGAGAACAGGAAAATTACAAAGAAATAGACAGTTTCACTGAAATTTGAAGGGAGAAGATCTGTGCACACTTGTGCCCTTCAAGGTGGAAGACTATGCCAGGATATTTCAGTGATGGTAGCTGGAGGGCCAAAATCCAATTCCAGAATCCCCTGAACATGCTACATGGGCAGGCACCGCAAAACGTTGCTGTGCGTCAGGTACCGGGCAGCGTCATGCCTTCAAGCCCATCTCTTTCTCTTGTATGGACTTAATGCTGGCCACAGCAACTCTTCATTTGCATTAAGCTTGGTCCACACGGTGGCATGTAGCTTTTATGGCAGCAGTTTTTGGCCCAACCTCTACAGGTCCCATATCTCTACCAGGAAAAAACACAGAAGGACAAAATGKAAGCAGAATGGATCCTACCCACAGATCTCTACTCAGACAACATTATGGTGAATCAACTCAGTCCATGCATTTTATAAAGTTAGGCTTTTTACACTCCTTTAGCGTAAAACATGTTTCTGAATAAGTGGTTCACAATTTGGAAAGATAACGTTGTGTCTAACAAGATAACCTCAAAAAAACAACCTCAGAAACTGTATTTTTGGGTACATAGATAGCCATCAATAAATTGACATTCACAGACTCTTTCACTGCTAGAGATTTTTCCAGATAAGGAAATCGGGGAGCAGGGCACAGCAGGGGTAAGAAGGAAATCTCAACAACAACAAAATGCTAACTGCCAGCAATCCTGATTAAAATGATAATGTTGTTTTTCCAGGACTTGAATTATCAATTTAGCAACCATGTTTTGTCTCTCAGTGAAAAATAAGAAGGCACAACTGGATGTACTGTACTGTTAGTTAAATCTTTCTCCTAATTTACTCCTATCCACTTGCTTACGGAAACAAAACTTGCTGGACACCAAAAACGTTCACAACTCCCTACTACAGTGTTATTCATCAGTAAGTCAAAGTATTGAGAAGTTCCAAGGAATTAGTTGTCAATTACAAGCCATCTGAAAATACTTATTATAACACAGCTAAAGCAACACATTGTGCAACTCTTGGCATACAGCATGCTTATTTATCCCTGCTATGGTTATGTAGAAAATTTACTTTAAATGAAGCTGAACTTCTGTAAGCAGTGAACAAAACCATAGGTTCTACCAAAAACCACAATGATGTGCTGCAAGGATTCACTATTATACAAGCAACTACACAATTTTATCAGTCATCCCACAGGCAAGACAGCGTGGATTCAACGGCAGCCAGGGCTCACAAAGTGAAACATTCAGAAAATACAGAAGCACTGAACAAATATTCTTTTCTGAGCAGATCTAAAGTAGACTGAAAGCCTTCTGTATCATGGTTTAGTAAGCAATCCCCTGCCTTTAGAGCTGATCATCCAGACCAAGAGATCACTCTGCAAGCAAACTGTAACACAAGAACTACAGAAAGGAAGTATTCTTCCATTGTCATTCCATTTTTGCCTATCCATACCTAGGATTACTAGTGACATGCCTAAATTTAAACTGTAACACCCTGTGGTACACATTTATGTTCTTCAACTCAAACCAGTCTTTTCAAAACCCAATTGTCTGACACTTCCCTCCCACCCAAACAGTCTCCCTCCATGTTAGTCTCCTCCTAATAATCACATGTGAATGCAACATTTCACTCACAGCAGCCTATCAAACATCTCTGACAGTCTTTGTAACCTCCAGCTAAAAAGAAACCTGCCATTTGGCAGTGTCCACTCAGGTCTGTTACCAGATTAGGTTCTTTCAGTGTTCCTGCTTAAGTGATATCAGCACATCACACTCTAATTACACAACCTTCTCTTCCCTCCACTGTGTCTCGCAATTTAAGTAAGCCTGTCCCAACATGTATGTCATATACTTTAGAATTAACAATTACGAGCAGCTAAACACCCGGGTTCGCAGTTACAGTCCTGTTGTACCAAGTTAACCACAAGTAGATGTCTCAAGCAAGAGCTCTGTATGAGCAAAATACTATTCAATTCAGCTGTCCACTGAACCTGAAGTTTCACCCCACAAGCGCCAAACAGTGGTGAAGAACACTCCTTCAAGTACACACACTTCTTCACATTATTTTAATACAACTTGTGACTGGGCATTTAAGACAGCTACGTATCAGCACATCCTCTACAGACTCTTAATTAAAAAGATGCTTGAAAACTTTAGTTTTACAATTTCAGCTAAGGAATACAGCAGGACCTGTAGAGACCATGATTTCAGAGAAACAGTAATGGACAGTAATATTGTGCATTTTGCAACCTGACCGGACTGTGAAGGAAACCCATATTAGTACAGTTGCTTTCCTCACTACTKAAGTTTTAAAGTCCCACTAAAGTGGCATTAAGACACTCACTCACCACAGTGAGCATCACAGAAACAATGATTCTCAAGCACAACACAACCAGTAAGTTAAACAGTTAAGCGTTATAACTGAAACGGCATTATTTAATGCAAACAACTTACCATTAAAGAGTATGGCTGCATCAGAGATAGGGAAAGGGGAATAAAACGACCGAAAAGCACACCCTTCAAAAATGTGACAGCTGGTGCTTAAGGCTTTTTGCGACCGTGAGCAGATACTGCTGGCAGTGATCGATAACTACATGCAAAATTAGTTAAGTTCTAAACTATTTCGGAAGCAGGTCTGGAAACACGACGGCGCTACAGCAAGCTGTCCTGCGGCACCGAGGGGCCCCGCGGCACAGGGCTCGCACCGGCTGCTCCGGCCTCGGCAACCCCACAGCCCAAGAGACCCAACACGAACCGACGGCGGCAGGCGCAATGGCGAGCGGCAAGACACCCAGTCCCCGCCGGGGCTCCGCTGCCCCGTCCCTCACCCCACCGGGCTCCGGCCGAAGAGCGGGGCGCAGCCAGGGCCAGCAGCGCCGGGGCGGGGCGGGACGGGGCGGGGCGGGGCGGGGGGCTGCCGCGGCCAACGTTGCCCGGGGCTGCGGGCGGGGGGCGGGGCGCGGTTGCCTTGGTGACCAGGAGCGGCCCCCGCGGGGGAGGGGGGTTGCCTCGGCGACCAGGGGAGGGGCGGGCTGCTCGGGTTACCTGGGCCGGGCGGGGCCGGTTCGGCGGGAGGGTCCCCGCGGGCCTCTCTGCGGGGCAGGGACCTGACGGGCACCGGGAAGAAGCCGCGGAGGAAGAGCGCGACCCCCAGGGCCTCCACCAGGAGGCAGGAGGAGGCGAAGACACCCGAGCGCAGCCGCATCCTCCCCCGGCGGCGCCGACCTCCGCCGGGCCCCGCTCCTCCGGCTCTCCGGGGCGGCACCCGCGGCGCTCCGCCCCTGCCGCCTCTCCCCGCCCCTGCCCCACCACCGGCCAACCAGCGGCCACCGCACCTGCCCGCCGAGCCCTACTATTGGCTAGCGGCCAGCCAACCCCTCCGCGAGCGCCGTGACCCCGAACCGGAAGTGGGCCCCCGCATTCGCACCAATGGGAAGGCAACATGAGGGGGCGGGGCCAAGCTTCCCAGCAGCCCCCKCTCGGCGGCAGGGCCCGGCCTGGCTGGAGGCGGAGCCCCGCGTCCCCCGGCGGCGGCGGCGGAGGAGCGGCCGCAGCGGTAAGGGATGGCGCCAGCAGGATGCGTCGGGCCGGCGAGGCCCTGGCGAGCTGCCCTGCGGCCTTCTGCGGCCCTGCGACAGCGGGCTGAGGCCGTCCCGCCTCGGAGCTGCCATGCCGGAGGACGAGGAGAGTGGCGAGGTTTCGGGGCCTCAGCTTCCCAGGAGTGGCCTGTGCGGCGGCCGCTTGCTCGTGCAGCCTGTGCTCCGGAAACTAGCAGTGCTGTGCGGTGCTTCCTCGAAAACACCGGTTTGAAGCCTGAGCTGTGATGACGGGGAGGTTTCATGTAAAGTTGCAACAAAGGGTGCATGTTGCCGGTGTTTGGCAAGCAGAATCTCTTTTTTTTTCCTCCCCTGCTTTTTAATAATACTGAATAATATTATATAATACTATTCAGTATTTTAATAATACTGAATAGTATTATTAAAGTATAAAAGTAACTTTTAACCTTTCCATTGGAAAGGAAACAGACTGTAGTAGGCGGGTCATGGCAGGTGAAGGAGGAGAAATGATGTTTCAAAACTTTATTTTTCTGAAAACGGAAATAAAAGATGTTCTGCAACGTGAAGCAGCGTTGGTAATGGTCTCGCTATGTTCATTGATACAGGGAGATAGCCTCAAAGCTCAAAATTTCATTCCTCCAAACAAAACTTCACATGATGTTCCACCTCATTGCTAGAAAGATGTGATACGGTTTTTTGCAGCATACGTAACAACTCCTTAGCTTTACCTGAGCAGCATGTTTTCCCTAATCCGCCAGGTACAGTGCTCCACCAACCACAGACTGCCTGTGCCAGTCACCGTCGTGGGCTTACCTCATTGTGGTCTGTTGCCAGACAAAGCTGCACTGCAACAGCTTGATGCCAGTGCGGCACATAACCTGTATACAGCCATCATCCCATAACTATGTATATGTTGATGTGACTCTACAAGCACCATATAACTGGGCTCCAGAGCAGTTTTCCTGCTGGGCCACTTCCCTCGACACAGAGTAATACATGTTCTGTGTAAAGGTGGGCCAAATGCATTGTACCATGCTTCTAAGAGTGTTGTCCCGCTTAGGTTGGTCAATTTGTGCTTTTACTGCCAGTTTTTACTGGCCAGCTGTTCATACTGGGCTTTGCAACAGCTGTCACTAGGCAAAACTGCCTTGATGTGAAAGGCATGTATGAGTGGGTTTGGGGTAAAAGCTCAGTATAACTTCATATCCCTCCAAGTCTTTCCTAGGGCCTCCAAATACAGAGAAGTAATCAAGGAGCCCAAGTCCTGTGGGCTCACACTGCTTACATGGCAGGCTGTGTAATATATCCCTGAGCACCGTGCTACGTTAAGACCACGTAGTAAGTGCTTTTTCTGGACCCTCTTAACCGCCTTATGCTTCTACTCAGACTGCTTCTAACATTTCCATTTCCTAAGAAGATGCAAAGCCATTATGTTAAAAAGAAACTGCATTTTTGTAGATGCAGTTCGGTTGTTTCTTTCCGGAAGCACGGCTTTCAAGGCCCGTGAAAGTTAGTATTCAGTAGTTAACTGCAGCTGACTATGGACAGTGCAATGAAATTCAGAGAGAACATACAAGGCTTTAAATCAGTAGGAAAGGGCAAAAGGAAACTTCTGGCTTTTATTCCAGGCCATTGTATGTGTGCTTCAAGCTTTACAATGTCTTTAGACAACATGCCTCAAAGTTACATTATTCATATGTCCAGAAAAGCTGTATTTGTTACTTTTTATGGGCATTTTCTTCTCTCCTTTAAACCTTGAACTAGTGAGTGAGACTCTCCAAGCAGAAAATAAGAAAGGTTAACTCCACTAACAAATATAAAGCACCCTAATGTGGGCAGTGTTTATAAATCACAAAACAGCAATTAAGAAATGTCTGTCTTCTTTTCATTTCCTGGGTTCATACTCAGGAAATTCTCTGTGGTTCATACCTTCAAATTCCCGCCTAAGATCATAATTTCTGTGTTCACGCAAAAGGATTTCTCCACAGCCATAACTACACTAGCTGGCATGTGGTTCGCACTCCCCAGGACCTATCTCGGGACATTTACTGACTAGCATCACCATTTCGCCCCCATCACTATTTAGCAAGTTCTTGCAGCAACATGCTTGCAAGTTCATTATTATTGCACTTAACTGCAGGCATCAAATATCTAGGAAAAAAATCTGAGTGCTGCACAAGACTTTAGATCTGACTGAGTAATTGTCTATGAGCCTACAAGTATATTATAGCATAATATACTCACAATAGCTGCTGTGCATTTCTGTGCCCATTTTACACGCTTTTGGGTGTAACCTCGTCCTTTGTGCATAACAGATGCCATGTGAGAGTTGGTCATTTAATGAGAATTCAGAAAAAATATTTGCGTGCTCCCCAGTTTGTAAGCGCATAACTAGCATTGTGTGCACCAAATTATGCCAAGGGGCGCTGACTAACTTAAATAGCCTTTAGAAGGTTTAAACGTTCACGTAAGGGTGTCAGGAGCGGTTGTGCAGTAGAGTGCAATTTGTGCCGCTCAGGAGGCTGTCGTTTCATCAGAGCCAGCAAGCGTTTCAGAACACAGTGCAACTCATCCACCTGGGAGATGAATCTGCATCTTTCTCTGCAGGAGCAGCATGTTGCCACTGCCACTGCCACTCAAGCAAACTTACGTCTCTGTGTCTTGAGGAAGAAGAAGGAATTTAAGGCGCTGTGCCCAGCCCTCACTAGAGGCATTGCCCCAAACCTGCTGAGAATTCGGCAGACAGAAAGCCAACCAAGCCTTGTCTTCGCCAGGCCTACCACTGGTTCCACTAAACCAGTAGGAACACATTTTCATGAAGCTCTTTGCAACCAACACTTAAAGCAGCCAGGTGATGTTGTTAATCTCTCTGGCATCCCTCAAGGCTTTCCTTTACTAGGGCAACAATTAAAAAGCAGGTAAGACAAAAAGTTGGTGTGTCCCATGAGGGAGGAGCACACCACCTTCCAACAGTCTCTGTGTCCTCTGCCAGCACTTAACGAAACGCTGCACGTGTTAGTCAGTACCCAGCATGTCTGCTTCCCCAGCTCCTTTTCTGCTGATTCTTTCACTTCTTATGTTTCACATTTTGACTGGGAAAAAAGGCCCAATCTTCCTCTCTCCTCTAGTTTCAAATACAGCCAATATGCCACCAGTTTCCTCAGTTTCTTTTTCTTCTTTCCCTTTCTCTTGCTTAACCTTATTTTGACTGATTCCCTTGTAGTCTTGCTCTCAGGTCTCTTTACCTGCTCTTAAGTTAATAACTTCTGAGGATCTGCAGCTTACCATCTTGCTCTTTGAACTGTCTCAGGTGTTCTCCCTCTCTGGTCCTAATTTAACAGGATTTCACATGTAAGAGTGTGTGTGTGTGCGTGTATTTACGTGAAACCTGCACATTTCTTCTGAACTTGACAAGGTCAGGTATGTGAACATCTCACGCTGGTGGTTTAAACAAGCATGCCTTTTCTGTAAACAGAGTGATACTTCTTAAACTTGTCCCTGATACATTCAATACTGTACTGGGGAACACACAAGAGGAGCAGGAATGGGGACAATGGCAAAATTGACCAGTTTAAGTAAAAGCTATTGTTTTTACATACAAGGGGTTGTACCATATCAATTAAGTGAAGCTGTAATAAAAAAAAAAAAAAGACTTTCCAAGGTGATCTGACACTCTGAAATAACTACTATGTAGTTAGAAATCCAGAATGACATATAGTAATTTTTTATCTCCTATCATTTCTCCATTCTTCAGTGCCTGGCAATTTGAATGTATGCCAGGTCTCTGCTGGTTTTAAGCCATGGTAAAACATCAGAAAAGGTTATCAAAGGTGGACTACTGAAGTGTGAATTTCCCTCCTCCATTCTGGTGCTCTGCAAAGTCTCCAGAGGTTTGTAGCTACTGAGGCAAAAGACAATGCAGAAGCACTGTCGTTGTAAGCCCTGCTTCTCAAATCTGAGACGAAATGGGAATTTCTGCACATACAGGAGAATTAAACAGCAAAAATATATTAAAACATAATTCAATAGCTTTACCCACATCAGATAATTGATTGTCTATCTTTACACACAGGCACATGCGCGTACATCCACAGAGGTTTAGATACTTTGGAGACCACGCTTGCAGAGCTCATGGGATTTGCGATTGAGGCAGCCAGGGGTCACTGAAGAAGATAACCCCTGAGGTGGTGAGCTGTAGGAGGTCAAAGTCTGTTTTGTTTCTGTAGACTGCAGACTTGCTCCTTGCTGCAGTATGAAATTACTTGCTTTCAAAGGGGAAGCCAAGCCGCAGAGCAAGAACTAATTGAAGAAGAGGCTGCTTGTTAGTTTCCCCCAGAGCCCTGCACTCAAAGCTTATACTGCCTGGTAGCAGTATCTCCACCCCCCTTCCTCTACGTAGGGTTGTACAGAGATGTAAACAGTCATTCCAGCTTAAGAAAGCCCTGGCTTTAGAACTGTGTTTGTGCTCCCATCCAGGCAGGTTCTCTGAGATCTGCGAGCATAGGCTGGGATTGCTGAGCCTGATCCTCGCATGTGCTGCTGGTTAGAACAGATCTTGGGATGCTCTGACCCTATGTTAGTTTTTCATTCAGTCTAAATGGGCTGGATAAAACACGAATGAAAAAGAAGAAGTCCTCAAGGAAAACTTCCAAAACCGCTGAAGTAGATGGACTGATTCTGGTGGTATAAATGTCTGAAACCCCACAAATGTCAGCAGACTCCACCACCTAGGGTAATGCCAGCCATCTAGCCTTCAGGGCAGGCATGGAGAGAAGGAGCCAAATCAGGGCACAGCTGAAGCAACAGCTTTGCTCTACACATGAAAACTGACCAAAATCCCTCCTCCTTCTAATTTTGCCACCTTATCTTTTTGTCTCCTCCTTTAATCCCATTTCCTTTCCTACTATGCTTCCCATTCCTAAGGAAAAAGCTTGTGCAGCCATGCTCTATGTTGACAGTCTCTTTCCTGCTCTTCCTGACAGCCTTAGCTCATTTCTAGAGAGGCAGTGAACATGGATCCCGGTGAGACTGGGTTCTTCCAGGTAAATGAGAACCTGAAAGCAGCAAACAGACTCTATCAGTGCTCCCACCAAGAAAACCCTCTGTTGTGTAAGCTGACCCCTTAGCAGGTGCCAAAGAATCCACAGGACAGTGGGAGAAAAGGGGCATGATATGAACATCCCAACCAGAACACATGCAACAACCATGTTTGCATCCTGGTCACCAGGGAATCCAGCAACTGCACCCTGCAGCTGCAAGAAACAGGATTGCCCCTTTTCCTGCTTAGCTACTCCCTCTCCATGGCATTAGTACGTTTGTCCCCAGCATGCAAGTGACGAATTCAGCCCCCTCCAGCCCTCCTTGTTTGCCTGATCTGCGTAGTGCTATAGGGCTTTCTTTAGTCACATGGTCTTTGTCGTACTGAGAATTTCTCATGGAGCAGAAATCCTCTTTTCCTGGGTCCCTGTGAACAATGGTGATAAACAATTGTAATGCTGAAGTAGGAAATGTAGTTACATTCTTCCATGACATATGAATTTACTGAAATAACTTTCCTAAGCAAGAAATCCTAGCCAAGCTTTTTTTTCTTTATAGCCTTCTTGCCCCACATCTCTCCTTTCTCTGAGACCAAGTCTTCATTTTAAAATGAGCTAACTTCAAAATTCACCTGCAGGTGCCAGATGTTCAGTGACACTATCTTTGATTTACTTTAAGCCTAGATATTTATTAATAGCTAAACACCTCTTTATGTTAAAAAGTACCAATGTGTAATGTAAGCACTTCTTATTTTAGAAACCAGCTTCTTCTCTGACACTTCTTACCATGAATACTTGTTTCCAGGAGAGAGGTCTTTATGTGTTGGTTTCCACTGCTGGCAAATGTCATGCTGTACCAAGCTAGCATCATAAACGCGCTTATCTTAATGGTCAGGCACTATTCAACTGTTTAGCTTAAGAAAGAAGAAAATGAGAAAGGCTAGCAGGCATTAGGAGTGCAGGCTGTTTGCCCATTTGCTAACTGAAGTGTGCACTTTGTCAAATCTGATGCCAAACAGCCAAGCCATCACCAAGGGAGAAGCTGAATATATACAAGGGTCCTTAATAAGATGTGTCAGTGGCTGCAGAGAGGTCAGGAAACGCTGCTTGTTACTATGCAGGCACAGGAAACAAGAACATGTCAGGGGGCAAATTATTAAAAGCAAAAGTGTTTGTGAGGTGGGAAGAAACAGCAACTTCGCTGTCTTTAATCACCTAAGGTAGTGGATCAGCATCGTCGAACTGTGGCATCAGTAAATTCTCAAAGAGGTTTTCAAGTGCTTATATTTTCAGGATACATCTCTTCCAACACCCTGTAGCTGGAACTCTTGCTTTGATAGCTTCGTCACCAATTAACAGCCTGCCAGGCAGACGTACCCACTTCCACCCCTGTGGGGAAGGGCTAGCTGCTCCTGCGTGGGCTAGAGTCATTCTGCCAGAGCTGTACCTGCGCCCACTCTCCTCCGTGCCCCGAATCAACTAGAGCTCCAGAACCATTGCTGTGGGGGTTTTCCCAGGTTGCTTCTGCAATGGCAGAGCGCTGCRTTTTCTACGGGGTGAAGCTGAGGGACAGTTTTTGTGTGCCCTGGGAAGGAGGATAGGGTAGCAGAGGGAACTCAGCCTGCCTGGATGGTCACAGGGAGCCCAGCCCGGTGCAGTGTCACTGATGGAAGCTGGTCCCCGAAACAGACTATCTGCATCACCGCATGTGAGTTACCTGCTTCACTTCCCGGGGGAACGTGGGAACAAATCAAAATACGTGTAAATATAGACTGTCTGGGACCAAGACCCAGGAGGTGGGGTTTTTGTCAGTGTGCACATTCCTGAGCATGTTACCTGGGCAAGGAGACTCCCTGGGTTTTGTCCCTGTGTTCGCACCTGCCCACCGCAGCCGGGCTGAGAAAATGGTGATTTTCCAAGCAGAAAAACAAAACCATCTAGGTTTTCTATGGTTTCATTTCTTGAGATGGCTGAACCTCTTGCTTCCCCTGCCATTGAGGCATTTATGAAGTCTCATAGATTCCTCAGTTCTAATAAGACACAAGTTTGCTTTACTGCTTCCAGCCTTTCATAGGTCCTCCCCACTTTACTCAGCCACCTGTTTCCTCAAGTCATGCAGCGTTGCTGCTTCTCTGCCATGTTTCTTTGTACTTGACAAGGGGATTGAAACGTTAAGATGGACTGACACTGACATAGAGAGACACTATGAGCCTGCAAGTCCTATTTCTAGAGGAAATCAGACAAGGAATCCTTACATCCAATTGCAGGCTGTTAAGCTTATCTGTGCTAGTAAACTGACAAAGTTTCCTTGTCTGAGCTTTCCTTTCATTCCCAAAACAGCTTCTGGCACATCCATCAAGTGAAACAAGGCTTAAACAAGATCTCTCCCTTACTTTAGCTATTCTCAGTGCCTATTTTCTCAAAGTGTAGGTGGAGAATGAGGTTTGGGTCAGAGCAACACTGAAACTGGCTAAGCTTTTGAAAGGTTTTCAAAGGTCACCAGTGTTCCTGATAGCAGGGAAAAAAAAAAAAAAAAAAGGTTAGGAATATTTTGTGTCCATTTTATGACTTTTGAAAGCTTTCAATTAGCACAAGAATTACTGTAGCTAAGAATCAAGAACCATCAAGAAGATGAGATTTCTATATAGCCCTTAGTAGGAATGGTTTTCCACTCCTTGAATGCCTCTACCCTTAAGACCGGCAACTGAGTATTCTCTTTTATTGAAACAGAAGTCATCCATTATCCACTCCATTTTAAACTCCAGCAGACTGAACTGCAACTTTATCAGCATACCCAGAACACTAAAACTGTGCACAGAGTATAACAGCTACAACAGGAGGTCAAGATTTTTTTCTTTGTTTTTCTCTCTGTTTTGTGTGGGTTTATACTTGTAACAGTGATTAAGCTCAGTCCAAAAAAGCTGTCTGATACAGCTCTACAAGGAAGAACTAATTATGACAAATCACATCTCTTTTTTCAAGCAAAATGGCACAGGAAAGTAGATGAAGAGGGCACCCCTCAACCACTGAAACCATCTCTTCCCTGTCATCTCATATGCTGTCTTCCATAAACCTGTCACACTCTATCTTGCTGGTATTCAGGCTTCTTAGGTTGTTCCAAAAAGATGACTTGAGTTGCCAGAAAGCGACTAATTTCTATGCTCAACATATTGGTGATCCCTTGTTCATGTGCCAGCACTGCGTGTCATCCAGCTTAGCTCCTCACACTCCCAGCTGGTTTTCCACCTCCCTGCACTGGTGACTTTGTAGAGGACACCATCATTGCACCTCGGCCCCTTTCCGCCGTGCTGCACCCGCCAAGATTATCATTTGTCACACCGGGCCTCGTTCCAATACTGCAAGTGACCAGCACTGCACACAGTGTTTCAAAGGAGGCCTCAATAGGTCACCTGTGACTCTGAGAGTCTCTTTCGTCTCTGCTGGCGATGGCCATGACATAGCTGAAGAGCTTCTCCACAATTGTGCCCCACCAGTAGTCTGATCATCTTGTAACTGGCATGCCCTCACGTGTTTCATTTCTCCTACACCACCTCTGATGTATTTCCAGCTGATAACAAGGATTCTGGCGGCTGGTTGTCGAGAACATCATCCTACCACTTTAGGTTACTGAAACTCACGCTGTATCATCGCTCTCGTCTCCTTAAATATTCCAGTTCTAATTCTTGTGCCAATAATCATTAGTAAAAATGTAAACAAGTCACGACCCATAGGACATCACAGATTGGTCCTGTCTCTGAATGGGCTATTGCAGTCAGCACCTACCACCTCTGTCCTTCCTTCTCTAAATCAGCTATTCCTCAGCATCCCAAACCAAGTAACAGTAAGTTTGTCTTCCTCATTTTGTTGTTTTAACATGAATTTACTGAACGTTTTCTTTCTTTCTGAACTTCACCATTTCCCTTACTAGATGAGGAACGTAATCCTTTCCACCGGAGAAGAGGTTTCACGTCCACTATGCTTCTCTCCCTGAACATTTCTGTCCATTGTGTTACCCTGTTTTTATCTGGTCCTATATCCCCTTCCTGAGTACTCAGTGCAACAATGAAAATTATTCTTTGGCTTTTCCTCAAACTATAGCAGTAGCAATCTTAGTAGTTATTAACAGCTTAGAGGTCCCTTATTAGCACGTGACTCTATCTGGAGAAAAATGTATCGAAGTCATCTTGGTTTTCTTTATGTAGTTGAAGTATAAGTTAACAAGCAGTCATAAAAAAACACATCGAGAAAGGGAAACACAAACACCCTTGACAGTAGAAGCGTGGAAATTTAGAGCTGCAAAGATAGGCACCAGGTTGTGAGTATGATGCTTCAGGATATACCATCTATCCAGGTACTGTAGTGCCTTGCTATCAGCTCCTTGCTGCCTGCAATACTTGAGGAATATTCAAAGGTGAGAGAGGAGATCTGTCATGGGAGGAGGGGTTTTGCGGAGAGCAGGGCATTGTGAAACACTGACAGTCAAAAAGAACGAAGCCATTTCTATCGCGGAGGCCCCAAAAATATATAAGGAGAATATACGAGAATAAATAATCAATCCCATTACCAAGCCATGGTTCCTAGGAAGCAGCCCTTCCTTCTATATGGAAGAATATAGCATTTCTTCAAAGACTGTACACTGCCTATGAACTTTAAAAAAAAAAAAAGGCAAACAAGAAAAAATCACTTAAAATGGCCAAACAGTGCCATCTGGGGACTGCTGCCGTAAGAACAGGATGAGAAAAAGGCAGTACGGTTAACCAAGGACCTGCTTTTCCCCCTCGGAATGTGCAGAACTTTATTCTGTGGGAGGTTTCAATTATTTGCATGGGGCCAGTCTCGGGGTTGGGCACTGACCGGTGCATGCTGCTGCACTAGGAGCCAGGACTGCTCCAGGAAAGGGACACCAACACATCTCTAAATGCGACAGCAGTAGTCAAGCGGCAGCTCCGTTATAGTTTCTCAGTACAAAGAATTTTTTCATTTGAAGTTTGTAGGGAACAGGAGACTACATGGAAATCAAGAAAAGGACAATATGACATGGCACCAAGGGAGAAATGCTTTCAGACCTTCCTGTTTTATTACGCTACCAAACAGGAGTTTATTTTACAAAGCCTCCAGAGCACAGTGTTCCTCCATTTAAACCAAATATTTTGAAATGAGTCCCTGAGATTTTGCTTAAGGACTGCAGTGAAATGACAGCAGCTGACGGGTACCTTTTTTCATGAAAGCATGATTCTGCTAGAAATCCTGCACTATTTTATAACTGCTGGGAGTCACTGCAAGGAGGGTGGTCCACTTCTTGGACAAGGCACAGGTGTTTACATCGGTGTTTCACCCTATGTAGAGATGGGACAGAGCGAGCACCACCATGTAGCTATTTATGCAAGCATCAGGAATACGCTTGTTTTCCTGACTGGCACAGCTGATACAAATGGGAGCAGAGATCTCTTGGAAGGACAGTTGTGTTGTTTCAGAACTGGCATGGGGCAAAGGAGGGTGCAGGAGCAAAGCACCTGGTAGTGCCTTCAGTCAGCCAGAGATACAGCCTGGGCTCTTGCAGGAACGCAAGCTTGATGGCTGCCTGGAGAATGCAGGGAAGGTTCGCAGGCTTTTCAGCAGAACATAGAAACCCCAGAGATGCACCAAATCTGCTGAGCTGAGTGTTGTGCAAACACAACACAGAGTAGCTGCTTTTACCCCAAAGTTGTAGATACAAAAAGAAGTAGGAAAGTAACAAAGGCAATAAATTTTTGCATTTCTTTCAGAGGCCTGAGATTTCTTTGAAGGATTGTGAGCTGGACTCAATGATCTTAAAGGTTTTTTCCAACCTAAATGATTCTATGGCTCTATTATGTTAAGGCTTTCAGCCTAAGCTGGATCAAAGAGAAAAGAGAGCAACCAGACAACGTGGTCTTCAGCAAGAAGCTGTAGAAGTAACACAGACTTTTTGTTTGTTTGTTTTACTCTCTAGTAGTTCAAACTGAGTACAAGATAGAGAGCAAGGCTAGTTCTTGTAAAACCAAAGTAACAAAACGAGGCTGCACCAGAAGTCTGTACAATGTTTGGCTACCCATCTGTGGTATTTTAACATCTTCAAGCTTTCAAAATGTTCAGTAAAAGTATTCCCTTCTGCTATATTTATAGAATTTATATCACATGCTATTTATTCTGTTTAATATTTATATTGCATTTATTTCAATTCACCTGCTGCAATACACAGTTCATTCTCAGTACATTACTTCTAATTTCAGTTCCTTTGCAAATTCTGCCTTCTCTTGAGCTAACCCCCGGAACTCAGTTGTCGTCCAGAGATCAGGGCCTGGGAAATCTCCTTAAACAGCAGCACGTGCTTTGCATCCTCATGAACCTCCCTGACATTTAGGGTCACCACAGAGCTGATGTTATGCCTGCTGAGTCTGGAGTGAGAACAGTAGGCACCCACTTCCCTCCTCTTACCTATGCAAGGAAARCAGAACAAGCCACCCAACCATTACTGCTGGAGTGAACCCCACTTCTGCACCTTCCCACTCAGTCTGAACAAACAAACATAAGTGATGTTTTGGCCATCTCTCTGTTGTGGCCACACTGGCCATGGTGCAGCCCTGAAGATATCATGAGCCTTACTGGGGACAGCTTTTTGTTAAAACAGGCACTAGACAACCTGCTTTTGAGGAAACTCATTGTCAGTGAAACAGAAATAAAGGCACAGTAAATTAACTCCCTCCAGCTCGTAGCAGTTTCCAGGCAGGGCAGGCAGTTCCTGGCAGGCACACGTGTCCTCCCAGCACACAGCTGGAGCCGGAGCCTCCCTAGGTCCTTGGGGAAAGCTTCTCTCAGCATCCTCGCTAAGGCATACCTGTGGGTCTGTTCACGGCTGCTCTCACGCCCATGCCTGAGCTCTTTTGGACAGTCCGTTGCTCTTCCTTCTTGCACCCAGCTCCCCGGACAGCTTGACTCTCCCCGCAGAGCATTTGGCTGTTGTCACATAGATGCTGCATCCTCTGTTTTCACAAAACAGTGTTCTTTAAAAGGTGTGTTACCACAGACAAGATAGATGCTGTATGCCAACTGGCAAAAGATGTCTTTTGCTGGTAGTTTCTTTACTTGCTGGAGTTGCAAAGCCCATGCAATGTAGGTATACCAGGGGAACTAGACTAACAAGGTTTTACGTGGGGCCCAATATAGAGTGTCAAAAAAATTACCGTCTCTTTCGTTCAGTTCTTCAGATGCAAAAGAAATAGGTATTCAGTTCCTTTAGGAATTAAACCATTGACTTTTCTGAATGCCAGGGAGCCTAGAAGTAGGGCAGAGGGAGTAGGGATCATCGTCTCATTAAAACAGCGTAATTCCCAAATCTAGTTACTGTTAGGCCTGGCGCTGGCTGGGGAGGAAGAGGAATAGATGCTGCTGTTAGAGCAGGATCTGTTTGGAGGCATGGGGGTGGGGTTATACAGAGAATCCAGGCTGGCACAGGTTTCTCTGACTTTTTGTGAGGCATTTGACTTATTTCTGCATGACACCTGAAACAAGTGGCATCCTTACTAAGGTTGTTTGTGAAATGCAGGAAACAGCAGTGACCCGAATCAGGAGGTTTTTCTCCTTGGGAGAACCCTCAGAAACGTGTTTCTGGGAGAGACGCTCAGGCGTGGCGTGTTTTCTCCTGGGCACTGGAAGTCCCCATGGTGGTGGGACGCCGGGTGGCACACACGCGGCTGCCAAAGGGGGTTGTCTCAGGGAGCTCCCTCAGCTCCAGGGCAGGTGGTACRGAGCCCCTCACCTGCAAGGGGCTTCCCCCCGGCCCCCTCAAAGCCCCTCGAAAGGGCATGTGCAGAACCCCTCATGATTTATAGGGTGTGTACAGGCACCCCATGACGACACACCCGTGGGTCCCCCTCCCAGCCCACTGCTCAGGAGAGGGTGGGGTGGGCACCGCTCAAGGACACCACTTATGCTAACCGCTCGGCAGCCTTTGATCATCCGTTTAAAGCCAATTTCCTCTCCAAGGCCTTCAGAGGTAAGAGAGCTCGGTCCATGCCTGGGTTTCAGGTGGTACAAGAACATCCCTTTCAACTGTGTTAGGTGTGGACAGCCCTCACTGAAAGTTGGCTTCCCAAGTAGAAGCCAGCTTCTACAGTGAAAGGAAACGTGGGAGGAGAGGTGGGGAGAAGGCAGCATTTTTGGAGCCCACTGCTAAGGTTACTGCACATTCAAGCCAGTAGCTCCGTGCACTAGTTACTAGATTGCAGGGTTACAGCTGAAAACCAAGCAGACACCTCTGAGCCGCACATTACCTGGTAATGTGGAGTCAGTATGGGCTGTATCAGCACAAACAAGTTTTTCCAGTTTGCAGCTAAGTCTGCCTGCCTGATTCATCAACACATTGGGAGCAGCAAGGACAGGACAGGTGCTTCGTCGCAGCAAACAGCCACAGCTGTAGCTTTCTGCGGAGATGAGGGCCTCTGCCATTTTCATTTTGAGAGCGTCCCGCATGCTGACAGTAAGTGTCCTCCCAGGACTGAACCGGAGCCATTATTGGGAGCCATCCCAACTGCAGTGATGCGGCAGGCATTTCCTCTCAGAAGCCAAGAGCTAGTCATCATTTATTTATAGGTGGCTTCTGTTCCCTCAACGCTGTATTGCTGGTAACCAGATGACATTTATTAAAGCGACTTGGCCCTTGTGATTTTTCAAGAAAAATAAAAAGTTTCTTTCTGCCTTTACCTGTCACCTGTCCCATGTGAGAAACCGTGTCCTGGATAGGCTGGGACAGCAACAAAGATCAGCTATTTTCACAGGAAAATTTGACCATCTACATTTCATGAAAAACTAAAATTATTTTGGAAATTAAGGACTGCTAAAGAATTTTTGTTCCTGCTTCCAAAAAAATAAAACCTGTGCTTATACCCAGTGAGGCAACCAGATGCCTTTGCCAACAGTGGTGGGATGTATTTCTGCTGGAAGAAACTAGAGTGTACAGATACTGGCAGATACACCCCTGCCCATTTCTAGGCTGCCGGAAAGCAGAGCACGGTGTTTCCAGCATAGGAAAAGCTGCTTCCCAGGGTTTCTGTGAAGAACTCCCAGCCAAAGCCGCAGTCCTGCTGAGTTGACAGAAGAGGGGTGTTCACGGTGGGGAGCTGCTGTGTCACGCTCAAAGAGGCAGAGCTAGGGCTGAATAAATATTCAGACTCCCCTGTGCCTGGTTTAGCAACTGTTTCTTGCTTTGAAGGGAGTTCTCTGAAATACTTACAGGATCCCCTGGAGGGGTCCCTCCAGGTAAGAGCTGCCTAATGCCAGGGTTCAAAATGCCTGAACCCCTTGGTCAGGGAAAAAAATGCTGTGTCCAAATTAATTGTCAAGGTCAGCTTCCTAAATGAATACCCAGCACTTCTGAGATCCTGTGGTAGCGGCAGCTGCAGGTAACCAGCTATCAAGGCATATTTCAAGGCAGGCTTGTGTTTTCCTGCAGCTATACTGCCTGAGGACACACAAGGAGCCTTTGCATCTCCCTCCCTCCCAACTGCTGTTTGCTGATCAGCTCTCCGTTACAGGTGTACCGAGGATGGGAGAGTGTCATGTAGGGTACTGTCTTCCTACATCAAGGTCAGGACAGGAACTTGTGTGATTTTTGTTTCTGTGCAACTAACTCCTACCCAAAAACCTACTGAAAAGAGGGAGAAACAAAGCCTCTTTCTTCCCATTAGCAGAAAGGAGATTTTGTAAGCTACTAGGTAACAGGTGTGAGGGGGTGGTGAGGAGTTACTGCCTTAGTAAGATTTTTTTTTTAACAGCTGTTTGGCTTGTAGTGTTGCTTGGAACAACTGAACGTGAGTATTAGCTCTGTTCCCTGGGGATCCCAGTGATTAAGCCATGTAAAGACTTGTCTAACAACTTTAAACTTTTCCTATATGATGAATAGGAACTACAAGGCAGTTCGTCTCAGGGACTATTATGCTACCGGTACAGCTCTAGATCATTTGTGACCCGCAGACAGGCCCCCACAGGAAGCACCATAACATCAGCTGGCCGCAGTGCTTCACAGGAGCTCGGAAGAAAGCTGCCAAGTTGAAGAGGAGCAAGCTTCTGCAGGTGTGTTTGTTGGTCTATGCTGTCCAGCTCTCCACTGCTCTCATTTAGAGAAACCATTCCCCAGAAGAACCTGGTTGTGTTTGATGGATGCAGCACCTTCCCACGCCTCAAGAACCAGCTCAGACACTGCGTTTGTGCCTGCTTCCCTGCCATTCTGCAACAGCATTTAGGCATGTGGTGAGAAACATGCTGCCCTGGGTTAGCCAAAGGAAATGGTCTCCTGTTTGGCTGTAAAGCAAATCTGAATCCCTGGGTCAAACACTCTCATCAAGCAGGGAGAAGGAAGCAGTGGGTTTCCCTGGAGGTTTTTGCTCCACCAGCCTGGGGAAAAACCCTCTAGCCGGAACCAGTTCCCAGTGGTGGAGGAGCAGGGTCACACGCACCTGAGAGAGAAATGCCACTCTGCAACGTTAATTACTGTAATACTCACCAGTGATCCCCTGCCCTCCTCCCCGGTTAAGCTGGACTGAGATGCAGCTCGTGGAGGAAGTTCACAGATCCTAGTGAACCTCTYTGAAGAGGCAGAAGCCCCACCACGTGCCATCCAAGGCCCAGCAGCTCCTTCTTGGGGTGTGATGGGACTCCAAGAGACACAACTCCAACCCAGAGGCTGGCAGTAGAGCACTTCGGAAGCTGGACCAGGTGGGAGAGGCCCCTTTTCCTAACTCTGAGAGCATTTGGAAGAGGAGAACTGACCCCCAGACCTGGAAGGTTTTCTTCAGAAGACTCTCTTAGTGCTGAAGTCAGTTACTTCGCTTTCCCAGCAACACCCCTGCGGGCTGCCCCGGTGAATGGCCCCCCAGGAGGTTTGCAAGGCAGGAGGAAGCTGTTGCCCGCCCACAGCGCGAGGCCAACGTCCGCGACTCACACAAGCGTGGCAATACCTCAGCTCCAGTTCCTGCTCCGGGGTGGCACATTGTCCAAGGAGGGGAAGACGGAGCTGAAACCCACTTGGGATGCTCCCACCTCCATCCAACTGGGAGGACATGTGAGGAAGAAAGTGCTGTGCCCAGTTGTCGGGGGCAGCCTGGTCTCTCCTGCTAGCAGCGAGACAGAGCTGATTAGGAGGGACGTGCTCAACCTAGCGTCTCGTAACTTACACAATCTGTAAGCAAACTGTTACATTCCTGGGACCAGGGACGATAAGAGGAAGAATGTTTCTTCTTGGAGGGCTGGTTTCGTAACCAAAGATAAACATGTGCTATAGAAACAGGATGTAGGAGTAGGAGCTGGAGAGAGGAAGAATGCTGTGAGCTAGCAGAAAATTAACCGCAGAAAATGTCAAGCTGAACTTAGGCGTTAGCCAATCATGAGCTCAATTTTTGTAATATGTATTAGGTGATTAACCATTGTACCAATCAGCTTAAAACACATGTCTCTTATTGTCTGTTTGGAATATAAAATCGGTTGTTGTACTCAATAAAGCAGATCCTGACTTGCATCAAGCC
>JASVER010000098.1:628094-940666 GCA_030449065.1 Oceanodroma leucorhoa
TGTGTACAGAACCTGATAGCCAGTTCAGTGAAGAAAGTCCTTATTGTGCAACAAGAAGGGGGAGATGTCGGGGGCAGCCTGGTCTCTCCTGCTAGCAGCGAGACAGAGCTGATTAGGAGGGACGTGCTCAACCTAGCGTCTCGTAACTTACACAATCTGTAAGCAAACTGTTACATTCCTGGGACCAGGGACGATAAGAGGAAGAATGTTTCTTCTTGGAGGGCTGGTTTCTTATCCAAAGATAAACATGTGCTATAGAAACAGGATGTAGGAGTAGGAGCTGGAGAGAGGAAGAATGCTGTGAGCTAGCAGAAAATTAACCGCAGAAAATGTCAAGCTGAACTTAGGCGTTAGCCAATCATGAGCTCAATTTTTGTAATATGTATTAGGTGATTAACCATTGTACCAATCAGCTTAAAACACATGTCTCTTATTGTCTGTTTRGAATATAAAATCGGTTGTTGTACTCAATAAAGCAGATCCTGACTTGCATCAAGCCGGGTCTCCGTCTCTCAATCGCGGCACCCAGTCTCTGGAGGAGTCTCACAAGATGAACTGGGGACATCAGGATGCTACAGGAACTTCAATTAAAAGTCAGTCACAAGGCAGCTGAGTCATGTCTGTTTCTCATGAGTCGCACCCTCCCCTGTCCTTCCTGCCCTCCCCGCAGGGCAATGGCAGGGATGACTTGAGTGGCTGCTCTCTGCATCTCCTCTCTCCCTGCTGTGAYGAAGAGGAGTGGAGATGGAGTATGATAACCCCACGGATGGTGCTGGGACATGACCTTGGAGGGGACTCTTGTCAACTCTTCAGTACAGAGTGTGATGGAGGAAGAAAATGGGAATTTCCAGGCCACCATGAGGGCTGGCTGGGTTTCACAGGCCAYTCAGAGATGTGAGAAGTGGCTGAACTTCACAGGGAGGGGAGCTTTGGGGACCTTTGGGGGGAAGATTGTTGCCAGGCCAGCAGTTACCCAGGAACTGCATCAGTAATAGCACAGAGGACAGAGATTATATGGATAACCATATCAGAAATATCAAACCTGGGTATGGATGTAGCAGTACTTTGGAGGGAGTTGTTTATTTGGGAAGGGATTGAGCTGAGAAAGGGAAGGACAAGGGCAGCAAAGYGGAGGATCAAGTAACAGGATACTAAGGTATGCAGTCAGGGCTACAACCACCATGCAGCTCTGCACCGGACCACTACAGCCTGGGGCAGAAAAATAAACCAAACCTTCTTTCTGATCATACCACATGTGGCTGACTGCAGCCAGGAGGGTGAGGAGGAGAGCAGGGAGCACAAGCTGGCTAGCAAGGGAGAACCCAGGACAGACAGATCAAGCATCTCCATGCCCAGACCCGTTCCAAACCTGATGGCCTCAACATCTTCCTAACATCTGCCAGACTCCTGATGTTATAGTGTTAAACCTCCATTTTTTCTTGTGAACACATCTGCATATGTGCTTGCATGCTTCCCACCTCCCCGTGCACACATAACCCCTTGGCAGCTTCAAATGCATGTGCAAAGAAGCAGGGAGACCTTCACGGTGTGAGACATTCTTCGAAGATCTCTGGTTAGGTTGATCACGTCAAATGTTGCAGTGATGTAAAACCATTCCTCTCGGGTGCAACTTCAAATTGAAACTCTAAAAATGGATTAGAAGAAAAATAGTCACTCTTATCAAACTCATCAGGAAAGGTGAAACACAGAGAGAAGAGATCTGCTTGCATTAACCGTGAACAGAAGGAGCAGATGACCGAAAGGAAACCTGGAGTCAAAGCCAGTTGATCAGAGAGGAGGCTGATTATAAAGTCTTTCTTGGATCAAAATGCAAACTGAAGTGTGAGCAGCAGTAAGCACCTCTTCAAGTCAGCCTTCAAATGTTCCTATTTTCATTCACAATTAGCCTCACTAGAGCAGTAAGAGCTGCCTGAAGTCCCCTTAATGTAATCATTGCTTGTGGAAAATTTCCTTTTGCATCTTTGTTACAGTTTCTCCCACAACATTTCTCTCTGAATAGGTGATCATTTCAGTCAGAGAGTGGGAGGAAACATCTGGGCCCATCTGGCTCAGTTAAAGTGCCTTGTTCCAAAAGCATAACCTATCATTTTCTTTTCATCTTGTTGTATTTTCACTTTTGTCTGAAATTAGGACACACTTGGAAACGCTAATTATTTCATGAACCATCTAACATCAGACTTAATACATCTTTTTTTGTTGTTGTTGTTATGCAGAACTTTCAATTCTTTTGTCCACTGATACCAACTTAACGGTGTTCGGCTTATCTCATTTCACAGCCACTAAAGCCTTCCTAGCAGTAAAACTGGCAATGCATATGGCAACGTGCTCTGCATATCCAACGGGTCTGGTTGCTAGCAAATTAAATCGCTGTCTGCTCCAGCATACAGAGAGCGAGCGAGGAGGAGGCAGCTCGTGCTGTGCAGATGACAGGAAGGAGATGCTGTCAGCYGGTTCCCACCACCCAGACCCCCCAGCTGTCAGGGAGCATCACCCCAGGACTCTGCATCGTCTGCAACCCAACAAGCCTTGCACCCAGACGTGCAGCAGGACTCCAAAGCACTTACGTAAAACCTGTTCTGGGGCCAAAACACACTCAGTGCTAGGCACAGACCTTACATTCTCAGGCCCAGCTGCTGGGCAGCTCCTCAGGCAGAGGGTGGGAAGCTTAAAAGGTGCCATCCCCCGTGGCTCAGAGCAATCCTCAGATGCGGGGGAGCAGGAGGGGAGCCTGCGGGAAGCACCGGCCCCTCTGCAGTGCCGAGGAAGGACTGGGCTGAACAGCAGAGCCTCTTGCACTGTTGTACGAGGCAGCGATGTGTCTGTTGCAGAAGGGCATGTAGRAGACTTAAGAAGTGCAACTATGGACCATAAGGAGAACGTTGTGTCCCATGCTTCGCAGCTGCTGTGACAGGAAGAGGAGCAGAGGCAGGGATCACCTCCCTCTCCAAGACATTTGGGACAGGGTTTACAGGACACACAGCGATGGGCTGGTTCCTCTGGTCTCCTGCCGAAGCACGAGGGCAGGGGCAGGCAGCAGAAGCAGGAGAGCATGTGTCTCCAGAGGGCTGGCTGAGGGTACCCAATTCCTTTTATTCAGTCCCTCACCCCATGGCGCAAAAGGGTACGTTGCCATGACATGAGCCACTGGAGAAGGGCAGATCCCTTCTCTGATGCTGACCGATTAAAGCTGCATTTGCATGGTGGACTGTTCCAATGCTTCAGGTGCACACCATCACAGACAGTGTATCAGGGAGCTTTCCAGAAACCCCGAGGTCTGATCTGCCCTGGAGACACAAGAGCAAATGCACCAAGACCCTGTTCCAGGGGCCCAGACCCGCAAGGCAGGTGGATCTAGGACAGGGTCCTTGAGGAAGCAGTGTGTAGATTCCCAGGTATCATAAGCCATGTTTCTAAAATGTCTGCCCTGAAGTTAGAGGTCCAAGACTGCAGCAGGTACCCAGCATCCCAGAGCCACCCTGCTCCCGGCAGCAGCCCCTGCAAGGCCTAGATCAAGCTCCTGCAAACAGTCCTCCCTGCAGCGATGCTGAGCCAGCTCCCTTGTCAGATTTCAGTGTTGAATCTGCAGCGGCAGGAGCAGAATCAGTTCTGCCTAGTGAGGTGTTTCTGCCAGCTGGCACACCTCAGCCAACAGTCTGCGTAGCTGCAAGCTGCTCATGCAAAGCCCCATGGTTCAATTGGCCAGCAGTGGCTCCTACTGCACAGGATGCACCTAATCCTGGTGACTATGCAAACCATGATGTGGCAAGTAGAGAGGAGGGAAACAGCTCATGCCACCTCATCCTCCACGTCCCTAGGGCTGAAAGGTCCATATTGGCATATCCGAAAGCAGGAAAGATGCTAAGTGGATGTGTTATTTGCTAGAGATCAATTACGGACCCGTGTAAACAGCTGATCTCCTACTGAATTCACTTCTTTATTATACCATTTATTAGAGGATTATTCAGACAGCTCAGCTGGATCTCACTAGCACTCCAATACTTATTCTGCCCTTCAGCAAAAAGCAGAAGTGCAAAACGTAAGTTTCTTACTAAACTCTCCTGCTGGGAAGACAGCACATCGCTAATGCCACAGAAACCCCTTCCCTCTTCCACGAAGGCTTATGGCCTCCCACAGACCCACCCCCAGGCCTGGCAGCAACAGCAAACCCGAGTAATCATGGTATAATTAACCCTCCTCTCCTGTGGGTATAGGAGAGGAGAAAGTATAACCTATTACCAAGTGTGGGGCTGAAACATACAAAGATCATCCTAAATGTACACAAGAACAGGAAGGAAGAAATTATCGGCTATCAACAGCATTTCTCCTGGCAAAGGACACAGGATGCTAATAAGCAATACACGGGAAGGGCTAAGGCAAGATGTTGACGAAGTAGTGCTAGAAGTAAAGCATTGTACTTTTTAGGGTAAACTTCTTACTCTCTTCCTTTTCTCACATGGGAGGAGCCAGCTCAGAAGCAAAGCTGTGCCCACAGACTAAGCCAGGACACGTCCAGGCTCTTGGGCTCTAAGAGAACACRGAGACCCTGCCTTTGGGTTCACATGGGGAGTGGCAGCAGCACTGCTCCTGTGTAGACAGCCCTCGCCACCACTTATAATGCTTTCCTCCCAGCCATGGGCACCTTCCCCAACAACTCAGAACGCTCTTCAGTAAGACTCAAGGCATTTCCGAAAGAAGGATAGAAGAAAAATGCTTGGTTTTGCTCACATTGAATTCTAGCTACTTCCTGGGAGAAAGTGCAGCGGTGGGTCTGGCAGGAGGACACAGGTGGGAGCAGCAGGTGAATGTGTGCCTTCTCCTGTGCATTGTCCAGGGGGATCATTAAAGATGATGCAGCATTTGTCCGGTTAAGGGATGCAAAGGTACCCCAGTGTTCTGCAGACCTGGAGCTTAATTTCACATTCCCGGATAAGTGCATGGTCTTTTACCATCTTCCTCGTATGCTTCTGCACAAACAACAAATACTTGTGCTAGGAAAAGTGCTAGACTGAAATGCTAATGCATTTCCCACAATCTATGGAAAAGAATAAGTATTAAATGCCATCACAGATCACAGCAATAGATCTTCCAGCGGATGCTGATCTTCCAGCATCAGGAGTAATCTTCTAATACTATTTGCATAGTGCTGAAATTAAAGTACTGCATTTATCATTTCTCAGTTGAAGCAGACACATTACACCTGACAGCAACAGAATTAGAAGTTGGAGCTCATCTAATTTTATTTACCATACACAAGATGCTTGATCATATCAAAGATGCAGTTTCCAATGATTTCTCCAGGTAAAACTCAAACTTCGCTTTTAAGGTCATGTTGGTATCAACTCCTTATGAATTGCTGTCACTTAGGATGAATTTTATACCTTCCTGCATGAGGGTAAATAACTGCAGATCAAATTTTCTTTGAAGTTGCTGGCATCTTTCCAGACAGGAAAATTCCCAGAGCAGAACTTAATTCAGCACCTGAGTTTAAGTATTTAACATTCTGACCAGATGAATTTTGTGGCGTTCATGGTGGAGCATAGCAATACTGGTGAGAGATCGTTTTTTTCTGAGAGCACATGACGAGGATGCCACCCCTGAGACTAGTGCTTGACAGTGCAGGCAAGCATCCTTTGCAACCACCCAGGAAGAGATGATGGTTCAACAACCTCACCCTGGGTGAAGCAGCCTGGGCTGAACAGTCAGTACAGCCTCATTTACTGGGCGCTCGGGGCAAGTACTGGGATGGTATAGCAGATTGCACTGCCAGGAAGCTTTGGCTGCCTAGTCTACTCTTCCTCCTCCCATTGCAGGCAACTGTGTCTGAGTATCTGCACTCTAAATACTTGCACATCTGTACTGAGGTCACATCTGCTCACCACAGCTGGGCACGCGCAATGCACAGCCCTGTGATCTGCCTACTTACTTCTTAGCTCTTTGCTTTCCTATGCTGTTTTCAGTCGTGTCACGTACCGCCCCCAGTTCAGAGACTCCTGTGGTGTGCATCTCTTCCCCTTTTCTCCAGCTCTAAGACGACAACAGCAAGGTAGATTACCTGCTCCTCCTCCAAGCAGTGGATCACCCATTGTCATGGGGTAGCAGTTAAAAAGCAGCAGAGGCAGAACCTGTGGGCTCCTGGAGGGGGAAAGCAGCCAGCAGTGCCCCAGCCTGGAACAGGAGCAGCTGCACAGCACATTCCCCAGCAGAGCCTGGGGAGATGAGCTGGGTGCCTCCGCTGCTCTTCCAGCCCCAGCCCCATAGACAGCTGTGAGCTCTGCCTCAGGCATCATCAGCTCTATGAATTCAGACATCCAAAAGCAGCCCCTTCTCTGCAGCATTCACATAAAAAATACACGAACAGATGCAAAGTGGTTAGTGTGGCACAGGTTTGGTTAAAAAAAACCTGTGTGGTGCAAGTGTGAAACGGCTATGAACATGTCCTTCTGCCAGCAGATGGCAATCAAAACGAAGAAACATAATTACTTCCGATGAATAATTCCACTTGCGGTCAGGTGCATTTTATCCAGGGGAGCAATGCAGCTGCCACCCACCCCGAGGGGTGCATGGCAGAGGGATGGTGCTCCTGACCCCCCACCTCCTGCCCCCTCCACAGGGACTGCAGCTGCCTCCGCCCCTGGCTGAGCTGTGCTGGCCGCAGAAGGGCTGGCTCAGGGCAGCCACCTCCCCACCACCTCCCCTCCCGGCAGGATGGAGAGGATTATCACCCACTGCGGAGCCCGGAAGGCTGAGGACAGGCCGAGAGCAGCTGCCTGCATTAGGAAAAGCAGAGCACAGAACAGAGTCCCTTCTGCCTATCTCCCTTCGCTGAATTCCTAGGAAGATTTTACAGTCCTAGGAAATCCCCAAACACCTTTTTTTACATCTGGAGATGGTAAACAATTGCAGCTCAACTCTCCACGGGAGATGTGCTCCTCACAATGCCCCACACACAGGAGAAGAAATACGGAGGTCTGAAAGCGGCCCATGCCTTGCATGTGTGGGGAAGCAGCTGCAGCAGGTGGGCACAGCAGCAGATGGGGAATTCCCAGGTCTAATAGGTGTTAGGCTCCTTCTGGTAGGAGCAGCAGAAAAACCTGGTGAGAATGGGAGTGGTAAAAGGAAAAGGGAGGGCAGCTTCCATGGTGAAGCAAGTTGTGAGAAAAAAAAATGTTGGTAATAAAAACCTTGCATTCATCCCTGGTTTCATGATGAGTCAGTGAGGGCAGGAGAGGCAAGTTTAGCCGTAATATACAAAAAAGTCTCAGAGTGAAATTATGCAGAGCGTGCGCTGGTTCAACTACTTAATTCAATCCATTGAAGCACTTGTGGGTGTCCAGTTCTCATGGTTCATACGTCCCTATAATAAACCTGGCACCTTATTTGCCTCTAGGGTGAGCCACAGCTAGGATGCAGGCAGAGCAGGCATGCAGCAGGAAAGGAGGAGCCATGAGACATCACAGATGCTCACGGCTGCAGGTTGACTGTTTCTGGTTCTGCTTTGCTGAAGGTCAGTTTCCACTGCTGAATCCATTGCTTAGAAACTCCAGAAGCCCAGAGGAAGCTGAAGTCTTGGAATGAAAGACAACAGGGAAGGCTCTGGGTCAAACACTCCATTAACAGCTACTAGGAAGGATGTCAACATCACTTAGCATTTTTGAGCTTCATAATGGAAGTGACAAGACCTAGCTAGCAGGGATCAGGAGAGGAGCTGACCCAGTAGAAGCACTGAGCTCAAACACTAAGCTGGGGAAGCTCAGCACTTCACACCACACGACATTCCTACATTAAAAAGCACCAAGTACAGTCAGACCTCCTGATTTCCGCCTATTTTCTGAGGCCTCTCCATTCTCCTTTCTACATAAGTTGTTCCACAAACACAATATTCCCCTTTCCAAAGCCAGCAAGGTTTAGGCTGGTACTCAAAATTCACAGCTATTTACTTCAGTTTGTTTCACACAGGAGAAATAAACAGATTTAGCAGCTGCAGTCTTAAGCCTTTGAAGAGGCTTGTCATTTAAATTAGCTTCCTGAGCAAGTTGGATGAGCTGTCCCTTCAGGTTTCATCTTGCACACGGGAAGTCTGCGGAACACATCGCGTATTGTTTGGCAGGGAGGCAGCGCACTGACAATCCCATCTCCTCAGAGTGCAACTTGCAGAGTGCTTCTGCTGTCTTGTTGCTGACCAAAACCATGCACAAGGAAGCAAGCAGTGAAGTTCACCGATTGATAATGGCCAAGTGAGGCCTTAATAAACGTGAACCCCCAAACACACACACAAAGATAACTACTCAATTCTTGGGTCTGCCAGCAGCATTACACACCAGGTAACTTCACAACCATCATTTTGTGTGTGCCCGTGCCCAGACCTGTGATTAGGAGCAGAGGCCACCCTCGGAAAACAGCCAGGACTGTCTTAGGGATTACAGGAGGTGAAGACTCCCTTACAGTTTGTACTAAAAGGGAGTTATCCTTCCAGGTCAAGTCTTCACCTACCTACATGCTCCATTTTCCTTTCTTCAGTGCTTTTTGCTCAGTTCTGCCATGGGAGGTAAAAATCTGCCAGAAGTCCACCTCTCACCCTCACAACAAAGGCAGTGCTGAGGCACAGCAAATCATATCCTCTTCAGCGCTCCAGCATCCAGATCAGGTATCTATGGTGCAGACTTGGAAGGCTTTGGCTTGGATTGCTACAAGCTGCTCTGCCCACCACAGTACACAGTGTTCTGCAAGTGTTTCTGCTGCCTTTTTTTATCGCTCATTTGCTCTCGCCATTTTGTTTGCTCTGCTTGATACCGAACTTAAGGCCATGCTATTTCTTTGTAACACATTCTGCCTCCCTGCTGTAATTACCCAGACTTGCCAGCTTGACACTGCAAGATTTGTATCTGCTGTAGATTGTACTCTCAACTCAGTCCGTCTAAATACACATCAGAGTAGCCAGAGGCTTTGTACCTGGCAAAGAAAGATCCAACTGACTAACATCATCCTTTGTTGCTGCAGCAGACAAGGACAGGAAGTAGGTATCAATACATTTTTCAGCAGTTTTGCACGTTAAGAGTAAACAGATTAACAACAAAAGTAGCAGCATGTTCTGTATGGGATACAGGGAGAAAGATTATTTGGTGAGAAAATGCTAGAAGACCTATCTTAATATTCAATTCTTATAAACCCATCAGACTGTTTGAAGTAGTAAGCAGAATAYGAAAAACATTACCAATGGCAACAGCCCTTCCCTAACAGAACTTTGCTTTGCTGGCTTCTCAGCTTGCTAATGTTTCTCTTTCCCACCCCATGCTTATCCCAACCATCCTCCTTTGGTCATGCCCATCCATCCTCCCATATCTTCCCTGTTTTCCACCCTTCTCCTTGGGGATCCCTACACTGCTATGCTTTTATTTTTTTAAAGAAGATTTCTCAATGTCACTAAGTGGCTTGTTCCCAACTATAAAAGACCCTGCTTCCCCCATTCCTGTTTGAGAGCATGGAGTCAAAAGGTGCTTCTGGGCATCTTGTTAGTACTGTCCCAGCAGCRACTCCCCTTTCTCCAGCACTGCCTCACAGATTCCCCAGATCTGCAGTCCTTCATCACCATGTGCCCCACTCGCCACCCTCCCTACAAGCTGCTCATTCCTCCCTCCTGTCTCGGTCTCGTCCACTTGTTCTTGCTCTCCTGCCCTTCAATTACTGTCACACACCTATGCAAGAGCTTCCCTTGGGGGACAGGATGGCATTTTATTGCACCAGTTCTTGTGCAAGAACCCCTCACAGCCCAGCGCAGGCAGCAGTCCAAGAAATTCAGCTGCCAAACCGCAAAGCACACTGCAGGGACTCCTCTCCAACAGGACAAGAGACACTTCTGAAGAGACACTTGGTTCCTAAGAGGTTCAGTCAACCTCAACATACTAATGAGAACCATTTCTCTAACGCTTGCATATTGTTCTGAAAGAGGCAGTGGAAATGCTTTGGGTATTCAGGTCATTTCTCCCTTGCTAAAGAAACATGCAAAGTCATTTTGTTTGTTTTAATTGATCACTGGTTAAGTCATAATACATTTCAAAGCAAAATATTCTGTTCGAAGACATTGTGCCAAACATTAAATCTACTGTTAAACAAGGCTTAATTTGACTATATTAACTTTATATACATACAGGTATAATTTTCATTTCACTAGTAGCAAAATTACTCAGTACATTGCATTTCCTGAAAGATGGCAAAAAGTAGGACTTGAGTATCTGTTCTGTCCTTCCACACACCCCAAACCAGAAATATCACAGGTATAGAAAGTACAATCATAACTACAGGTAAATACAGTAAGGACCTCAGAGCAAGCTAAGTCCCTATCAGAGATGACAATTGCTTCTAGAAGTCTACATTGCAAATATACAGTACATTCCACTATAGAGAGTTTTGGGAGTTCTCACAATGCCTCTTAATCCTCTTTAGGTAATAAAGGCTTCTATGACAAGATGTATCCTTCATAAAAATGACTGAATTTGTATTTTCGGAGCATATGTTGGAAGTTTAATGCAGTCTAAACTGCAGTCTGCAAAAAGCTCACCCAAACAGAGAGCAAGCAAGCATTGCAAGATTCATCAAGATCACAACCACAGCTCAGCTGAGCCACCCTTTGCTCCTAGTCATCGGGCATCGGGTAGCAAGAGGTACTCTGCACCAGAGACAGACTCAAGGGGCAGGAAAGGATACATTCCTTCTACAGCTTTCACAGGTCAATCACCTGCAAGCTCTTGACAGAAAATGTCAACTGACTCAAAGCACAGGCAACTGTACAAAACTAATTTCAACTTATTTACAAAGCATCCATTACATTGCAATTGTTAGACACAGCTAAGGAGCAACAAGGTTTCTACAATTATGCAACCCCTGAAATATTCCCATGAGCAGCAGAGAATGCAATGGCCAATGACTATGCAAACATAACGGCCACTGCTAGGGGAAACTGCAGCCTGGCCTTGGGAGGCGGAATAGTGCACACAGCCCAGCAGTCCCAAACGGCAGCCGGGATTTCAGTTACGCTCGAACTCTGCTTTGGTTTGTGCAAAATATTAATCCTGTGCATGCAGCTTTGAGACGCAGTCTGCATTCAGGAAGGAACTGTTACTCTGTGCTTGGCAAGACCATATTGGAGGAACTTTCTAGAATTAGCAGGAAAATGGAGGTAAACAAGGCATTTTTCATGAGCACTAGTTACCCTCACAGGTGCAATGCCAAGGACTTGTACTTCATCAGCACTCTTGTAGGGTTTCCATTCTGTACTCGCTCAAGGAAGCTACCATTGATTAGCAAACGATCTGAACTTTACCCATGTGACAACACAGAGGAACTTTTCCTCCCAGGCTTGATGTCTGGGAATTGCTACCCACTAACAATATTGAGCATAAGCCCATGATTTAATACAAATGTAAGTACTTAACTGCTCATTTTCTTCCTCTTTGCTGCTGTTAAGTTCAAGGAAATCTGACAGCACTAGGAAACACCAAGCAGGCAAGCCCAAGGTTAAAGACATCAACTGATTCCCCCCAACATGGTCAAAACACATCACTTCTCCACTTGGCAGATTCTTGCCACACACACTCTTAACATCGATTCTTCTCTCAGATSTCTATTTTAAAGTTAAGTTGCCTGACTCCAGATCTAACAGCAATGTAACATAGGCAACTTAATTCAGAAATAACTAGTGGAAACCTGCCCTATCATTTTTTAAGTCCTGATTTATAGCACCTTCTGCAAAAAAAGCCAAGCACTTGGTATTGCCACTTCTCTATAGCCAGTCACTATTGTATTTTCCAGCACTTCTTTAAAGGGCTGGAAAAGCTGGCTACAAACCAGGTTCCTTCTACTAGTCTAGACCTGTTTCTAGCAGAGGTAGGTAGGAATAGGCCAATGAAGAGAGAATTAGAAAACAACATTTGAGATGTAGGTTAGAGTCTGGATGTTCTTCTCTACTCTTCCCTTAATCTATGTTGCATTGTTTTTCTTTGCTCTTGCAATAACCATGTCAAGCTACTCACTTTTAAGAACTGGATCCTGGTAGGCTGCAAAGAAGGCATGGATTAGTCAGTTGTCCTTAACAGGCAAAGGAACTACAAACATGGGCCAAAAGGCACAGTGATTTGCTGCAAGAGTCAAGGAGATGCTTCACAATAGAACTTCAAGTGCCACATGTGAAGTCTGGTAGACACAAGACCAGCCTACTGGCAACACTCAGTCACCAGAACCTCAGGCTTTGCAGTCAGCAGAAGCAGATATAAAGTCTAACTTTCAGGACATGATTCCACCTCAACCTTTCAAAATTTTAACTGGGCAATGAATAACCATGAATGGAAAATATACATTTTAAGCCCAGAGAGAATTCACAGTATCTAATCAAGTCTCAGCTTAATCAATTYTTCTGCAGCCTACTCTAAAAGCCTTTCAGCTTGTAGACATTAAGAATATAGCTACAGTGAAATGTGTGTGTAATAGTTTAARTGCAGTCCTATCTCATACAGCAGACAATCAATTAACAATGAAGTACAGAGCATGAGAAAGGTAGAAAAGCCCTCATTCCCATTTTTTTACCATTTTTTATTACTGTCTTAAGATTAATTCAAACAGAACTTCTGGACTTTTTCTTCCAAATGACCCTCTCCTTTAAAAGCAACATTAAGACTCAATATATGTTTATATAAAATTTACCTAACTTCCCTCTTCCCAGATTCCTGTAACTAAAGAATTTAATATATGTCTTACAATATGAAACACCTTTATTTGTCCTCATGCTGCTTTAGCTTTATCTTCTAAAGAAAACAAAACTTTAGTTTACTGTGTTCACATTCACCACTTGAATTTTTAAAGTTTGCTTACAGGGCCTTACTGAAATCCAACTTTTTGCACACTCTTGTATGCAACACAGCTAAATGACACAGTTAAACAAAAAAACCCAAAATAGATTCATTGTCAAGATTTGAGAGTTTACCAAACTCAGCCTCTCCCAGACTCCTAGCACCAAAATCCAACTACATAGAAAGGGGCAGGATAGGGGAATCAGCCAGTTCCCCCACTGAGGATCGAAGCTAATTATGCCACAAAATAAGGTGAGGGGTCCTGTAATCCTAACTGACATTTCGGTAATTATCAAATGGCTTTTGGAAGAATCCACAGCCAAGCTTCATGATTTTCCATAATTTTAGAACAGGGGAGTCAAGAAATTTCAAAGATCTTCAGTTCCAGATAAAACACTTGCACTCCTTCTCCACTGTTAAAGGAAAGCTTGCAAACAGGAGTAGACAAATGAAAACAGAGAAATGTAGATATCATTCACAAAATGCTACCATACAAAGCAGAGAGGAAGATATTTTCCTCCCAATTTTCAGTTTTAATTTTTTATACACATATTTCAAGAAAAGAGCAATTAAAAATGTGTCCCTCAAAATTAAGTTGCTCATATGTGCTGAAAGGAACATGGGTTTTTGAAGTAGTGCTTACTTACTAAAAGCAGCTCCCTCAGAAATGCTTTATCTCTCACCTGTATGTAGAAGTGCAGTCATTATCACCTGCATATGTCTTTTTAAACCTATTACTAGGTATCATTTGCCCTATAACTGTAAAAAGCCATGCAGGTCTCAAACAAACCTATCCTACCAGCAGAAGCCTTTAATTTCCATGGATGCAGACCACGAATACAAAGAATTAATGAAGTGTTCCAATGAAAAAAAATGAGCTCTCACTCTAAATCAGACAGCAAGTTACCTGTTTTTACGAAGAAATCTACCGAGATTTAAGACTGTTTCAAAGCAGTAACTGAAATACAACTGCAGCTATGAATAATAAATAACCTTCCTGATCCATAATTGATCCCGTCTTCCACCTTAAAAAAAAAAAAATCACAGCAGCTGAATATGTATTGTGAGTATACACATACAAAACCTTTTGTCAGAGGTTAATAAGTAACTGTGTTAGATCTGACAGAGACTATAAATTGCAACCTGTTTTCACAGGTCTCTAACCTATCAGCTCTAAGGTTGGCATGGCAGTGGAAAACCTCATCCAACACATTGTTCAGAGGTGGCATCATAATCTCATGTTTTCTGTTCACATGCTGCTCAGCTGAACAGTTACCTCTGATAATGGTACAGCTTCCCCCTCAGTTAAGCAGGCAAAATGTGTAAAATGGCAAGATTATCAAAATATCCCCTTGAATGCCCAACTGTACTGTTTCAACAGACTGCCGCCAAAGCTTTTATACCACAACACTGATTTTCAACATCTTCAAACTTGTTATGAAAATTGCATTTTGTTATTACACACAGTATAACAGTCATTGGTCATTTGCATTCATTCACCCTAGCACTAGTGAAAAACTGCGTTCTGAATAGGGATGAGAAAACATGGCAAGTTTTGTTACCAAGTTGTGTCTCTACTCATCTTCCACTAGCCAGTGCATGGAAGGTAGGTGAGCAGAAATGCAACAGTCTACCAATAGACCCCATGTTTTCACATACACTGACGTCATGCATATCTCAAAAATACAGAAGTTCAGACATGCAGCAAAATGTGTTAAAGCACTTTAAATGCTCTCCAGATGATAATGAGTAATGTAGTATTTACTCAGACAAATCAAAGCAGAGTAAAATGTTTTGTGCTTACACTTCAAGTTTCAGAATAAAATTATTTCTATCAGAGTATCTGAAGTTCAGTGGAAGGAATGTTCCACTGAAATCAGAAGCAAAAGACACCACTTAAAGAACTAGAAATATAAGCACTGGTCAGAGTACTGCCTTCAAAAGGTTCATAATAAATAACAAAACAGCAGGAACATGCAGACATTAAAGGCAAGATTTGTTTCTAGATTCATTATATGTAAAAAAAGTTAAAAATCAACAACAACCCTGGCTGACTTTCCCACATTTGGTGTCTTTTTGGCTAAACAACTGTTAATTTATTGTAAGGAACATAGGTAATCTCAGAAAACATTATTTACAGAATGATTATCAGATTGATTACATAAAATACAGATGAAAATATACACCTTCAGGTTTGAGACAAGCCAAGCAAATTCACTATGGATAACTRAAGCACTTTGAATAAGGCGACAGGCACTAAACTTCAAAATTGAACCACAAAACTTCTGAAAGTAACAGACAAATTGGAGAAGGTAGGGGTAAAGCAAAGATCAATGAAACTGGAATGATTTATAATTAATACTAGCATACCAGAAATTGTGGAGTTTCATTAAAATTCTGTTTTACCATATATAAAACTGAAAGGAAATCTTTACTTCCAGACTGTGATTTCTTCAAGTACTGAGTAGCTATATTCTTAATGCATCTATGTAATGCTTTGTACTCTACATATTACAAAATACATCACCACATTTAAGTGCATGATTAGAAACTGTGCTGAAATCATGGAAAAGCGCTTCATAAGTCATAGGCGCAATAATGTCACAACAATGCTCAGCTCCAGTTTTTGGAAGTATTTCTGTAAAAGGTGAAGTTTTAGAAGAGGGACTTGGATCCCTGGTTTTCGAACTCTGACCATGCATCACTCAATTCCATGAAGATCATTTTGGCATACTGCTCGTAAGGCTGTCCTGTGGCCTGAAAACAAACAGAACATATTAGAAGCATAAAAATATTAGGAATTATGTAACTTGGGAAAGATCCCAYCCTTTTATTTTTGCTATCTTATTCATCAACTTTAGACTGCTGTGTGAACAGCCCTCTCCAATCTTATCCAAAGTTTGCCACAAGTATTTTAAACAAAGCCAAAGCCTTTGCTTCCTTACATTACTTCAAACTTTTAGTGCAATTCATAAATAACTGAAACTAGCTAAAAACAGTTCTTCAAGCTGTTCTTTTCATGAATAGTTTTAGTTAGTATTAGTTAAGGATCAAATCCAGTCATTTTGGGAATTGCTTCCTGACCTTGCAGTAGTGTACAAGAATAAAGTTTAAGTACTATTTAAGACAACTCCTTTTCGGTGGGATTTCCTAGAGAAAAATCTGTTGCTGATTGTGAATGATGTTAAGATTCAACATTAACAACACGCACTTCCTGTGCATTTGCCTCCATACTCAAAGACAGTATCCTCCTGATTCCCTGCCTATTTCACAGCAGCCCAGCTTCTGGGCCAACCCAACCCCCGTGGCTAGTAAAGATCCAGTCCCACAAGATGAGATGAATCATTTTAACAGGTTCTTTCCAACACAAAAGGGAAGCCCCAGAGCCCTCTCCAGTATCCTTCCCCTTCTCCCGCTACTTGGCTTTTGCCAGCTGCAGCACTTTATAGACCCTTTTAGGGACTGCTTTAACTCAAAGTGGCAGAAAAGAAACCAAGAAAGAAGAAAATGCCTCAAAAAGACCCGTGTTTTGATACTGATGCATTAAGGAGCTTACAGAAAGCACCAAGAAAACACCACAAAGGTGGAGGAAGCCACATGGCCAAGAACAGCAGAGGACAGGGCCAAGATGAGAAAGAACAATGTCTTGTTTCTCTGTTATGGATACAAGACGACACAGGACTCAGACTACCGCTCACTGAACCACCAGTGAAGGCAAGCCTGAAAATTCAAACCAGGTATATTCAACACTTATCTTTATATCTAAAACACAGCCTAGAGCAATGACTCAGAACAAGAAGCTACTTCATATATTGGGAGACTAACAAACAGCAATGGAATGCACTACATATTTTAAAAAGACAACTGGAATGTCATATTCATCACGTATTTTTCAACTGCTAATTTGTTTACTCTAGTAAAGTTTACTTTTTCTAGTTCCTAGTAAAGTTGTTTAGTAAATGAGGTTCAGCAGGGTTTCCCCACCAGTTTTGCTGTGGCAGCCTCTGAGTCTTCATATACTGGTGAATAGTCCTAAAAGACCTGAACTATCAGCTGGAAGAAATAAAGCAGATTCCACTAATCAGCATTAAACCTGCCAGAAGTCAGTCAGAACACAGCATAACTGATTTTGGTGCTCAGTACAACCTTCATGGGATCTTTCATTTGTTAACGTTTATCTGTTGAATTCTGTGCTGTGTCAGGATGACAAGAAAAATCCTGTACTACCTGAATGCAGTAGGACACCAAATTCAGAAGACAATGGAAGCAAAGTGAAGAGCATCTAGCATGCTGATCAAGAAGCAAGACTGCAGCATCTGTCAGTGAGTAGTATGGTGTGGTAAAAGCAGTTTGTATTCCTTCTCAAGGAAAGAAGATCAGAGGAACACACTCACCTTATCTGGATGAACCACAAGCACTGCTTTCCTGTAGTACTTCTTTACTTGTTCAGGAGTTACTAGATCTGCCATGCTAACTGGTTTCCACTTATTTTCTCCTTCCCAAAGCACTGTATGAAGAGTGGATATTAATGCTCTGATATTTCTCTCCTTTCCTTCAATCCATTCAAGAATCTGGGAAAAACAGAATGTATAAAACTGAATGCAGCACTGTAAGCATTCTCAGTCTATCTAGAGACATAACCTTCACTCTGTACAAGACTACAAGATTAAGACCCAAGTACAGTTGTCTTGGTGCAATCACCCCGACGAGTTCAACTGTCTTACTACATTCTTCTTTCTGGCACCCAGTTCATTAGCCACACAAAAGTGATATTTTGCATCTGCCACTAGGGAGTAGCTCATTATTATTTTATTGCAGAAATTCAGTCATTGCAAGAGAAATTACTGAGATAGTTACAAAACCCTGTATAATTAATGACAAGAGAATAGACAGGAGTAATTAAAAACATCTGTTATAAATAACATTAACTCCCTGTCAGGGCACAACATTAATTTACTAAAATTCTTGATTTGTAAAAAAGTTTCAGATCACGTATATTAATAGTTAAGTAAACATGAAGCAACCTGCAGGGGTGCAAAAAAAGTGTTCTTTCAGACATCCCCATGAAAGTTGATTAGAATAACTGGCCATTTCACAGACTAACAGCAACATTCAAGCCACTGTGATATGTGATAACAGTGTCTTCATTAAGCACTGCATTATGTAATATCATCTCTGCCCTCTATCAGCAGTGAGTATGGTAAATAAAAATGTGTATTTATTTCCATTTATGGTGACTTGTGCTAAAAGCTACCCATGCAAGCTGGGCACACTCTCTTCAGGTAAGACAGTTCGTGAAAACGAATTTCAGCATCCCTCCAAAGTTGTTCTATAAACTTTTCTAAAGCACCATAAAGACTATGAAACTGAAAGTACATTAATATGTGATGTTATCAATGAGTAATACATAAAAAAAAAAATCTGAACAGCTGATCAGGTAACACTCCACAGACTAGTTTTGTAGCCCATCTCCAGAACTGCATCTTTTAGTAATTTCTTAGGACAGCAGTAGCACTTGTTAACTGGTAAATGCAAGTAAGTGATCACCCTGAAAACAGCTATTCTCACCTGCCTGTTTTTTAAAGGGTAGTTTTGTATTATCAGCCAAATTCTAAGGAGACCTTTGGGAAACTCCAGAGATAAAGAACAGTTTTGGCTTCAAGAAATGGACTCTGACAAGAAAACAGGTTCTTAAATTCTCCAAGCTTAGCTGAAAGAAATGGGAACTTGAGTTCCATCCACACACTTTTTGTGCTATTGTCATTGGTGCTTCATTGCCAACTGACTCTTGTTCATGCTAATTAACTTCTACAGTTATATGATTTAAATACAGATAAAATTTCATTCTGCTTCATCAGTTTGCTCTGTTAGTCATTGTATCTTTCTGCTCTGTTAACAGCAGTTCTAAGCATAAGCTCAGATTTACACTTAAACAAACCTTGAGTTTCAAGGGGTCCATATCTTTAGACATTTCTTGTTTTCTCATCTCAGCAATGGTCTTTGGTCCCTTTTTATCAGATTTAGCCGAAAACCCTTGATTAGATAAGAGATCCTCAAAGTCGTTTTCTGAAACTTTTGGCTTTTGACCTATGAAAGGAGAAAAACATTAAATGAAAAGTTACATAGGATAATACATTAATGGGGGAAATATACTGCGCTTAGATACACCTGCAAGACATTCCTCACTACCATGATAAATATTCTTCAGTGGCTTGATAAACTTCCCAAGACTAACAGAAGGATAGGAWTAAAAGGGATCACTAACAAGCTTTCAGTCCAGCAGAACAGATAATCTCATGTGCATACATGTAACTAAATACTTACATATGCTTTTTTTTCAAAAATGGATAGATTTGAGGGGGTACACATCTACCTATAYATGATTTTGTAAATGGTTCCATTTTTCCACTATAAAGTAATTCTAACTGCTGCGCAGCAGTTTTTCAAGTGACCATATACCAATACTCGAGTAACAAGTATATAGTCAACATTTAAGTATGTTGAAATAGACACAGAGTAATGAAGGAACAAAATATCAACATGAATAGTCATTATAGAACCAACAAATTTTAGAGAACTGTARAATAACTGAATTCTGAAGTGGGCTCTGGATGTCATCTAGTCCAATCCCCACTCAAAACAGGGACAACCAGAGAAATTTCTCAGGTCCTTGTCCAGTTGAGGTCCACCTGTTTTCAAGGATGAGGAATCACAACATCCCTTGCCCTTTTTCAGAATTTCATCATGCTAATTGAAATTTTTTTCCCTGTTCTCCAAACAGACTTTCCTGTGCTGCAACTTATGCCCACTGCCTCTTCATCCTGTCACCTCCTTCCAGAGACAGATCAACAGAATCATTTCAACTCACAGAAGTACCTGCTCTTCACTTACAAGCCAGTTAAAAGGAGGCATAATCCTAATACCAACACACTAGGAAAATAAAATTTTCCAAGAAGGTTAATGTAGAAGAGGCCATGCCCATCCCTGTAACTCTAGGTTTGCCTATTCAGTTGGAACATCTGAAGGGACTGGTTCCAAGAACGATTCCACTTGCTTCCATCCCCACCCCTGTTTGAAACACAAGTTTATCAAACAAACCAGTAAGTTTAACCTCAATCTTTCTTTAAGACTAGCTGCTATTCTTCAGCTAGGAAAAATGTTGCATCCTGTCATCCGTGTATCACAAGTGGACTAGCATGAAGCAATGTTACCAACCACCTCTCCCTGGAGAGATCAAATCTACCTTTCTAACCCAGTGATACAAAACCAGTACCCATGTGGGTGAGTGAATATAGCCTTGAGACCTTATGCCCAAACTTGCCAATATTTGGGCCGTGGTCAACTTGTCTTTGCAATATTCTAGTGTAGCTTTACAAAAGCAGGACACCAGATTTACCAAGCTCTTTTCACAGATTTCTACTAGATACAACCTAAACGTAAATAAAAAGATTAAAGTACGAGAGTTTCTGCAGCTAACAGTGCATCTGACTAAATTCACACAGGCTATTATAAGTAATGCCTTCAGAAAACTTACCAAAGCTTGGGGTTCTGACTCCTCTTTCTTCTCGTCCTCCAATAACACTGAAGTTTACTGTGTAATTAGGTTTAGCTGCTGTGCTGGATTTAGTCTGGGACTGCCAGGAAGTACTTTGTGGTTTTGTGGATTTCTGCCACTGATTTCTCAACTTCTGAGATGGAGCAGTCTTCTGACCAAAGCCACTAGTCGAGGGTCCACTGGAGGAACCTAACAATAAATACTAGATTAGTTGTTCAGCTTGGTATCTGTCACCTGTTTAATACAAGACAGTTGGTCTTGCCATCTGACCACATAGCTTACAGTGATATCACTATACAAGAGAAAGTGTAACAGAAAAATGTGTGTAAAATGAAGTTAAGAGTCTCATTAACAAGTAACTGGGATGGCAGGAGCTAGAGCCATTACTGAAAGTCTTCCAGCCTCTTACAACTCAMGTCCTCAACTGTCAGTTTTAACAGAAGCATTCACTCTTGTATGATTGGCCAGGCATGTGTAAGGCCAGAAAATAATTCAGCAGTGACAGCAGTTCTGCCTCCCAATTCATTACACTTCAATATCTATTAACGTGCAGAGGACACTGAAAAACCAATTATATCAAGAAAATGTAATATATAATATATTGAGAATATTTTCAAATAAACACTTTCACAGTATCCCATTTCCCTTCATCAAACCAGTATAAATAACTCTGCTTAGCAGTTTCACCTGCTACTCACTTCAGGAAGAACACACAGGGCCTTTTCTTCACCCCACAATACTCACTGTAAACAAATTGAGCAGAATAAAGCTCCAACCTTTTAAATTAATTATTCAGCTTTTTGTCTCACTAGTGAGAATAAACCTGAGATTTTTTTATTCTAAACCAAGCCACCATTAAATTGCCCTTGATTGACTTCCTTTGGAAAGGTTCCTAGAAACTCAGTTCCCTTGACAAGTTGCATATACCTGGCATATTCCCATCACAGGGAAAAAACAGCATGATGACTGAATTTAGATACATCTAGATTTTTTGGAAGAGAAACATTTTATACCACACTTATGGCACCCTAAAACAGATTAAGACCTTTTCATGTTGGAAGAGTTCACTAAAAAAGACAGAACATTAATTCAAAATTAGTGGTCAAATATAATTACACACCTGAAGCCAGCCAGGAAGTATAATATGACTGAAATACTGACACTTCAAAAACAGAAATCTTTATCACTTGGTCTTGAATGACAACCTTATGATCCCATCTCATTATTTCTTGGAGGAAGGTGAATTAGTATTTGCATCTCCACATGCATTATTAATCAGCTGCTGCTGATTAGAACCTAACTTTCAGCTCAAACATATTCCAAGCCAGTTTAAACTCACTTGTTCTTGTTTCTATTTTTCCCTGCCTTTTATTCATCCKAAAGACTCAGAAAGAACACCCAAGCTTGTCTGGGTATACACAGCAACGTAACCTCGGTTTCCTCTTTCAAAACTGGTTCCCCACACCTCAGCTCCCCTGATAGCTCTCTTGTAGCTGCTGCTCATAGTTATAACAGCTTACACAAGAGGATGTCTCCTCAGGGCCATGTACAAGATACCATACTATACCTCTAAATACCACACCTGATAAAATGAAGTATTGCAATACAACACCTGATAAAATCTAGAATTGCGCTGTTTTTTCATGAAAGCACCCAATTGCATAGTCAACTCAGTCTTCAGTCACTTCTAACTTGTGAAATTTGCAGAAAAAAAATCCCTGTTATAGTCAGAGTACATGATGTCGCACACTGAAAAATAATCTCATTCTACTACTCTTTCAAAACATTCRTTATTTCAGTCTTCAAGACCAACCAATTCTTCATGTATGACAAGCCAATGGCTCACTATCAGCAGGAACTTTTCAACACCACACTCCTACTTTCTGGTACAAGATCATTCCTAGAAATGAAGAGTGTGAGAACACCAACTATCACAGAACATTACCGGTATCCTACCACTAGCCTAATACACTACTACTGACTATTGTTAGCTATTGTTTCTTTTCTGTTTATACAGCATTCCCAATTAAGCACCCTTCACTTTTACAACTCTTCTTCCAGAATAATGACTTGTATGTGAAGGCCAAAAAACTGCTATGAAAAATACAGCACTGATTCTAAACTCCAGTTCTTATAGCTCCCTGAAAATTCAGTTCAAGCCTGAGAAGGTTAATTAGCACAGTCACATCTGGCTACTTTTTAATGCAGTCATTTTTCCTATTGAAAGTTAACTGAAAGACGAATGAATTGGTTTAAATCCTGCTAAAATCAGTACAATTTCTCCTACCGGYTCAGTGTGTGCTATACTTGCATCTCCAAGTCAAAGATGAATTGTTTTTTTTTTTTTACTGTCACACTATCTACAGATCTAAGTAGTCCATATTAACCTGAATTATTAAACTAGAAAATTTTTATAAATTGTTTGCTGCAGAGCAGCCTTATTGGTACTGCTTCAACACTAGAATTTTGCAAGTAATTATGCATAGGCAACATAAAGAAGCCAAACATTGTATGTTACCTTGTGTTTATGTAAGATAATTCCACTAAGAGGATACTCAATTCAATACGCAATGCTAACTGCAAAGGCAACAGTATAAATCTTATGTCAGCTCCAAGCTAAGGGAAAAGCATGTTTCTGCAATTCAGCAACTCAGCAACCATAGGCTGTTCCAAATCGTTCCTTGGACTCTTGGCAGCTACTCACATTTAACAGCTACAAATCAGCTATTTGCTATGGTAGTGTGGTCCTGAAATGCAAGGACCTCAGCTCTTTTTATTACCCTTAGTTTTTCTGCTGTTCGAGAACGCTGCAGTGCTAATTCCTGAGTTTGGGGTGAATATAACATCCTGAGACAAGTCTTACTCTGCTATGTGGCTCTTCTTCCATAATTGCTTGTGCACAACACTGCAAACTGACAAGTTCATAATACTCATGGTACTGGTGTATAAGTATGGGCCTGACTTGTGCTCATCTTACAAACATGACAGATTTGAGTAGCTGAGCTATGAAGGCCTACTGAATTCAAGGAAAAGTACTGAATCAAAAGGAAAACCACTGTCACTTTGGACCTAACAAAGAATTTAGTCCAGCTTTCATTTTATAACTTCACAGCACAGTATCAATGCTAGATAAGAAACCTCATGCTCAGTTACTGAATTGGCGACCCCTGGTTTCTCCTATCATCTCAACTAGATTCTGAAGCATTAAGTATTTATACTGTTTCTAAATCACAGCTATGGTTATCTTCTGAAATATTATTCTAGATGTTTCACACAATCTCTATAAAGACTCAGTCTTTTCTGGTTACTTGTCTGCTCTCAGCAACTGCCTCAAACTGGTTGTTAACAATTAGAGGRAAACACTTTCTTTTATATAAGCTACCAGTTACATTTATTGGTACAAGAAGCAAATCAAACTGTAGAGACATTAAGTATAGTCTCTTAAAAGTAAGATCTTACCTGGAAGACCAGATCCGAGATTGGCAAGATCAGCAAAAGGATCAAAGTTCTGAGATTTAGCCTGGCTGAAAGACAGACCTGAAGACACACTGGACTGGCTCCCTGTGGTAAAAGCTTGACCTGTGTAGTAAGAAAATGTATCATGTACTTGGTGTATTTGGAAATTGAAAGAAAGAATAAAAGTACTATTTCCACAACACCTCGTGTAAACCTCATCAGCATTCAGCTCCATGACATCTTTTATCATGACAAGAATCACCGTTACTATAGACAACTGAAACTATTTGGTGCCTCTGCCTTGAACTTATTCTGAAAAACTACACAAGTGTCTTACTAAAAGGGCATTTAAGCACAAAGAGCATGGAGTCCTTTAAGCAACAAAGCAAAAAGGCGTGAAGACATGTTCAGCAGTTTCACGTGATTAAACTGCCCAAATCTGGAGTATTCCTTATTCCCTCTAACGAAAGAATTTCCTTTCGTTWTACCTTCAAAAAGAGGCTTCAACTGTGGTGACGCTACATTGCTGGTTGCTGAGGAATCTGCCCAAGAATCCCATCCACCTAAGAGATCTGGGTGGCTTGTAGAAGATGATATTTTAGGTGGCTCTGGTGTCAAATTCCCTACAGAAGAAAAAAACATATTTTGATTATTCTTTTAAGAAAACSATGACAACAATGGATATTTTGCCAATACCAACAGAACTGTGTACCACATGGTCAGCTACAATGGCCAACTACATRGCTTGCTTAAATTGCTCCATAACACAGTCACGCAGTCTTAAACAGGACTCAGAAGGGTTTTATCACTGGAATTCCTTCATTTGTATTTGAAACAGCCCATGCACTTCACAGAGAAGATTTTTATGCACAGGCAATGCTATGAATTTAACAGCTTAGGTCTGCTGGGCAAAACAACTAGCTAAGAGATGGCTTCAGGGCACGCTGCTGTTCCTGACAACACAGCAGGTAACCAGAAAGCAGCAGCGCTTCATGAAATGAAGTCTGGGTGCTACACAGGTGCAGCCAGGTCACTTCAAACTGCAGGTCTGCCTACCCCAGGCCTCATGTGACAAAGGGAGCTCTTGAAAAACTAATAGCCCTTTTAGGTTCAATACATGAATCACAGAATCATTAAGGTTGGAAAAGACCTCTAAGATCATCAAGTCCAACCGTCAACCCAACACCACCATGCCCACTAAACCATGTCCCGAAGCGCCACATCTACATGTTTTTTGAATACCTCCAGTGATGGTGACTCCACCACTTCCCTGGGCAGCCTGTTACCATGCTTGACAACCCTTTCGGTGAAGAAAATTTTCCTAATGTCCAATCTAAACCTACCCTGGCGCAACYTGAGGCCATTTCCTCTCATCCTATCGCTTGTTACTTGGGAGAAGAGACCAACACCCGCCTCTCTACAGCCTCCTTTCAGGTAGTTGTAGAGRGTGATAAGGTCTCCCCTCAGCCTCCTCTTCTCCAGGCTAAACGGTCCCAGTTCCCTCAGCCACTCCTCATAAGACTTGTGCTCCAGACCCCTCACCAGCTTTGTTGCCCTTCTCCAAACACGCTCCAGCACCTCAATGTCCTTCTTGTAGTGAGGGGCCCAAAAMTGAACACAGCATTTGAGATGCAGCCTCACCAGTGCCGAGTACAGGGGCACAATCACCTCCCTACTCCTGCTGGCCACACTATTCCTGACACAGGCCAGGATGCTGTTCTTGGCCACCTGGGCACACTGCCGGCTCATGTTCAGTCGGCTGTCGACCAGCACCCCCAGGTCCTTTTCTGCCGGGCAGCTTTCCAGCCACTCTTTCCCAAGCCTGTAGCATTGYATGGGGTGGTTGTGACCTGGCATTGAGCCTTGTTGAACCTCAGCCCACCGATCCAGCCTGTCCAGATCCCTCKGCAGAGCCTTCCTACCCTCAGGCAGATCAATACTCCCACCCAACTTGGTGTCATCTGCAAACCTACTGAGGGTACACTCGAACCCTTCATCCAGATCATTGATAAAGATACTAAACAAGACCAGCCCCAAAACTGAGCCCTGGGGAACACCACTTGTGACCAGCCGCCAACTGGATTTAAGTCCGTTCACCACAACTCTCTGGGCTCAGCCATTCAGCCAGTTTTTTACCCAGCGAAGAGTACACCCATCTAAGCCATGAGCCACCAGCTTCTCTAGGAGAATGCTGTGGGAGACAGTGTCAAAGGCTTTACTAAAGTCCAGGTAGACCACATCCACAGCCTTCCCCTCATCCACTAGGCGGGTCACCTGGTCATAGAAGGAGATCAGGTTGGTCAAGCAGGACCTGCCCTTCATGAACCTGTGCTGCATGAATGCATGCAATTAAAGAGAAGGATACAGGAAAAGTGATYTCTTCTAGGAAAAGACTGAGAATCACTAGCTCCATGGATAAAAGCTGCTTTCCTATGTGCAAAGCAAAACCATCACACCATGAAACAGTCACACTCAAAAGGACGCAAGGGTGCTTCCACTAACTTCTATTAAGTGTCCCATCCAACACAGGGTTATAACTGCCACCCCTGACACTTGAAAATGATTCCCCCCTGTCTCACTCACACACAGCATGAGGTGAGCCATCCTCAGAATGAGAGGTCCAAGTAAGGAACACCCAAAGCTGCATGCTGGCTCTGAACACTCCCCTTTGARCACAGCTTGCAGAGACTCAGAGTGAAGCAGGACAGTTTTTGAATATAACCACTCCTTCAGTGCTATGGAAACAGTCAGTGCTACAGGGAGAGGTTTCAGCAAAACCAGTACATTTAGTGGTGCTCTAAGASATTTCAAAGACCTAGAGTTTGGAAAGCTAACCCAGCCATCCTTACAAAAATAGTGACATTTTGATGCTTTGGATGTTTTGACTACTACATCACRGCTTTTCACTTCTGTCAGCTTCTCAACTTTATGTTCGGAATACTGATACCAAATTACACAAGCTATTTTATCTTATTTGAGGAAATATTTTGAAGCAAATTAAACATCCCCTCCACCACCTCAATCCACTAATTCTATTTATACGTAGACCTTACAGTTGCAAAGAGAGCACATCAAGTACTCTGCAACAAATGTCTGCCAAGAGCCTGTATTACAGCAGAGTCATCTCTGCTGCATGTGAAGGAAAACATCAGAATAAAACACATGAAGTAGCCACCAGAGTCTTCTGAAGGTATAGTACAATTTTCAGCCCTTTCTCCAGACTTAAGCCCCACCTCCCTGCCTCTGAAACCATGGAAGAGACAGTATGTATTTGCCTCTGTAGTCAGGACCCCCAGCTATCTGCTACACAGTGGTGTCACTGGCTATAAACCTCAAAGTATCCAAAAGTGTCTATTCATCAGTTTAGAAATTTGCTGTACCACATGCCACTCCCAAACCTTAAGCCAACCTTGAATTAATATTAGCACTGATTTTTAAGCTGGAAATAATTTTAGTTTATGATCTCTGCTATTACAAGTTTTTTACAGGAGCATGAGGAAATTTACAACCACTTACAGAGTTAACACTTYTCCTATGATAAAGCCAAGTTGAGAGAAGTAAGAATGAAGTAAACTACAGCAGAATGCATTTGAAAGATTGAGAACACGCTATGGGAATCAGGTGTTTTATAACTGCTGGTTTAAGAGCAGTCAGGTTCATCACCTCCCCCACTCTGGACAAAGCAGGGAGTAGCCTACAGGTATACAGCAGTAAATTCACTATCAATAGTACAAGCTCACATACGTCCACTACATTTTTATCGGAAAAATCTGAAACAATGGAGTACAACGTGCAATATACTGAACAGATAAGATTAATCACCCCCTGGAACTGTTTATTCTTATGCTATATTCTTTCCACTTGTAGAACTTGGGCATTACAACAGATTTTAACGGCAAGAAATAGCGTAACCAACAGGATACTCTGACTTCTACATATTCTGAAGAGGTATGACGAGACCACATACTGAACCCCTTATTTTTGTAACCTGGCACACTGGAGTTCATACAGACACATTAAGGTAAAGGAGCAGAATATCTAAAGAAAGGGTAAAATATGAAACATAGCTAAATATTCCGAAAGTTGAAGCAATTGAGATCATGGGCAAGCAGATCCATACCTGCTTGTCCTTAAGTTCTTCTTTAATGTGTTTATTTATAATCCTTAGCCATACAGCAGTAAACGACTGGAGGTCAGGGCATAGTTCTTTACTAACACTGCTGAACCAAGCTAAGATGAAAGAATAAGTTGGCAGTAATCAGATCACACCTTCCAGCTTCCCAAAATAAAAGACCTGCATTTTATTATATCCTACACACAACTTCACATTAGGTTTTCTTTATTTAACTTGTCATCTCTACAGGAAATCCTTTAATCACAGAGGACAACAGGATTTTCCGTGAACCAGAGGCTGGTTTAGTATSATGCAAGGTTTTTTTTAACCTTGTCTGAAGCCTGACTGGGAACATAATCGTCACAGAAACTAACTTCTACTCAGGAGAAGGCTACACCAGTCACTCAGGTTTCTTTTGATCACCTTCCACATCTCCTGCTGTCTTTTGATCAGATCAGTTCATTCTCACAGAAGGAAATACACTCCTGACTCRACTTGCATTAGAGATGACCTGCTACTTGCATATCCAAATGAACAAATTTTGTTCTCAAAAATGATCACTGAACAGATACCTAATAAGGAAAAATGGACACTCCTCCAGCTACTGACAATAGCTTGGTTTTGCAAGTGTGGCTGTTAAGAGCATGTTATCGATTCTGAAGCGAACAGTCATCCCACCTACCAGCTTCCCTGCCAAATTAATACAGCTTTTCACAGAAAATTCCGTTACCTTGTTAATACACTGCTGTTTTAGCAGCAACTGCTCAACATTTTCGTATTAGAAGACAGAATGCCTTAACAGACCAGATATTCTTTAAGAACCACCTTCACTATAAACTGAAATTACATTTTAAAACTACTATGATTTTAAATTTCAAGCCACATTGAGAAATATAAGCCTAAAATTCTAATTCTTGAACTCGTGTTCACTGAAACAGCTTTTCTCCTGGTATCTATAGAGGTTTAGTAATTGTTTACTACCGAAGAAAGCTTATCCATCACTAAAATTTAATTCTAGACATTTATGACTGCTCCAACAAATAGATTCACCCATATCTCATTGCTGTAGCTTATTTTGAATGAATGCTGACATTACTGCTGATTTATTTTTAGTGAGTTTAAAATAGTTTCTCACTTTAATGACCTCATGTTTGCACCTTCTGCTCTCTCACAGTTCTTCCAAAAATGTCATTTGAGAACACGCTCTCATTTGCCCTTTCTTCTGCAGTTACTAGTTATCATGTCCTTTCACTCACACTCACTCATTCACATTAAAAGCATTACAGCTATAAATATTCCTAACTTCCTTGCTAAAACTGATACCTGTGGCTGGATGGAATGCTAAAGGCTCAATACATACTTCATATCAGCTAAACACATAGAAAAGYTGTCATTTGAAAGGTAAACTTTAAGCAGCATGAAATATTATCCCAATTCCTCCACTTCCACAGGGTTTTTAAAGCCTACAAAGCACCAGAGAAATATTGGGAAATCACTGTATAACAGTAGACTGAAGAGAAGATGGGCAGATTTCAAGTATCTTTTCCCTATGTTGACAGAAAGCTCCAGAAATTACATTAAAATAGCAGGTACACCAATGCATTTACGAGGGTGCAAGTTATCAACCAAAATCAGAAAGAGTAAGCACAAAACAATAAGCACTGAAGTCAGACGTCAACATTTTTTTTCTTTTTCTTCTGTACTTGTTCAAATGTTACTAACAGCTGAACATTAATGGTGGTTTCCTTAACGTTGCAGGTAAACATTTAGAGAGCAGAAATTCACATTTATGTGTTTTTCCAACCTAAGTTTAGTACATAAAAGGGTACTCTGTCATGTAGGGATTGGAACACCTCTGATATAAGGACAGGCTGAAGGTGCTGGTAGTGTTTAACCTGGAGAAGAGAAGGACTCRGGATGGGCAATCTTATCAGTGTGTATTCTTAGTATCTTAATGGGAAGAAATAAAGAAGACTGAGCCAGACCCTTCTCAGTGCTGCCCAGTGGAAGGACAAGAGGCAATGGGCACAAACTGAAACACAGGAAATTCCATTTAAAACAGAAGAATTTTTTTCTGTAAGAGCAGTCAAACACTGGCACAAGTTGCCCTGCATCCTCAGAGATAACAAAAATCAGCAAGGACATGGTCCTGAGCAGCCTGCTCTACTTGACCCTGCTTTGAGCCGGTCAAATAAACAATCTCCAGAGGTCTCTGCCCCTGGAGTGAGATAGATTTTGGCTGAGATGATGCTCCACAGATCGGTATTGATCAAATCTTCTACTGAACAGAAAAAAAAATCATCATCTGTTTGGTAACCTCATGCAGTGACAACAGTGTCATAACTAAAAGTGGCAYAGGACTGGCAACTATACAAGCATACACCTAAAACATACAGCTGTTACTGTATCTGTAGAACAGAACAAAAATGTTGCAAAGGAAGCAGYAAGTGGGATGATCTCAGCAGAACCAACCACGAAGTTAACGCTGGAAGTTAACGCCTAAATACACAGTAGAGAGGGCAATCAGCTGGCTAGCCTTTTATTTCAAGGAGGAAGCCCTTATCTCAGCCAGGCAAATATCTTTTTTATCCAGTTTCTCTGTAGCTAACACTCAGAGGCAGGGTCAACTAGACCAACGGTCTAACAAGGAGGGGCAATTCAGAACCATATGCAATAAGCTCTGGGAAGAAAGTGCTCCTGGATTCAGGGTGAGGAACCATTCCTAGCTGCCTCCAACTTATAAGTGGGGGTCTGCAGGGGTGGCCTCTGTGAGGAGAGGCCTGGGCTGCTCCGTGCTGGACCCAGCCAGCTCCAACAGACCCACCACAGGACAGCTGAGCCCCTCAGCCAAGACGGTGGCACCTCTGGGAAAACATGTGAGAAAGGATAAAACACWCTGCACAGCAGTTGTGAGAGGAGTGAGAAAAGCGTGAGAGAAACARCCCTGCAGACACCACAGTCAGTGGAGAAGGAGGGGGAGGAGGTGCTCCAGGTGCCAGAGCAGAGGTTCCCCTGCAGCCCACAGATAAGAACGCAGCTGAGCAAATATCTGCACTGTGGAGGACCCCACACGGGTGGGCATGCCCTGGAGGAAGCCGCAGCCCGTGGAGAGGAGCCCACGCAGCAGCAGCTCCTGGCAGGAGCTGCAGCCCACGGGGGACCCACACTGGAGCAGTCTGTTCCTGAAGGACTGTAACCTATGGAGACCCATGTTCTTGAAAGACTGTATCCTGTGGGAAGGACCCACGCAGGAGCAGGGGAACAGTATGAGGATGAAGGAGAAGCAGAGAAGAACTGTTACAGACTGACCACAACTCCCATCCCTATGGAAAGGGCCCACACTTTTCTTTGAAAAATCAGATTTAAAAAGCAGCATTCTGGCTCTACCATTCCAGCATTTTTGCAAGGGTATGTTTCTTTTTAAAGAATGAGCGTGCTTAAAAGCTCTGTTTAGTAACACTTTGGAAATAACGTGCTTAGGATAGAGATACAGGAAGACCGAACATATCAAAGCTCTTTGTTTAAAGATGAATAGCTTTTAAAAWAAATGCATGAGGAAAAGGCTTCACCAAGAATACATTAGAGAAATTAAATGAAACAAATAAGATTAGAGTATTACATAATGTCTCCGTAAGTATATTAACAGAATGCATTCAGGTCAAGAAGGTCCAAGTTAGCCTTAGCTTGTATTTTAAGAACTGGCTGTACTGTAACTTGACTTGCTCATTTCTTTTCCAAGGCTTCCATAAAATCTTTAAAATCTGAATACAACCGAAATAGCATTCTGCCATGTAGAAAATAAGTTTGCAGGTGTTTGTGTACCCTCAGTTCTAAGAGCTCTCAGAGGAAACTCCAGCTCCTAACAGAAGGTTAGCAATGCTAGAAATCCTCTTGCATCATAAATATTAGCATGACATTATACAGGAAACCTTTGCTACTTGGTACATTTGTATCTGCGTTCTCAGAACACGGAGCTAATTAAAACGGCAGTCACAACAAGTGGATCTATTAAGACACTAATCCACCTTGACTAAGCTGAAAGACAAATGCACAGAGCAGCAGAAACTGTTGAGAAACAGAACGCCAGAAGCACACTTACCTAAATTTAAGAAATCTGAGCTGGAAGAAGGCGGAAGTGAACTGTGCGTGGAAGGAAATGTACTAGCTGTAGATGTCGACCTTGGATTAAGAAAGTCCCCAAAGAGGTCTGGACCAGACAGGGCTTGATTCTCTGAACTTGATGACATTGTGAGTGGGTCAAAAGGATCAGCTAAAAAGGAAGCAGAAAACAAAATTATCTTATAAAACAAATTTTAGAATAAACGAAGTTGAAAAAGTCTTACTCCTCTGGGGACACAGAGAAAAAGTAGAGTTCATGTTGGTAATTGCAGCAGCCTTCTGAGAATTTTTCACGGCAAAGAGTAACAATCTGTCCCTTCCTCTAGACATCTATACTTTCATGTTGGTACAAAAAGTATTTCAGCCATACACAATATGAACAGCTATGTCTTCAAACACAAACCCTTAGCAAGGCTGCATGCATTCTATAATACTGTTAATTTCATCCAGTAAGACACATTAAATTTGAGTGATCATCTGCATACAAACAGAATAATTGCATTTGTTAAATGCTCTATAATGCCAAACCTCCAAAGAATTTAAACAAAACAGACTGTTAAACTACTAAGAATATCAAGTAAAACATTCATACTACCACTTTGACTCGAAGGCATTGGTGACTCTGGAGCAGAAAGCACGTCAACTCAAGAATGAAAACCAACAGAAGCAAGGCTTTCAACAGGTCTCTAGTGATCACRACGAAGAAAAAAACTAATTGGAGGAGTATTTATAGTCAACACGGGGTAACATGACAGTCAGCTGGAATCATGGCTTGAGATCTTCCTGTTTCTGCTGCCCTCTAGGGTCAAAATCCTCAAGAGCCCAGGGACTCCTGCCAGATTCACTCAGAAGCTGAAGAGAAGGATTAATCCTGCCATAGTGCTCTGGCACATCCTGAGGTGATGACCACATTGTACAGGACTCAGTAACACTTCAAAAAAACAAACCCTTGATTGTCATCAAGCTATCTTACTATAGCATCACATGTACACAAAACCTCAAGTACAAGTTTGATGTGCAAACTGAAATACAGTGGCCAAATATTCTCACTTCTGCAATTACCTTTCTCTTACCCAATTCAAAAGGTAGAATGAGATCCATACATGGTTACTGCTCAGGTGTTTTATGGGGTAGATATAAGAAAGGCATAGTTAAAGAAAGATAAAGTAATAAAGCTTCTCTTTTATCGACTTCTGCCTGCGTAAAAAAGGCAAATTAAGTGATTCCTCATTGACCACAGTAACAAAGTTCAAACTGAATCGCTTCAAAAGAAATACTTGAAATCACCTAAATACTCTGCAAAAACACTTTGCAGCTGTATGTAGATTAAAGCTTCTAGTCCAAGTGAATGATCTTTGTGCAAATAAACTATACTTTTTAACAGTTTCCCAGATTATTTGCCTAATATTCCCAAAAATCTTGCTGTAACTTCAGGCAGAGRATTGCTATTCCCAAAAGCTTAGACATGTGACAGCTAACTGTGCATTGGCAAGAGGAACAGAATCTCTAAAATAAAACACCTTGTTTTAAATACCAAATAGGTAGCAGGGTGTAACATTCTCTTGCAGAATACAGACCTACCAACAACATCAGTAAAACCAGCAAGAAAACACCTTTTAGCAGTACCATTAYCCTACTGAACAGTAATCTACAGGATTTCTAGTTGCCTAGCAGTCTTACATGATTAACACTCAAAAATCCCACAGAAACATTTGGCCTAAGCAGCACAGCTCTGTACCACATCTAATGCTATTGCTTTATGTAAAGTGCAAGAACASAGGAAGTTATTACAATTCTATGCCTTAGCAAGAGACGTTATTTACATGTGGATTTAGAAGAGGATCTAGCATGTAACGTTTGTATGGGAAAGCTACRGATTCCTTAAGAATACTGAATCTCCTTTAAATTCAAAATTTGATACTTTTCTGTTTACATGGCTTAAAGCTAAGAGGAGATTGGCAACATAACAAAATACCTGGATAATATACAGCAATTTGTCTCCTTCACGCAGTAATAACACCTATTCTAYGCAAATTCTTGCTATAGACCAACGTCTTCAGTGTACAGATCAAAACATGGTACTCATCTTCTAAGCACAATGCAAGCAGCAGTTTTTACCTGCTGGCGAGCCAAAGAGTACTGATGTTAAATTTACGTACCTGAAGACATGGCTGCTGCTGAAGACGTACCCTGAGTAGCAGCTGGACACTGAGACTGACTGCTGAAAAAGAAATCTGTTCCTTGCCCAAGAAGATCTCCAGTGGGCTCTTCTGATATCTGTGATGCATCACCCACAAACAGGTTGCTCAACAAGTCCGCATTACTTGATGAAGAGTTTATTTCTGAGATAGGTTGTTTCTGTTCTGGTGAAATATCAGAGTCTAGTCCCAGTAAGTCTACATTCTCTTCAGGAAGAGATTTTTGTAACAGTGCAGATGGAGCTTCAAAATTGGCTTCAAAAAGCAACTCTCCTTCTGGAGTAATAGAGTCTTTTTCATCAACAATTACTGCACTTTCTTCACCTGGAAATGTAGGGAATTCCTCATCTGAAGGATCACTCTCCTCCCTGTCATCAGATAGTTGAATACGATCATTTTTAGATGAACTGTCCTCTATTCCACTTTCTGGACTTTTTCCTTCTTGAATAAAAAGAAATAACAGTTTTAGATTACCAGGATTCTTCTGCCAACTAGGATAAGACAGACTTATATAGTGAGATCATATGAAATCAATCCTTAATTAATCAAAGCTCACAAAAGAATTGATCAAAAAAGAAGAACTAACATTGCCTACCACCTCTTTGTACAGGGCAAGCAAAGGGGCAGCTCACTACTATACTTGCCACTCTGCAAGGGCAGGTATTACRATTTTTTTTCAAAATGAGACTGTTGTGGTTTGACCCCAGCCAGCAATTAAACACCACGCAGCCGCTCGCTCACCCCCCCACTCCAGTAGGATGGGGGAGAGGATCGGGAGGGCACACGGAGGAAAACCCGCGGGTTGAGATAAAAACAGTTTAATAATGGAAATAAAACAAAGTAGAACAGTGATAATAACAATGATAACAACAATAATAGAATACACAAAACAGGCGATACTCATCCCCACGTGTTCCGAACGAACCACCTGAACCGTGCACTCCAGTTTAAGCTGGGCATGATGTCACATGGTATAGAATACCCCATTGGCCAGCTGGGTCAACCGCCCCGGCTATGCTCCCCCCCAGCTCCCCCTGCACCTCGAAGGGCAGGGGAGGCTGTTGGTGCAAGCACCACCCAGCAAATGGGCCATCAACATTCCTTTCATTACCAAACCCCAAACACAGCACCCCCTCCAGCTACTGGGAAGGGACAGGACACTTGGACATTCACCCCAGGACATCGTACCACTTATGGCTTAGAAGATCACTCAGTAACTGCTGCTCAACTCAATGACAGCATTCAATGACAGCATGAGCAGTTACTGACATTTTTGCCAACAAAGCAGAACCCAGAATAAGGACTCACACGTGCACTATAAAGTTACATTTTCTCAGTCCGTACATACTCATCTGGACCCCATTGGCTAGGCTACTTTGCTCCCTCTGTTCCTCAGCCAGCCTAAGTGGGGCTGTGGGAATGCAAAGGCTTCCTTGCAGACCTTTAAGGTTAAGATTTTTGCAGAAAAAGAAAAATTTAGCTCAGCATTTAAGTTACATGCAATACCAAAAACCATTACTTGGTGTTTATCCAAATGAAGCAGAATGACCACTTGTTAACCTCCAGAGCTCAGTCTTCAAATAGCTTTTTCTCATGGTCTGGTGAAATAGTGACTTTTGCTGAATAAGAAGCCTTAAGCTCTCATTGGAAGGTGTACAAGACAACAAACAAAACAGTTACTTCAAAGGAAAACCTGTACCTTTCCAGTCCAGAGAATGAAAGAAGTTATTCGCATCAGTACTACTGCTGTGTGGGGATTCTGTCTCAGTAGGTGCACTTTCTGAAGACTGCTCCAGCTGAGATGCTTCTGCTTCATATTGTGCAGTTGAACCTGGTTGTCTAGGCAGCTCCGGTTTCCCTATAAGATAGATTTTAAGCCAGAACCCTAAAGAGAAACTTCTAAAAACCAGTCCTGGTCATAGCAGCTGGTATTTGACTTGCAGACTGACTGCTATAGCAARGTAACTGCCTCAAAGTACCTATTACTCTGCAAAGGTAAATTCCTGCCCCCACCCTCCMTTTGAAATTAGCATTATTAACTTGGTTTCAACTGCAAAGGCTGGTAAGACCCTATGTGCAACTAAACATTAAATCAAATCAGACTCCTAGCAAAACACTCAAGCATTCTATTTACATTTGTAGGAAAATGGAATTAACACCTCACTTGTACCAACCACCCCCTAAAATAGGCAAGAGCTATGAACAATATCTGCAATAACAAATGGAACATCAGAAAAGAGCAAATGCAACTATAGAAAAAACCTAGAGTATAAAGCCAGAGAAGAACATGGAGTTGTTAAACGTCTCAAAGGAGTTCAGTAACACACTGTGTGCTGCGATTAACTACTCCTTACATTTCTTATTCTACTGAGATCAGATGTTAAGTGACTCTTGTGTAAGACWGAGTTGGGCTGAGTTACCTACTCCTATACCATCTCCCAAAAAGGAGGTTTCCTCAAGGCAAGTAAGAAGACTCCCTAAATTAATAAGCATTTACCCACTGTTGGAAAAGAATGGGATGAATGCTTGGGAGAAAACTATTTGTCTAAATCTAAATACCAAACTGGTAGAGCACTTCTTCACCCTCCTTCCACATACTCAGTTGCAGCTTACAGAGATGCTGAAAAAATAGTCTGTTGCAGAAAACRTACGTGAAAGATCATGTCAATGAAATAGTGCAAATTCAATTTTAATAAGGCAAGTTTTGTAAAACCAGTTCACAGCACTTGCTCTTGTCCTATTCCCTTCCCATCAGTTTTAAGAAATATTTTCAATGGAATTTGAAACCCTTACATTTCATTTATCAATCAGAAAATGAAARTGACTTAAAGAGTAATTTTTACAGATCCTCATTATCAATGGAACACCTTAACTTCAGTGAGCTGAAGTTGTGTTCACAGCAGGATCTTTAAAAYGTGTATAAACTAAGTTAAATAGAAATGACCTAAATCATAACACAAACCAAACACACCCTGCTAAAAAAAAAAAGACAGCAGCAACTACCTTGTAGCAAAAGAAGTACCACATTAAGAGTAGAGAGTAAGCTCTCATGTATGGCGTACTAAAATCACCACAATAATCTCCATCATGCTTTTTACCCTGGAAGCACAGAGAAGGCTTAAGAGCCTTAATGAAAATGTCAAAGCTAATTACTGATACCAGGAAAGGAAGAAAAATACTGAACAGCATTAACTGGAATTAATGCAGGAATCTACAGATGAATCACAGAATATGTAGTATTAAAAAAATTAAACATCTGCTGGACCACATTAGGAAAAGTTGAGAAATTGAATTACAACATTACTTGGCTATGCATAAGAAGGACCTCAATAAAAACATTTTTAGTTAAGACCACCATTTGTGAGGAATGCTTGGATGATGTTAAGGGAAATGATAATGGTGCCAGTGTAGCCAAATGTAGTTCTTTCAAGACATTTTGCCTACAAGCCCTGGCTGTCACCATTCCATTTGCTAAAATCTCTGCAAATAGCATATTCATAGCTTTAAAGCAAGCAAATGTCTTACATCTGTTGTCATTACAAGGATAATTATAAACCATTATTGGAGGATAATTTATACTCCTTCATGCAATGCCAATTTTTAAATATTTATAAAAAAACACCTTTTGAATTTCTTTCACATAAAGGAATGTCAGAAATTAAACAAAAGCCTCAAACACTAAGTACATTAGAAACTTTACCATGTTCTCTAATTTTTCAAAAGATTCATTACCAAATTTTGATAAAATCTCTTGTTGTTCCTCTCGGGTGGAGAAAAGGATCTTGGGATTCAGTCCTTTTATATTCATGTTATCCCATGGTAGCTGTTCACAGCTAGGTCTATCTCTGGGCTCCACCTCTACTTCCAGATTGACTTGAAATAAATCAGGATATTTTTCTTGTATGTCACAGGCATCCAGATCATACCTACAAAGACGCACACAAGTAGATTCTTGACACTGATGGCTAACTACATTAAATTCAGTGCAGTCCAAGACAGAACTTTAAAGCAATTAGTACAAGGCTTAAAACATGATGTATTTGTTTACTTTCTCCATATATTTTAAACAGGTGGTATTTTGGTACAGGATTTTTTTTGCATCATGAACAAAACCTTCAGTTTCCTTGAGGTGAGAAAACAAAAGCATCTTCTTATTGCAATCGAAGTCACCTACTTCCTACACTGACAATATTTCCTGCCCCCACCGTATGTTGGTTTGGCAGGTTAAACAGTTTTAAAGAAAACTTCTTCCAGTCTCCTACAAAAGGGTGTCAACATACTTGGCAAATTTCACTGTGGTGGCATTTCGGGGCACAAAACCTGTGTGGAACTGAATCTGAAACATCTTCATTGAAGCCATCTGTTGAAAACAAGAAATACAGGGAAACTGCATAAATCCACATGAACAGTATGCACAGTGTTCTGCCTTAATATAATGCAAAGTATTTTCAGTATTAGAATATTTTGAAGTGTTTGTTTTGCTACCATTTCAGTTAATTCCATGTACACTTTATCTTGRGAGATTTAAATGCAGTTTAAGACAGAACATAGATAAATCTATTACTACCAGAAACAAACCAAAAGACCTTGAACCAGATACCTCTCATCACTAACCTCCAACAGACTACCAAAGTCTGTTAAATATTTCCAGACCCTGTTCTAGAGGCTGAAACTACATGACCCTTATTTCTTTTCTGAATAACGTACACTCAGAAAAACTCGTTGTGCAATACACTAATCAAGAAATATATGTCATATATAAAGGACTCTGTTCAGAACAGTTTTAAAGGTAGCAGTTTAAAAGGACACTTCATATGACATGCAAAGAGTTCTTTTTCCTGTGCAACTTCTCAATTCAACCATTCATCCCAGACAGAATTGTAAGGCTTTTCCAAACTGATTCATTATAACCATTCAACTTTCCCAACTCTTTCTTCTGCTGACAGAAAAACTACTTTCGCATGCCTGATCAGCATGTGAGAATCCAGAAAATGCTACTATAGAAGGTTCATGTAGCTCCTGGTCTTGCACAAATCCTAATTACAGCAAACTGATAAATCCACAATGTATTTCTTTCCTCGCTGTAGTTACCACACATGTGGAATAGTCTTGCCAGTCCTTAYAAAGCAAGTCATATAGTAATAGTACAGCAAACATAATATAATAAAATTGAGTGATGAGAAAGCTTTCCTTGTAAATGAGCATTTACTGAACATCATAACCAGAAGTCAAACAACAGGCAAAGCATTGCCAGCAGGTTGAGGAAGGTGATCTTTCCCCTCTATCCAGCACTGGTGAGGCTGCATCTGAAGTCCTGTGTCCTGTGCTGGGCTCCTGTGTCCAAGAGAAACATGGACATCCTGGAGAGAGTTTCTCTGATCCATCCATCCCTACCCTGAACTACATATGAAAACCTGAACACCCTATTACATCAGTTTTCTTAATCCCTTGCTACGCAAGACATTTCCTAGAAGATAAACTAAATCCTCTCTCAAATTAACTGTGAGCAAGTGGGAGACATTCACAATGCCCAGCTCTAGGCACTTAACACCAAAATTGACATGTGGTAGTTATCTCCACAAGAGTTCTGCAGGGAGCTTCAGGGGGCAATTTAGAGTACATTAAACTAAGGACACATTGAATATTGCTCTACCAAAGCTCCAAACCAGGATCATCACAAACACTGTTGATGTATCATGTGTTATAGCAGATGGATGAGAAAATTCTAATCTTTTCCAATTAGTGAATACATGCCAGAGAAACCACATCAACGAAGCCCTATCATCAGTGAGACTGCACAAGGAGTGTAAGATAACCTTGGCTGAATTTTCCCCAGTTGTATGCCTTCTTTACTGAYGACCTTGAACCATACCCTAGTTATTTTTGTGCATTAGAGAATCATTTCACTGAGCTTCCAGTTTTAAGATGTTCTGGAAGATATGGCCCCATAGCACTCTGGGGACATTAAGAAAGTCTTGAACCTCTGCAACATGACAAGATTTGATATTCTCCTTTCTACACACAAAGCAGAAAAAACAYAGGGAAAACCATTTTCCAGTAATAGTAGATACGTATGAATATGCCTGTTTGCCCCAAATGCATGGAAACTGTCTGAAGAATATCTGGATCAATTTTCACAATGCTCCAAGTTATCCTAAACTTTGCACTACCACTTCTTATCTTTTATATGGATCTCCAAGTTTAATATGGGCTACTTATCTGGAGAAAAAAAAACATGCTTTTTTAGAAATTTCAAGACAGGCTTCATTAGCAAGTTTTTTGTGATCTTGCAATACATTTGCATCCATAGTTGAATTAAAAAAGGAAACATGCATTCTCCCTAGGAGAACAAAGACTAGAAAGAAAATTGACTATAAAAACTCASCCTGGCTCTAGAAATAGGATACAAAACCACATGGATTTTTCTAGCCTGTTTTGTACAGGCAGTCCCCGGAATTCCACTTTTCTATTGAGTGGTATTTTTCCTTTCAGTGCAGTTCATGTGTACAGAACTAGAAAGTTCTGGCTTTTTGTGTAACTTAACAGATAATAATCACAGCCCCAAAAAACTGGCTAGAGACTTTCCATGCAGACATAACAACTACCATTACTGAAGTAATTTCTAGAAATGCTTACCAAAGCATCTACGCGCAGAGCACCGAGAATGGACATACTTACTAGGCTTGAAAAGGCTGAATTCCCAAGTACATGAAAACCTCACACATTWCTTTCAACAAAGAATAGCAAAGCCATGTATTTAATGAGATCACAAATACAAGTATGATACAAAACTGCAACAAGAAAAAGGAAATACTCCATGTAGGCTGTTAAATTTATCATTACCTTGGCTTGTAGTCGGCCTCCTAGTGTTGACCTGGCATGATAGATCACAATGAGAACATCTCCCTGGACTGTTATAGCTAGTGGAATTACTGCTTTCCCATCTTCAATTTTAAACTCCCTAAAGAAAAAAACATAACGACAGTTAATTTTGTTTTAAAAAAGAATAGTGTATTACCTTACGTTTAGTTTGGTTTCTCCAAGGCTTTCGATATCACCCATCAAAATCTGCTTCAAGTTCTTATTACACAGAAGGAATTTGCTCTAAATTATTAAAACTTAAAAGCTGCTCTAAAAATAACAAGATTAAGGGTTGCCTACAGCAGAGCAACAGACATTTAGACCCATAGTTCCCAAATCAAATATGGGAGAAATATTTCTTCAAGGCGTTGCTGGGAAATGCAAGAGACAGGATATTACGAAGAAAGCTGTTCCAAAGAAAGGTGCAGAGAGAAACTGTAGCTGCACTGCTGTGGCATGTTAGGACTCCCACTAAACGACAGCAGTAGAGAAAAAGAGGGGAAAATGTTATTATAACACCCCACAGCTGTTTCCATTTCTGCTCTCTTCAAATTCATTAAACTCCTTACGGGGCTTGGATTTACAGGAAAGCTGTAAGGACTTYGGTATTCTCTCATTTTTCCTCTGTCTGTGACTATCTACACCTAGTACTGCTAGTACCATTTGCAATTCCTATGCTGCATTACAACAGCAGACACCAGAGCTGTACAGGGGCTAACAAGCATTCTCCTTACAGCTACCATGCCTGGGGGATCCTTACTGTTTCCATGAATGAGACATGATGTTCAGTTCAGTATATGTACACCAGGGATCAATCTTCCTAGTTTAGACCACAYGGAGCGAGAAGAAAGAAGGTCTTGCTTACCTCTGCCTCCCAGTGCCCACTGTGCCACCCCACCATCATCCCCACTTTCTGCAGGAACAGATCCAAGCTGCTACTATAACCATGTTGTCTCTTCCCCATGATTTACCTTTCAAGATCAGCTAAAAGGAGACAGAGGAGCTGTTCCAATTTGTTAAAGCTTTCTGCTCAACTGGCACAYGCAAAATCATGCTTTCTCCTCACAGCAAGGACTTCTTATTTAAGTTAGTGTAGAAAAATATAATGTGTTGTTTCAGAGCAAATTATAACCTGTACTTACTTCATTTTGTCATATTCCTGGGAGGTAGTGGCTACTCTCTCATCCCCAACATAAACTTCACAAAAAGGCCTGCAGCCGTTACGTTGCTTACTGAAAAGAGGAACTGGAGTCATGACGATGGATCTCACAAGGATGGGCTTGCTGTGAGGAATGATGGGTTCTTCAGCCATCATGTCACACATGTATTCAATGTATCTGCCAAAACCAAAAGGTACTCATTTAGACAGGGGACCAAATTCTAAAAATGGGTGAACACATAGGTGAGTTACTTCTGTTCATATCCAGCCACTGAGCAGTGACAAATGATAACAATAAAACACCGGGAACACTTAACAGAACTTCCAGCAAAAGGATTTTCAAATCCGACAGATTTCACGAAAGGAAAATGAAATAGAAACACGGAGAAATATTTATGATCCCTAGCCAGCCTCTCAATTTAAGGACAGCAATACAGTTTCTGTACAAAAGCCCGATGGCTGCATCACCACAGAAAAAATATACTGCCCAGAAAATTGAATACAGCACTGCATATGAACTCATCTGCACCTGTGTCGCACCTTCCAGACAACTCCAGACATTGCTTTAGGTCTGTAGCTTTACATATATTCACTTTTAAAACAAACTAGCCACTCTTTCCAAAGGCCTTAAAACACCGAACTATGAGAATTATTTATTTTGTATCTTACACATAACAGATCAAAGTTGCACAGCACTTCCGAAGCTAGTAGCTCAAAGCTTCCTAAAGGCTTTAAATTAATCCTCATTAATATACGTTATCTTGTAGAGGACTYGTTAAATATACTCAAAGTAGATCTGTACAACAGCATAATCTGTCATTTATACTTAACTAATCCTTACTTCTCACCTTTCTAAATGTAATCCTTTTTGTAGGAAACACCCTTACTACCAGTGTCACTTGCTATTGARACTTATATTGTTATAAGATCTATCAAATTAAATCAAATAATCAGTTTAAAACATTTATCAAAGTGTATGAAAATCGCCTCTGCATGCATTTCTTTAAAAAGCAAAAGGCATTCTTACCTAAACAGAAAAAACTGACAGAAATCATTATTGGTTTTTCCACAGAACTTGCAGTGTTCCAACACAGTAAAACCTATTGTAATAAACTAGTAAACACAGAATAAGTCTTACATATGTGGAAGAAGATTTTATACTTAAGAGAGCATTCAAAAGCACTGCATACCCTTGTTTTCTTTCCTAACATTTCTTCACTCCAGGTCATACTTGACTCATTTTTGATAAGAACATCACGAGTAACTTAAGGGCTCACAAAATTCAGAACTACTTTCTCTGCTCATGATACATCTGTTTTTCCAAGTATTTTGCTGCTTGAACACAGACACTGTTGAAATAATTTATCTTCCTAAAAAGCATCCTGTAAAAATAGTAGCATATTCACAATTGCATAACTACTTGCTTCAACAGTACCCTACAAACAGACTGATACCGTACCTTTTATGAGAAGGCCAAATGCCAGGAGGACAGCGTTTCATACTGAACATATAAACTGCAGCTTCAGCAGTAGTGAAGAGACGACAGAAACACAGAAAAGAACAAACTACAACAGCAGACGCTGCTCTTCCATCCTACAAAAAAAAAAAATTGTAACTTTGTTATTAAACCTAGTGGAAAAAGCATTACAGAAGTTACTGAAGAACATGTTGTCTCCTTATTTAATGTAATTAAGTCCAAGGCCTAGTGTGATCATTAGATTTGAAGTTTGTATCTGAATGTGAAATATTTTCATTTGATTTCCACACAATAAAAAAGATACTACATACTATCTGCTTGTTCAAATGTGAATAATTGCTTTAGCTTAACACTGAAATTTGCAATTGATCTTTATTGCCTTACTATCACTAAATACTCATTTTTAAGTTTGTTTCCTGGCTGCTACCAGAAACCCCATTTCAGTGATATTTTTGGCTGATAACCATGGACTTCTGCTACAAGAGAAGTCTTAAGATTCAGAAGAACTAAGCCACACTGAACTCTTTAGTCTTCTGACTAAAACTGCCTGAGATTAATAGCTTCCCATGGAACTAAGAGAAGGAAATTAAAACACTGAACCTCTTTCTGCAGGCTACACACATCCCGGATTCATCCCTACATTATAAAAGACTGAAGATTCTGAAGAGGTAATGGCTGATAGAACAGGACCTCTCAAGTTTTTCTGCTAGCAATATGGAACAGATTTTTTTGTAGTCATTTGGCATATGAGTAGGGAAGTGAGGAAGAAGGAAATGTTTTTCTTCAACTTGTTTTAACAGGCATTTCCTTCAAAGCCAGGCTTCTATTCTAACCATTACTTAGATCAATGAAAATAAAGTCCTCCAGCACCGTAAGAGACAGATCTTTAAATAGTAGTTCAGCAAATCAGTATTATTACTGCTGGTGTAACTAGCAAGCCCAACGATTTCCAGAGGTCACTAAACTACTCTATGATTCTACGGGCTGGACCATACCCTTCAGTTAAAYTTCATACAGATGTAACAAAAACATGGTCCCTACCCTGACACCTACACTTCGGACAAAACATTAATGAATACAAGGGAAGAATGAAACAACACTGATCAGCATGACAACCAGTGACCTATGTACACTTGCATTACAAAGCCACTTCCAAATTAAAGCACCACACTGAGGGGAGAAAAATCATTGTACAAAGAGGTCAGCAAGCAAGTCACAGCAAACCCTTTGCAACTGTGGCATGAAGTCAGAGGACAACTTTACAAGACTTTAAAAGTTGTAAAGTTGTAAAGTAAAGATCAGAAGACCAGGAAGATCTACCTGGTTCTGAATCCCAGCCAGCTAGAGGCAGTTACAGCTTTACAAGAAGCAACTCATGTTTTGTTATCCAAGAAAGTGTATTAGACTAAAACATTCTATCTCTACCAGATAAAGCATTCTTTTCAACCTAGATTCCCTAGCTTATAAATCTACAAAAATTTCCAGCCAGATGAATCCAAGACACATACTGCAGCTATCATTCATTTCTAGTATTTCTAGTGTATGCTCTTCATATCACATCYGGCATGCAGCCATATATATACAAGCTTCCTTCACACCTGAGAAAAAGGAATGAGTTAGGTACCTTAAAGGAAACACTTCAAGAGAAAGATGTTACAAAAACTGCTGCTAATTCATCACATCTGCTTCTTACCTACTTGATCAGACACTGAGGAACTGTGAGTACCACTTTAATACAGAATTAGATTTCTAACCTCACAGCAGCACTGAAAGTCCCATCGGTTTTCAGCAGCTGGCATTACCTGATTTCTCCTTGCAAAACTCTGTTTAAGGAAGTCCACTTTGCCAGTTTAGCAAATCCTCTTTTAGACTCTGCTAGTGATATTCCATATAGACTACTATACCRTATCAAAGGACTGGTTATGAGTGCTTTCCAGCAGCATCATAAGCATTGTAACAACTGTCATGTTTCTCTTTTTACTGCGCAGGAAAATAAGAACATCAAAATTTTGCATGCAATTCTCYTACACAAACATAACAGTAACCTCACGTTTTCAAATCTTGAACATAGCAACTATTCTTTAAATTCATTCCCCCCCGCCCCGTGTTTGACATGAGGTGGCTCTTTATCAAGAGTTTTACTGCTTTTTTGGGTTATATCAAGGTTAATGATACATTAGGAAACAGTGGAAGTTACACAGCAATCTGCTGCCAGCAACAGCAAGTTCCACCAAAAGTCTTATAGTCAGTTTCTGCAATTCTGCGGATTCAGATTACATTCTAAATGGACAGTAGTGGGAAATGCAGTGTACACCCAGCTGTCAAGCAGGAAACTTGAACAAAAAACAGAGCAAATGCTGAAATAGTAGAGCAGATTCTTTCTCCCAAAGGCTACTTTACCTTAATCCCTCCCATGTACTGCCTTCCATGCTATGTGCAAGTAAGCATTATCCTACTAATTTGCCTAAGGAGAAAATCTATGCAAATAACTTTCCTGAAGACATAGCGGGATGGAATTGCCCCCAGGCCTCACAGTAAAGAAAGCCAGTAATATTCACTAACTGGGTGGACACTAGCATCCTTATTCACAATTTAAAGCTAGATTGAACAAAGCACTTCAGACTTAAACCAATTTCTTACAAGGCAGTGCACAATGCAAACATTTTTCTGGTCTTGTTTCAGCCATAAATGCATGTTCTTGCATATGCTRTAAAGATTCTGAAGATTTGGTGCTCGTCTTGCTGGCCAGCCACATTCAGAAACCTGCAATGAGAGACAGCAGAGGTGAGAAACAAGATTACAAAATCACATACATKTGCATAGCATAAACTGTGTATGTAAGAGGCAATTTTACACTTTAATGCCACCTKCAGGTAGAAATTAAACAAGATGCTCAAGAAAAGCAGTCTCACACAGTGTAAGCACCATTTTATAGGATGAAGTGCAATAAAACTCCAGAAGCTGTTCTCCTCTGATCAAGTTTAAGGCTTGCCGTAATCACCTTTTGCAGGCACTAAAGGAAAACCAAGCTTCCTTAGCCTTCTACGTGGCTGCTCTCACCCAGCACTGACTAATGAAGTTAAGTCAGTCAGTATTCTCATTGTGCATCTGGATTTCAAAGATGGACAGGGAGAATTTCCCCAATATATTTAAACAGTTTGTTTTCCAAGTAAAATAGCAGCCTCTTTTTGTTTTTAAACAGAAGACAAAGTTTTGTAGAAACTTCCTAAATACTCCCAGCCAATAAAGTGGGCAGGAACCTACAATGCTTTGACGAGTTATGATCTACTATTACTCCCCAGAAAAACAAAGATCATAAGACAAAACGAATGTCAAAAAGTTAGATATAGACCAGAAGAATTTCAGATCACTGGTAGATTTCGCTGTGCTTGTATTACCATTCACAGTACCAATACATCAGGAATATCAATGTATAGGCACCTCAGACTTGCATAACCAAAAAACCATCCCCAGGGAAACAATTTCCCAGTCACAGAATTTACCATTCCATAAACAGAGGTTGATAGCTTTGTAGGATGAGGAATAAATCAGTTCACTATGTCAGCCTCAGTGGACTTTCCAGCAATCTAGTGCTAAAAAGCATTGCTGAAGATTTTGCTTTGAGATACTTGCACCAAATAATCATGCAGGTTTCCTGCATGATTAAGCTTTGCCTTCCATGCTGAACAGCCTCTGCCTGAACCTCATACTGAACCAGATGCAGATAAAGAGGTTTATTGCCTCCATCCAAAGAGGCAGTAATCATTTTTTCAGGTGTGACAATACTTTGTCTTGTCTATAAGTTTACAAGGAAACAAAAGGAAGTGACAAGCACTAGATAGAATACATTAAGCATACCCCAGCCTGACAGTTTAAGTGAACTTGGATAACTGAAATAATGCTAAGGATGGCTCTGCAGGATAAGGTCCAAAAGGSTTTCCTGTAACAAATAACACTTCTAGACTCTCCTCTAGGCAGTCAGTATTGTGAGGAAGGGGCATGATCACTACAGGCTGTTTAGGTGAGGTCTAATGTGGCCAGTACTAGACAACTCATAACACAGTAACAGTCTTCACTGCTGAGCTACTTACAGGACACTTGAGGTGTACTTAGGAACAGACACTGAAGTCCAGTATCTCAGCACCTAACAAGCTGTCTTCACTACCTTGTTACTGAATTAGGCAAATGTCTTCATTTCAGTATCAGAGAAATAGCCAGAAAGGCTAATGGGCGACTCAGCTAAGCTATACCAGTATTTCAGGCAGTAGCAACAAGCAATGAGCTAGGGCTGAGCCATACAGGMGTCAAATGGTATGTAGTGGGACAAGGATTGGACTTGATGATCTTAGAGGTCTTTTCCAAACTTAATGATTCTATGATTCTAAGGAGGAAGTCCAGTAAACAGGTTGTGCAAATCAGTCGCCAAAGGAGTACCACCTTTGATAAAGGAAAACCTCTGAATGTAGGAAAGATTGAAATTTTAGTAAGATTTTTAATTATGTTAAGTATTCTCCATTTAAATCTGAAACATGTAAAGTACCTGTACATGTTTTTAAAGACATCACTAGCCTAGGAAACACAGACTTTAGTCAGCAAGATTAAAGATTAGTCTTTAATCAGTTAAGTTTGGACTGAAAGCAAAGACAAGCAGAATATAGGTTACTCTTTGACCTTATGTTTATACTTATTCTTCTGTGATCTTTTTGATTATTAGCTTACTTTACCATATTTCACAATGAAAAGCTGAAGGTATAATCAAGACATGTTGAAAGACCTCTTACAGAAATACACAAAAACTATACACACCCTATTATGGAATCTTGAAGACCTGTATGTTCTTGGAGAGAGATTGTACACAGCATAGTGGCCAGGATGTTTAGAGTCCAGACATAACCGCACATCTTCTATGTTATTTTTGATGGCAGATTCCACACCTTCAGCTGGAAAGGACATCACTGAAGAATGAACAAAAAACACCAGGTGAAGTATTCACTTTTTTCATATATTAAGAACAATCAGGAATTATTTTTAAGACAAACACAGCTATCATACCAGCAATTCTGGAAGTGATGTATGATATATCCAAGTCCCCTTTTGCATAACTGAAACAGAACACATTGGAGTTAATACTGGGAAATAGAACCATTCAAGTCATACGTCTAAAACCCAGGTCTCTCAGGCTACACCCACCACCATGAATAGCGTTTCACTTCTTCCATTTGAGGCTTGTTACCTCACACTTTAAGTTTTCCAGAATAGACATTGTATTTGAAGAGTTACTCATTTACACCAGTTGCACCAAAACCATCTCTGGGTATTTTGTACAGATGCCTTCAATGTTTAATTCATTCCTCTAGCCGCTGCTCTTACTGACAAACGTTCATTGTAGGTATCAGTTTGAAAGCCTAATGAAGATGGATTAACATCTTTAATGAAGGATATCATAATACTTAAAACAAAGACCATTTGTTGAAACATCACATTTTAAATGATGTAACTCCAGCATGTTACTATCTGGCCCAGATGGCCAGGCTGCCCAATTTCTGGATTCCATATGAATAAAGGGTACCTAAATCTCTTTCCTCATTTAAATCATTCCTCCAAAAATTCACTTCCGAAACTCCCATAGTGAGCAAGGCATTAATGATCACTCATCTGTTTCTCATGTAGTTGTGCAGAGTTTTAAAGAGCAGTCGTCTTGAAAAATAATCTCCTAGTGATTTTTTCTGTRTTTAGGTCCATTCCCTTAATCTCTACCTAATCACCCACACTATGCTAATAATTTACTATTTTAAGACCACTATTATTTTTTTGTTTCTAGGGTACTTGTCATGTAGCAGGACGAAAAAGCTTGACAAAAAGACTGAAGAGCCTCAGCACAGGCCAACACCCTTGAATGCAACCACATAGGTCTGACTGGCAAAATAAGAACAAACCTCACCTGCAGAATTTGGTTTAGACATCCCTAACTTAAATCAGTCAGTAGCATATTATCTCCAGAATATCAAAATGTCACCACAACACTATGATGCATGTTTAAGAAATGCAGAGGCACTATCAAAGCAATGCTTTTCTATCACTATAAATTGTCAAGACACTACTTGAAAGAGCAGACCTAGGATACTGCACTCAAATTTTGAAACATCAAGAGAGAACATCATGCTTTGATTCTTTACTGCTTGCTAGTCAACATGAAGGAGGCCGGTGGGATTCATTAAAAGATTATTGAATTTACAAGGATTGTGAGGAGGATTTTAGATAAGGCAAGAACAACTGTTGTGAAAGCAAGGACATTATGCCGAAGAGCATAATCAGTATCCTAACAATTATAATGACCCAGAGTCTCAAGAGAAATTGAAATCACCACAAGGAAACTTGAGAGTCTCACTAGATAAAGCACTAACAAAACTCAGTCTTGAAAAATCTTGCATAAGGAGATAGACAAAATGGCCAAATAAACACTATTTTAAAATTCTTTACACCTTTGGAAGGACATAACTTCATCATGTAGCTCAAGTGGTAACACTGTTGCAGCCAAACTGATTAAGGCAGAAATTTACATTCAGCGCTAATCATGATTTCTTACTAAAATTAGTGATAAGCATAGTCCTTTATATCATTGAGAAATGTCAAATATTTGTTGCTTACACCCACCAGCTTCAAGGAAGAAAACATGCAGATCATTCTAATGATATCAACTTTTTTTGATATCAAGATAAAGAACCACMTAATATGATAGTCTGAGAACAAAGAAACATTATTTCTTCAATGCTGTAACACTGAGGCTAAGCAGCAACTTGAAACAGAAGCACAGAACAATTAAGAGCAAAAAAACTACAGTCCTCACACCCGTTCCTTTGGGAACACTTTCAGATACTGWCTTCTTACCAGCAACACCACTCAATTCAGCTTTGCTTTTTACATTTGCCTAAATTAAAATACAACATTATTAGGAGCATGGATCTCACCATACATATTGCTGAGGAAGTGCAGTGTGGTATGTGAAGAACAGAGCACAGCCAACTCAAGCTTGCAATTTTGCAGGGAAAAAAATCTGTATGCTTGTTACAACTGAAAAAGCTTCAGAATGTTTGTGCTGTCTTAATTAAAATGTAGCTGCTAAACTGCAAAATCAACAGAAGTCTCCTAAAACATGTGACCTTGTCCTTGAATTACTACTATTCCTTGGACTTTATTCTGAAGATTTCAGAGCTATTTCAGTAGTAAGACTTAAGACTTGAACAAAAGGTACTCTTTTTTTTAGTGRAGTGTTTCATGTCAGACTGGTAACTGAGATGGCTTTAAATGGCAGGCAGGTGAAAAAATGCATATTCTTCACACTGGTAAGCATTCCTGCACATTTCAAGATATAACCCTTTAAGTAAACATCAGGAATAAGGTCTTTCATTTCATGTTGTTAACAGCAGAAATGTCATTTACCTAGCCATGTTGCTGGCAGGTGATAAGAGTAGAAGAACACGCAAACAAATCATGAGACTGCACGGAAGGTTTCTGGTTTGTGATCCATATGGAAAACTCAGTGTGCTTTTTAAGGCTCTGATTAAGCTAAACAGGAAAGTATGTTAGAACATCAATATTTAGTCGCTTTTCTGATGATACCAGGCTACTTCAAGGCTTTTTAGTAAGAAGTCTGGTGTGAAATGCAGCAAATAAGATATGAATTTTCATTCTGCAGAATAATTACCTAAAAAGAATCAGGAGTTTTAATTAGATGTTAAMAACTTTTTACTGTGTAAATGGTTGGCATTATCAATCTTGCCAGAGTACAGCTGCACTTAAAGACCATAATTAATATTAAACAAAAGATCAGTCCAGCAAATTAAGTTAAAAAAAATAAATTAATTGAAAAATAAACTAGTTAGCATACAGCATAAAATTCTACAACAGTGCATAGTCACCTTGGGTTACTAACAGATGAAGATGGGAAAGAATAAAGAATGACAGACTAACCAGCACAGCTACAATGTGAGCATGCAAGCCATTACCTTCAGTTAAATAATGCTCTAACACTATGCAATCTTCCTCCAGACATCTCTATACTCACAAGAGTAGAAAAACATCTATTCATTAGCTAAGCACCACCATTTTTGCAGTTTATTTTTTAAAAGCCAGGAAGAAATGCAGCACTGAAATTCACATCAATCTGTTCCCACTTGTTTTTTCTTTATAAAACTGAATTAATCATTCAACTGCCTAGTGCAACACAAGGATCCATGAAATAAAACATTAATGCAGCACCCAACCAGAAACAAAATAACCTTAGAAGCAAAGAAACCTACCAATAAAAGGCAGCTAATTGTTCCCTGAATTACTATATCATAATCTCTTCAGTGAAAAAGACTGTTCTGACAAAGCAAAACAAGATTGATCATAAGTTTCGGACACTGCTTTCAATATCAGTGAAGACAGGATACTTAAAACATTTATGTTTTTTGGCAGGGCATCTGTAACCTGTGTGGATGCAGACCTCAATAAGCATAAAAGCTGGTCAAGGGCACAGCAGTGTCACAAGTGAGAGACGGACGAGCTGAACAGAGGCATGTTGAGGCCACACAGCTGCAGACGGAGTTATCAGGCCCACTGGACATCTGCTGGAACAAAGTTCCCTTCTATGCAGACACTGCTCTGCCGCATCAGGCCCCTTCACAGAGCAGTGCCTACCTGCTCTGAGTGCATATACACTCCAATACTTCCTTTTAGGTCAGTTTGTATCGATAGAGGGCTGAACCTCTGCTGCTCTGTGTTCTCTCTCACGTAGCTATAAACTGCTTCTGCCTGACCTGAATCTGCAACGGAGATTGCGACACCTGCAAGTGAGGTGGCCTGGGGACAATCCAGACAGCCCTCATTCACTCTCCTGTTCCTAGTAGCCTGTGACATGTGTTTTAGTTTTCAGACTTTTATCACTTATTAGGATAAATAAGAGACCAAAATTTGAGTTAAGATAAAGGTAGCTRTGGGAGAGAAGAAAAAAATTAACTTTTTTGTAGCAACTACAAACACTAACTCTTCCACTATAGTTTGGATTCAGTGAGAAAGAAGTCTGTCGGCAGACAAAGGAAGTAAGTCCACAATTCAGAAAAGCAATGATAAGTAGGAAGGAGAGAGCCTACCTAATGAGATGACAGACTCCAACACAAGGAGTGCTTAAGTGTGGTGAGGAAAATGCATGACAAGGAAGAGGTATTTTAGTTTGTCCAGAATGTCTGATTCTCATGTTGGTTGATGAGTTTTTGAAAGGCAGGCAAGGATGTAACAGTAGAAGAGGTATTCTCACATCCCTGATGGTATCAGCTGTAGCCACAACACAAGTTTGTAAAGGCAGAGAATGACATGACAGAAACAGATATGTCCTATAGTAGATGCAAACAAAGAATTAACACTTCGTCTTGGTTAAAGCATAAATAGTTTAAGAATGCACAAGCCTAGTGGCGGGACTCTCAGCAGCATGGTGAATGTTAAATGCTAAAGAACCTGAGACTACCTTAGGTCCTGCGTAACATTAAGTATTGCTCACGTTAATTCACGTTTTGACATTTCAGTGAACTGTTAAACACAGTTAAGATTCAAAATATACATGACAGACTTATCAAGAAATGAAAATTACAGCACTAAGGGCCACTAAAGAATATTGGCAAATTACAAGTGGAAAGAGTTTCTCTTTCAGTATTGATTAAATATTATTTGGAAAATAAGTATTGAAGTAACTGGTTCTCACTAGCATAATTATGTACTTGGTGCATTCCTTCCTTTTCTTTCACTCCCCAACCCAATGACCAAATTCACTTAGATAACACAAGAAAACAAGAAGGCAGTTGTATCAAGACAGAGAGTCCTCCACAAAMCCAAGATTTGTTCATCTTAGTGCAGAGCTTAAATCTGACAGTCTCACACGTTCATTGCTTAAACAAAAATCTGACAGTCTCACATGTTCATCAACTGAGGTGATATGCTGAAGTCACCTAAATATAAACCCTTATTCAATCAGCTTAGTCCAAAACATCTGCAAGGGATTGATCTCCTCATGATGAAGCCTGGGACTTAACATACACTGTCTGACAATCCTCTGTCAATCCATCCCAGCTCATGGAAGTGCTGTATCCATTAGCCGGAAAAGGTCTGTGCCTCATTGATCKAATTCGGATATTACAATATTCCCACACAATATTCCCACCCATACAAACCAAAACCAGGTCAAAAAATTACATTCACAAGGCACTCAATTCTAGTAAATATCCACATGTGACTTTCTGTAATTAATACAAATAAGATGTAAAAGTAAAGAGCTTTTCTTTGACTAGTATTTAGTAAGTTCCAAAAGACACACACTAAAATGTCTCCAACAGCACTCACATTCCTGACAGAGGCTTAAACATGACCACAAAGTCATGTCAGATAAGGTTTGAAGCCGTTTAGAGGATTCCAACAGTTCCTTATGTCTCAAGCAATTTTAAGGCATAAATGATCCTGCCATGGGGCTCTGTGCAGGACTCAAGAGCCTCAAGTTCCATCTCAATCATACTTAACCATTTTTGTCAAAAAAGGGATTCTAGCTAAAGTGCCAAGTGTATAGTTCAGCCACAGAACACTAACCAGCAATTCAGATGTAGCATAGTAACTCTAAGAATAAGACAGATGCAAGACTTATTTTGGGCAGTCACCATAATCTAAACAAACAATTGTAAAGAAGAGCACGTGAACTGAACAGCATCTTTTCAGATAGCCAGTACTCACTGTCCTATATACTTCAGAAGCTTCTACTTCTGCAGATGCAGCTGGATGTACAGTTACCGTTTTATTCCTTGCACACTACAGTTATTATGGAACCAAAGGAAATCACACAAAGCGAAAAGCCACACATCTGTTAGGTAAGAGATAAAAATAAGATGCAGGCACAGCAGAAGCCACGCCTTATTAAAAAGTCAATTTTAGACAGTCCTAATCCACCACTAGAAAGGGGAAGATGAAATTCAAAAAAGTAAGTAAATTTCCAGYGGCCTTTAAGGAAGAAACCGCTTGGAAGAGCAGGAAGAGGAAAATTCTTCAAACATAACTGACCAATGGAGGCACAACAATTCAGAAAGTGGAGACACGAGCACAAGAAAGTGAAGTGCCGGAGTATTTCAGTCACATGTAGTGTACAATCAAAAATATAGTATCAGAGTAAGATAATGCAGGAACACAGGCATGGCAAAGCAGCGCTTATAACTTTGTCAAAGGTTGAGTAGTACTCATGGACAGGCTTTTTGTCCCCAACATTCTCATTTCTAGTATATGATTGCTAAGGTAACTTTTGTGTTAATACAGTTCATCAAAATCTCAGGGCTAGCTACCAGCTATTAGAGTTCATACTTGGAAAAGTATGCTGAATTTGATAATTTCTGGAGTAAGCTCCTGACCCTTCACTTAGAACTCTTACCAGCACAATTTTTTTTTTTTTTTTTTTTTTTACTCACTTGGCCACAGACTGGATAACTTTAGAAGATGTATCCTTAATATTAGTGAAAAATCGCTCTGTTCCACCCCTCAGAATATCAAAGAACCCTCCATAAGTCTGGTCACACTCCGCAACGGTCAGGCCTAGAGTAGTCGAATAAAAATAATTGTACTTTAAGTCACATCCTGCAATGGGCTCCATGCTAGAGCAAGTTGCCTACAAAGTTGGAAGTGAATGCACGTACAGGCTATGCCTTGCTGTAAGGCTCACAGATCTAAAGTTCTCCTTAACTATTGACCTATGCAAAAACCAGTACTTCCTGCAGTCAGGAAGTACTAGCAAACTACTTAACACATTGTTTAATTGACTGTTTGCATTTAAGAGAAAACAAGATAAAGAATTTCTGAAAGTAAAGCATTTATTTCATATTGCCAGTGCAGCAAAATACTGTCTTTTTTTAGTATCAGTCTCTAAGTGCAGCTTATCATTAGCAAATCTACTTAAGCACCCCCATAGAGACATTTTAATGCAGGGCTTCAGAAGCAGCTGGCACAATTAAGTTACCTTTTAAGCACCACATCCCAGCTAGCACAGCATCCCAGCAAAACATCCCTATTAATACGATTGTATACAACAAACAGTACTCATTCTTGCGCAAAACAGATGGCCAGACAACCTTTTCATTATAATCATATTAGGAAGCTGGCTTCTTCCACAGAAATTGATATACAGATAACATTACTGCAATAAATACTACCCAATTTTAAAAGTTTCTCTGGAACATTAATACCCTCTGTCTCATTGGCAATTCAGTGTAAGTAATACCAAGCAAGAAATACCAAGCTGGAAGGAAAACTGAATATAGTATGAAATATTCCCTTGATATCTTCTACATTAATTGAAATGTTCCATATTCACATACAATATATGGTAAGATGGCTGCAGAAATTACCTTTTAATAAAAATTAGATGCAAATAAGCCTATCAAGCTTCTCATTTTCTTTAATAATTAAGTGCAAGTATTTTGAACTGAATGAACTCTGGAATATCTATTTTTACAGAACAGGTATGTCAGCTTTTAATTGTGTTATTTCGGGGACGTGTTTTGGTTGACTCAGTTTAGTACTGCTAGTCCAACCACTGTTTTTCCTCAGATGGTACCACAACTTCTCCTCACCACTGACGTCCTACGGTGCAACCATCTCCTGAAGTCCTCCCTGTCCAATCCTCCTATAATTAGGTGGGCTCAGTGGCTATTTCTGAAAGTACTGACTGGATAGCCAGTAAACTGAGTTTAGAGTGCTGCTTTTTTGCTTTGAGGCTGTTAGACATGAGTCTTTTGGAAGTGACAAAACTAAATAGCTTTACACTATGATCACTGCCAGATGCGCTTAAAACTACCACAGGGGGTCAAAAGCCTGTGGGGGAGAGGGACCCCAGATGCTTACGGAAGTATTTCTTCCTCATACAGGCTTTTCGCAGGCTAAAATAAATACATGTCAGGTCAGTGACTTCTTAGCATTAATGAACTACTATGGTCCATAGTCAAAATCCCTTCAATTGCTTCTGCGTTTCTTTATTGGACTACCTCAACAGTTAGACACCAACAAGCCCATTTTAGCATAAATTTATACCAAAAGCCACAGAATGGCTGCTATCTTTTTAAGTTGTAACATATCTGATGTTAAGTAGTTCTTCTTAGAAAGCAAAGACAACTGTCACTTTCTTACACCAAAGATCCAATATTGTGCACAAACTCAGGATATGTACTGATTTCAGCAACTTCTGCCACAAAGTAACAAGGTTCAGTTAAAATACAGCACTTCTGAGAAGATTTTTAACAGTTTAAATTTAAACTCCTCTTAAATTCTCCTCTTCACACAAGACACTTTCCAATATCATTGCCTCATCGAATCGGAAAGTTTTCGCTTTAAAATAAGCCATTTTTATTTGCTTGTCATAACCTGAAGACTACTTTCTCTACAGCTCTTGTTCTTGAGAGCATTATCACTTATTGTATCCACCACTTTCAACTTTTAGTTCACTTACTTCAACCCTCCCACCTCTACAGGTTAATAATGCATTTTAGTTTCAATTATTTTTCATAGGAAACAGAACTTTATTTTGGCCAGCAATGAACTTGAGAAAATCACATTTGCATGTATGAACATACCACCAAACCCTGCAAAAAATAGAACAAGGTTAGAAACAGAGATATAAATGAAATATAGCTAGTACTTGTGCAAAACATCTAAAACCATCAATTGATTTTTTTTTTCCAGATAGAAGATACGCAACTGGTTTTACACTAAGATGATGCCTATTTTTGCACTTACCCGCATTGTACATATTGTTGAGCTGTCCTGCAGGCTTGGAGCTCTGTGAAACGGAGGTCACAGATGTCCGAGGCTGAGCATTGTTTCCATAGCCTCCGTTTTGTTCCAGGAGCTGAGGAGATTAATACTCATTATAAGTATTTTCTTGCCAATTTAGCCAACTTGTTATGCATTGTAAATTACTTTTACTTGGTGAGAACAAGCAAGCTGAACTTCAGGAGAAAGACAGGAAGTTAACATGCACTAGTTGATTCACTTGCAGTGTTGTGCAAATTAAGCATTGAACAGAAAACACCTAAGTGGGTTTCAAGTTAGTATAGGCAAAGCCTTTGCGTACTAGATTCTGTGCAAGTTAATTATCATTAAATGCAGCATGCCAGACAGAGCACTTGCGTACTAAAGAATGACGCAAGATCATGAGAAGTTTTTCAACAAGTAATAAGAAATGCAACTAGTCTCCTTTAATGTCATGCAAGCTCTGTGCTTTAAAAGGCATCTTTTCAAAAATCCTACAAGTGAAACAGATCAATTCAATTGCATTTCAAAACAAGATAGCATGAAATTTTCAAAAGACTAAGGAACAGGGGACTGGCTCTGACATCTGTTACTAAACTCACACTCACTGGATAAGAGGGGAGAGAAAGGAGACATGATCAATAATACTCTTTATGAGACATCTTTACCTCTGTGATGGGGGATTTAGGATTCACATCCCTAGCTGCTGCAATCTCCTGCAGTTGATTAACAAGTTCAGTGATTGACAATCTCTCCTCTGGGTTCACCTTCAAAGTGGAGCCTAAAAAAGGAGATTCAGACAATGTAACAGATACACTTTAGAGCTTTTCTCCCAGTAGAGATTAATAGTTTCTACAGTGCACTCCAGTGCAATAATCAAACACGTGAACAGAGTGGAGCAACTGCTAAATCCATACCGAAATACCATTGTCATAACAGGTATCCATGAAAAAACACCATTTAGGGTTAAGAATATTTCAAAGAATATACTTCAGGATCAGTTAATGAATAACCTCAGAAGTAATTTTACATCTAATACTGTTGGAGTGGGAGACACATTGCTGGCACTGTAATTAAAGTTTCCAGTAATCTATTTGAAATTTAAAGAAAATAGAATTTCTAAACCAAATTCAAAGAAACCAAATCAGTTCCTGTGGACTAATTGAGATCTTAAGTAAGACAGGCAATAGCACTAAAAAAACCAAAAGTTTCATCAAAAATGTCCAAGTTTTTTGATAATGGATTAAAATTTTTAATAAAACAAGTAGTTGTTGCAGTTAATCTTTTTCACCATCACATGTCAGTAACAACTACCAGTAATACAACACTGTCAATAATAAGATGTATCCATAAAGACACCAAATTAAGTAACATTGCAAACTTACGAATGAGATCATGGAACACAGAATAGCGGGTGTCATTTTGTGGAATGACATATTTCCCATTGACTATGYGAAGTTTAGCTCCATCTTCAAATGGATGTTGCCTAAAGCACAGCAAGTACAGGATACAGCCCAGAGCCTACACAGAGATAAAGGCAGAAATATTTCACAGAATCATGGAATCATTTAGGCTGGAAAAGACCCTCAAGATCATCGAGTCCAACTGTTAACCTAACACCGCCAAGTCCACCACTAAACCATGTCCCTAAGCACCATGTCTACACATCTTTTAAATACCTTCAGGAATGGGGACTCCACCACTTCCCTGGGCAGCCTGGTCCAGTGCTTGACAACCCTTTCGGTGAAGAAGTTTTTCCTAATGTCCAATCTAAACCTCCCCTAACAGAACTTGAGGCCATTTCCTCTCGTCCTATCGCTTGTTTCTTGGGAGAAGAGACCGACACCCACGTCGCTACAGCCTCCTTTCAGGTAGTTGTAAAAAGCAACAAGGTCTCCCCTCAGCCTCCTTTTCTCCAGGGTAAAAATCCCAGAATGAAAAAAGTTTATAAACACAAATCTTCTGATTCATGAACCCATTGGCTGGTTCTTCTTGTTTTGCTGTCTTTAATTCAGGCAATGATATTTAAAGCAGAATTTTAGACTATGAAATTTATTAAGCTTCCTAATACTGCTTGCAAATCGCAGGTTTCAATTGTCAGCTGCTGAGTCATGCAACTCTCTATACATTCCCAGCACTTTAGAGACCAGCTTCACACTCCTTTAGAAATAGTTAGTTCTGATGTTTCTCTGAGGACAGAACACTTAGTGAAACATTAATTTGTTCAGCATGTCAGTTAGAGAGCTCCAAGCTGCAACACTGCTACTAAATAGGTTTGTGGGGTTTTTTCCCTTTCATGGAAGTTTTCAGGTTCAGGGATTCTCCTACTCATGTCTTTTAAAAAAAAATTACAATAAATCTATTTTATAAATTTCACAGTATACAAAAATGAGTAGTCTTGTGACACTTGATCATGTTCAAGAACAGGACTTTTCTTACAAAAAGGCTCAGAAGTTTTATTTCATATCTTCATCCTGTGCTTCAAGGAGACTCATTTTATTTGTGGAGACAGAATTTGGTCTTTTGTATTTCTAACTCGGATACATTCTATTACACAATGCACCAGCTAGGTAAGCATTTCAGTGTTAATCAATTTGTTTAAATGACACTAGGGGGACACATCATCATCTCTAAAATGCTTGTTGTGATAAAGGTTTGAAGAAAATAAGCCTGAAATGAGGGTCCCTTTATTGACTACAATCAGAAGGCTATTCAATTCTTACAACAAATAAAATCTAATCTGACAGATTCATTCAAGCCTCAAAAATCACAAAACCAGGACTACCACATGTGGGAACTTTCAAATTCCTTGGTGTGCCCGAACTTGAGACCTGTGCAACCTGACAAGGGAAGAACCACCAAAGCCAGAAGTCAGTTTTGTATTCTAATCTCTGAATCGTCCAGGTGTTACATATCAATTAGGATAATTTCACCTGTTACTTAAGTAAATGTAAGTTGATATATATGTTTTCATGTAAGTTAACATATGAAATATACTGGCAGAGTTATGCTATTGTAATAGAACCATGTTCCATTTGGCCTGTAAAAGTTTGCTAATAAAGCATCCAATACCTCCAAGAAAGTGTTTGCACAACAGAGTGGAAAATTCTTCCTCAAAGTTTCTTCTAAACCCCAGCTTAGTTGCTTGAGCATATGGGCTATAAATAGCCCCCACAAATAAAACAAGGCAGTGAAGGCATTAGCTAAGAAATCTGCTCATTGCCTCCAGTCCTCTGCATGCACCGTCTCCAACTGTCCTTGGTTGTCAATTTATCCCAAGAACAGTTTCAAAGATTTGAATGTTATTAAAGTCTCAAAGGTTTGAGATTTAGTTACTCCAAAACACTTATTGAGTCTCTCAATCCAGGGCCAGAAATAAACTGCATACATTAATTCTGTATTATTGTATAGCAAGTACATTTTTGTCAGTCTGTTGATAAAGCGCTCTCTGTAATGTATACACTGAAGCATCATATAGTCCACATTAATTAATCCAGCAGGGGAGTACAGGAAATGCCACCTACTCTGCCACAGAAATGCCTGTAAGGCAGATCATAATTTAGTTGGAGGAACGAAACTACTCCCTGTGCAATCCCAGACACCATGCACATGAGAAGACAGCATCCACAGCCACACGGGCGAGAAAAGCACCGCTTGGATTTGTTCTTTGCTTTAATTGTTTGAGAATGTTTTTCATTCCCTCTGCTTTATCCGTAACTTAGGATTGTAACAGTGATATTCTGAATATTTTAACCACAAACTACAATTCCAGTTGCAGCAAGGCAGTTCCTCAAAGCCAGCACAATCCACATAGTCTCAGCATCGATACACTTAACAAAAGAGCCTATTTCCCCAAGGTGTTGCCCCAAAGCTGCAGACAGTCCCTCTACAGAAGCTGTCTGTCAGTCTGAGCACTCACTTGCCAGCAGGTAAAAAAGCACGACAAAGTTATCAAAAATAACTAGGAGTAACTTTTTGATCTGCTGCTGGGCCTTTACCAGCAGCTAATTTAACCCTTCCTTAAGGGGACAGCGGGTTTTTTGGGGTGTTGTGGTAGTATTTGGGAGAGGAATTGTTTGAAACAAATCAAAATACTGTTATTTTTCCACTGACCAGCTTCAGGCAATAACCAGCACACTTAAAATGATGAAAAGTTCTATAGTATAGCTGCAGGATGACACAGGTATTACATCAAAGTACCTTCTGAATAGAATTAAACTACATGAAATCTAAAGATATCATTTAGCTCACGCAGAATTAAAATCTGCAAGATGTCTCACACTGACTAGAAGACTTTTTTACCAGATACTGGTGAGGAGAATCCAACTTTGAAATTTTGCTCCTTAAACATATTCCAAAGCACCCTCTTTGGCTTTTTCAGAAATTTTTAAGAGTGGGAGTGTATGAAGGGCCTTCAAAGCCAAAAGATAATTTCAATGGACAAAAATCTTTATGACAAGGTAAAGCCTGCCATTTCAGTGGAATTCAGTTGAATTTCAGTTCAGGAAATCATATTCATTTGGAAGAAAAGGAATTAAGGGTATTTGGGTTTAGTGTTTATTTTCTGAAGATCTCTAGACTTAGGTAGGAAATGTACAGAAACCAGTTGGCCATGCCTAAGAACTTCTGATCTTACAATCAATATCTAACCACATTCCCATTGTGGAGCCTATAACTAATGTTTCATCTATGCTGCTGTTTTAAGTAAAACACTTCTATCTCCTTTATACTTTTAAACTCACACAGTGACAAGCACACAGACCGCAACCATGAGTGTTACTCACCCTATCTGCTGTCTTGGGAAAACTGTTTTGTTTATCCTAACCACAAACTACAAGATCAGTTATGCTTCCTGAGACAGCACCATGTTCTATTGCCAAATACTTGGCATGTTTTCATTGAACCCACAGTGTAAAAGAAAACACAGAACAACATGTTCTAACGAAGGCATGGTAAATGGAACAGGTCTTCCAAAGACACAGCAGGAAACAACCACCATGTTAATACTAAAATATGCAGAGTTATTCTAAATAAAAAAATAAATTACAACTAACCTTTTGAGTGAGGCTTTTGTTAAATGCATTTCTAGCTTTGTGTTTAACTGGATGTAATCTTGGCTCAGACTGCCAGTATTTAACTCATGTGAAGTGACCAAATGGTCAGAAAAATGTATTTTCCTTGGTATTTCTTCACATGCCAGAAGAAAATCGCCAACAGCTGTAGAAGCTAAGTAAGAGTTTCCACAATCTCTTGTAACTAATTTAAGAAATGTAATGAAGTTCTGACATTCCAAATAAAAACTTTTAAAGCACCAGAATTACATTTATTCAATTTGTCTTCTGACACACTGCAAATACAGGTAACACCTGCCTCTGTAAAAAACATCCCATCAACTAAGTCCCCAAGCACAAAGTCACTGGGCCGTATCTCAGTACTATTACAGTATTATACAACTGAAAAAGGTACAACTGAGGATTTAATATTTACCTTTAATCCTGGATACAGGTTTTTTAGTGAATGTTAACAGTTTATCATCCATTCTATACAAAGCATGAATGATTTCTGCATCATTCTTGTCCTTGTAATCTGCCAGTATTTTGTCTAGATGCAATATCTAGACATAACCATTCTGAACTCCGCAATAGGCTGTCCCAGGATTACATGCATGGCAGAGCATGAAAGGCAAGAATTTGAATCTAAGGACTGTAAGTATTCTGGCTCTATGGTGGCAAGCTCCAACCAGGCAACAGTTCTACTGAATGTCAAAGAAGTTCAGCATTGCCTCTCACAGTGGAAGTCAAGCTAGATCTGGGAGAATACCCTGAATACTACATCTCATTCTTTTAATATTTACATACAAAGTTCATACTATTTAAGTTTATTTTTACATAAGACAGTCTATCCTATGCTTATTTTGGTGCTTTTATTTATTTAAACAATAAATCAACATGAAGACTGCAAAATCAGTTTCATTATGACATAAGCAGCTATGATACAGCAAGAGAAAAATTTCTTACCCAAATGTCCTGTTTTTCACCAATTGGAAAATTTGAATACAAGTCTATCATTTCTGGTGTCCTGTACATTGGCGTTGTATTCCTTGTGATCTGTAGAAGACAATTTCTTGAAACAAACTTCAATAAGCTGTAACCGCATTCAACCAAGGAAACAGCTCTCCATGTACAATGGATAGCATTCTCACTTTGAAAATTAATTTCAGAAATACTTGTCAAGGCAGAAGCCGTCAACTGAATCCTGCAACAGTCACAACAGCTTTCATATAAGGTCAGATAGAGACGGTAGTACTCTAATGAATAACATTTTGATATTCAAGATTCCTTCCAAACTGCAAAGCACGTAAAGTGACTGTTCTAGATGAGGCAAAAAGGGATATGGACACAAATACAGAAAACCAACAATAAACCACGAGGTGAATTCATGCTCCAGTGTGTATTTCTCACTTCCTCATCACACTTAATGACAGTGCAGACACATCCAAAGCGTTAAGCTATGTTCACAAGGATCCCTGAAGAGATCTTTTCTACTATCTTTTTGCATAGACTACACAAGACAGTGGTATAACATCAACTTTTCTTCTCCAGAAACCAATGGATTGCTCTCCAAAGATGCTGGATTCCAAAACAGGGAGAGTTTACAGAAACTCATGATATCAGAAGTTGCACACATGAATTTTAAGTGTCACTGTATTTCTCCATACTTGAAAGTCTGAGTCCAGTTGATGTATTACATTAGATTTCTCAACTCTAAACTAAGAACAAATGCACTTTGCAAAAACACTCTGCACGCTTAACACTGTCACTATAGGCCTACAAGCTCTGCAATACTGCCTATTCAAATTCTGCTGAGCAGACTTGCCGCTTCTTTATATATCATTCAACTGAGAAAAACAGATGAGAAGGTGGGAATCACTTTGGCATAACCAATTTCTGACTTCCTGTTAAAAGCGCAATTAGAAGAAGCTCTAGTAATCACTTCTATTTTCACAATGGATTGCAGAACAGACTACTCAAGTTGAAGCAGCTATTAACACAAGCTATGATTATAACTGCAGACAGTGAACTTTGAACTTTTCAAAACCAAAGCTTTACGAGGAACACTACAACGACAATCTTCGTTGTCTTAGAAGTCCCATGAATCAGTATCAGATTAACAGTAACAGTTAAATGAATACACTGTTGATATTAAGACTAATCACATTAAAATAGTCTCACCTCTTCTTCAACCAGTGCTCTCTTCTGTGCAGACCAGTTATAGTCCGGATAGTAAGCTATAGTTGTAGCACTACCAAAGTCACAAAGTTTAATCGTCCCTTGGTTACTAATAAGCAAGTTTTCAACCTTCAAAAAAAGGTAGAATAATAAATTAAAGACGTCTTTTTTCTGTACACTAACACACATGCTTTTAAACATCAACTCACTTGTGCTTATATATTAAAAAAATACTCATTTTATCCCAGAACGTTGTTTACAGGAGCACAGAGATTTCAGACAGTGCTGTAGATGTGTATGGTAGCAATACAGCCAATTTTTAAAAGGAATAACCAAAAACACTATGAGCAAGAAACATTCAAGAGCAGGAAATAAATCCCAGGAAAAAAGTTCATTTCATTAGTGCCTAAGAGGCGGCCAGTTTTTCAGAGGAACACTTACAGAAGCAGTACCTTGGAATCCAAATGTTTTCATGCATAAACCTGAACACTGTTAGCTTAATTGCAATGGAGTAGAGGTTAGGACTGCTGTAGACACAAAACAGGAAGCTACTAGTAGAGAAACAGGCTGCTGGGGGACATGCAGAAAGAAGGAGCCATGACCCTCTGCAGAGACAGAAGTCAGCTATTTGAGGACCATGTGCTGCCTGAATAGTTCATCGTCATCCCTCCCTTTTCCTACTTCATAAAATACAGCCTTCCTGGATTGCTAAGGGAAATGGGGAAGAGACTTAAGGGAAGGGCAAAAGGGGGTATTGGGCAGAAGTATAGTGGGTTCATAACCACAAAAGGACTGGAAAAGAAAATTTGTATCTCTGTATGAAGTCACGAAAAGATGTAAAAGAGGCATACTAGTAACATTACAACACCACACTTCAGATAACTAGGTTTGTCTTCCCTTTCCCTTCGAAACCACAACATCTCTGGACTTCCTTCTGTAAAACCTCAGTTTTCAGAACATCCTACTAGCCTCCCTTACACATGCCCCTTCCAACTTCATCCACCATAAAATTARTTTTGACTACCCTGCAGGAAGACATAAGCTCTGTTAATGATGTGGTTAAAGTACCGAACTCAATGAGCAATCTGAATTCCCTTCTCTGTTGGCTAACCTTTGCTTATCTCCATGTAAAATAAAAAGGGTGGGCATTCAACATCAAATTAAATTTATACACTAAAAATGGTCACAGTAAGACCAGAGATCAAGCTTCTGTGCATGTATGTTCTGGTTTTTGTGCTTTGGTAAAGGTTGCTAATAATGTAAAATATTCCAGCTGATTATTCAGATTTTAACAGGCTCTATGACCTGTGTTATGCAGACTAGCTGTGCACTGCATGGAAAATCCTGAAAAGATCAAATTCAGACAATTAAAATGTCAGAGAAGCACTGATATTCTACAAATCGCCCTCTAACTAGCTCGGAATTTTAACAACTCTGTAACTAGCTGGGTTCTTACAGTGCTGTTACACACTCATTGTAAGTGTAAACTTCATCCAAAGGGGTTCAGGAGCAAAGAATGCACTACACTGACAAGCAAGAGAAAGAAACCACAGGAGGACAGAAACAGCCACCACTACGAAGGTGAACTTGGTTTTTAAGCTGCACTGTATAAGTTCATGAATTCTTATACTTTTAGTCAAGAAAAACCTGTTAGGACTCCACCCTACTACACCCCTCCCCAAAAGCTACACTAGCACCTCAGGTCTCTTTGAGGTTGGCTCAAAACTTTGACCTACAGTTTTTTATGCTGCTGACCTAAGTTCAGCCTTCTGGAAAGGGTGGCACAGTTAAATGATCACTATTTGGCTCCTGACTATAGTAAGGTCTCTGCCTATTGCAGCACAACTACCATTTAATCTTGCTTTGCAGCCCCTGTAACATAAAACCAACATGAGACCAAATACCTGCCTTTTTCCATATTTTATCTCTGCCAGGAACTTAGGCTACTTGACAAGAAATAACAGACCTTGAATTACAGCATTAGCTCAAATTCTGTGGAGTTGGCTATGTAAGAAACTGCGTATTTATTTGTAGTTTTTTTACCTCATTTTCAGAGAATAGAAGCACCTTTTCTACAAGCTTTTCTAAGGGCTGGTGTATAGAAATTTCACTGAAGAATAAAAGATTTTATTCTAGAAAGTAATGCCAAGGAAGTTCTATGCTAGCTTGGTTAAAATTTCTTTGACATGACCTAGAAGCCTGCTCAATGGTACTGAGGAAAAGAAAACAAGGAGTGCTCCACCATCTATTTTTATATTAAGGGGCTATACTAGTGCCTAACATCAAAGCTTTCAGGAACAGCGTTGAAAACACTTAGCACACATTTAMTTTTAAAAAGTGGTTTCATTTGCTTTCCCCAAAGTAGTTGAGTACATGCTTACTTAAGGAGGAACAAGTTTTCCTTTTTTTATATTCAGTGATACCACATCAAGCAGAAAACAAACGTATGTGTGAAATTCAAACACTGTTTCAGGCATAAGAATCTTCTTTCTCTTATTTTGTTTACGTTTACGAAGACCACCTCTTTCCACTAGGTTCAAATGTATTTGTAGTACAGCAGAATCTCACTGATGTTTAGGGCTCCTTCATCTAAGGTATAGCAACATGTAAAGGTGAACCCTCGCCTYCAAAATACAAAATTCAAACACAGATGAAGTCCTTTCAAATCTCCAAAGTTTCTAAGGGGACAACACTTTCTACAGCACAACCCAATAGTATCTTGGTAAAGGCTAACAGAATGAAGAAAAAATTTATCACAAATTATGCCTCCCAAATTTTAAAATTCAAGTTAAAAACAAGCTCTAAAATGCAATGCAAGTTGTTAGTTCTAAAACAAACAGCTTACTACACATTCCCAAAGGTTACGTAGTCTTTCACAGATAATCCAACGTTACCTTCTCTTCTCCTTCAAAGTTTTACCTCTTCTATTTAGAAAACCTGCTCACCCCAAAACCGCAGCTCACAAGTCGTAACTGGTTATTTTATCAAAAGCAAGCTACTTAAAGACTAACTTAATCAGCAAACCATGATATACTACTTTTCTGTCAGCTTGTTCAGATAAGAGTACAAGCAGTACTAACACCGCAAGCACAAGGAAAAGATGCTGTTTGAAGAGATGCAAGTATTTCAGTGATGACCTTCACTGACATCCAGCAGCCTTGGCAAGGCAATACATGTAAGCACTATGCTCAAGAGTGTCCACTCTATTTGGTCAACAGCTGTAACAGTGATTCAGCCCAACATGCTCCTTTGCTGTTTAAAAATTCAGCCCTTATTTAAACATTGTAACACACCTTTAAATCTCTATGGATAATAGGAGGCTTCTGTTTATGCATATGCTGCACTGCTCTGCAGGTCTGATAAAAGATCTTCAAAACTGTGTCACAGGAGATAGGTCCTTTGGATTCAACTTTCTTTAAGAATTCCACCAGCTGTCCTGCAGGAAATCAGAGAAATTCACATAAGCACACATAGACCACCACAAATTGAAAGCTTAGCATGAATAGACAAACGYTCTTCTCATCAAGGAAGATTTACAGTCTTGAGTTGTAGTATTAGATGGCTATTCTGAAAACGGCAAATCCACACTGACTGCAGTGCCAAAGGAAATGGTGCTCTAAGGAACTATTCCTTCTGTTCCTTCCTCTGACTAGTCTCAAACACAAAGAATTTAATGATTATCCCATATTTACGATGAGGTTGAACTGTGGTCTCAAAGAACATGATCCTTATCCTACAGAAGATGAGGCTGAGCTCTAGCTCCACTGAACTATGCTATCTTTAAGAAGCTTTCCAAGCTTCTAAGCTGTGAAGCAACCTGTGCAAAACAGCTGTCAGAAGCAACATGCACTGCTAGGAGAAGAAATAAAGCTTACCTTTACACAGCTCTGTAAGAAGAAGAAACTCTCCCTGTCCTGTGTCTGATTCTTCTTTTCCTATAGATGCAGCAGAGCAGAACTGGACAATGTTGGGATGACCTGAAAGTTTTTTCTGGAGATAACATGTTCAAGGAAGATAACTGCCAAGTTTATCGATACTCTCTTATACAGCAGTTAAGACATCTCATTTGAAATGTTAGCTTAAAACCACAGGAAGCATTACAGCTGCAATTAAAATACTAAGCAGAACAGGGAAATCCATGCCTCAGCTGAAAAAAACAGACTTCAAGGGAAGCCACTGAAGGTAATGTAATAAAAAGTCAAAACAAAACATTAAAAAAAAATCCCTGTGATTAAGGCTCTGAGGAAACTGGACTTCATAAAAGGCCTAGTTACTTCTTTTTGTCTTTTGACAATGACTGCAAGGTATCAGTACAAGTACCAGAGATATTTTTTTTAATTATCAGCTGCTTCTCTAGCTGGCTGATCAAGAAAGGGCTATTGTATCAACACCCATCTTTCCAAAGCAAGTATTAAGTATGTTATATTTTAATTTTAAGTAATTGAAATAAAGTTCAAAACAAATAAAAGCTCTAAAAGACCAAGGAACTTATCCTCCCATCATTAGTAATAATTCTTCACACTAAAACCTTTGTCATGTTTCACTTCCAGTTCAAAAATTCAAGGTATCATTTTTGAACTATGTAAAGGGGAGTAAAATGTACGTGATCTCAACTCCTGCCAGTGGAAGTTACATTGCATTATGCCTGTTTGTGTTGTGCATGATGTGCATCACCTTGGTCATATACCAAGACTCATGCCTACAAGACAAACACACACTATTTAAATCGCCAAGTCTGAAAAGAAAAAAGCAAAGACAGCATAAGTACAACAAAGCTATAAAAAAATGGGTATGTTGGATCCACCAAGTTAGAATGAATCCGAAGTACTATTTTATATCTTATACATGTCTTCACAACCTTCTACTTAGACCTGCAGAAATTAATTTCATTTCACAGTTATATCTTGGAAAGTTAGCAACTGTTAACCCTCGTTCATGTTGTGCATATGCTTTAATGAGTCTGAGCTGTGATAAAACATCCAAAGAACATTCAGTTCCTTACTTCTGGCAAGATGTAGTCAGAGTAGCTACAAAATGTACAGTGCTATGGTATAGCTCGTTCTCTGCAAGTGTACTTCTAGTGAACTGTGTTTAGTGTAAGATTTTGCCAAACATTTCAGTAATCAAAAAGAAATATTTGAGTACCTTAAATTAAGATCAGTGGGTTTGCCTGGTAACTCAAAATGAAGCTAAATACTCAGTGTGGTAAGCAAAACAACAGCATACCACAGCCACTCACTGACTCTTGAAAAAAACTGAGGGTCTCAGAGCAGGTGCTGGGGAGCAAATACTGAGTTTACTAAAGCCAAGGACTGAAAACACTCTGATGTTACATTGTAGCCTACCATTTAATATCATTGAAAACGAAAAGGATAGCACTGAGAAATATCTGCTTCTTGTTTCTGATGCATGTATTCTACTGAAATTCCTTCCTTAATATTCAGCATTACTTTTAAAAGCCAGACACATCTGAGGCAGAAATTAAGAAACATTGAGAGCAAAAGCAAAGTTTTGAGTAGTTAAAACGGCAATAAATGCAGTGAATGTGAGGGAAGTCTACTTAAGATCTAAGTATCTGTCGTGGTTTAACCCCAGCCAGCAACAAAACACCACGCAGCCGCTCGCTCACCCCCGCCTCCGGTAAGATGGGGGAGAGGATCGGGAGGGCACACGAAGGAAAACCCGCGGGTTGAGATAAGAACAGTGTAATAATGGAACTAAAACAAAGTAGAACAGTGATAACAACAATAACAACAACAATAACAGAAGATACAAGGCAGGCGATGCACAATGCAGCTGCTCACCTCCCATGCATTCCGAACAAACTCGCAAGTCCCGAACACCAGAACCGCTCCCCCCACACGCACCCTGCTTTTATACWGAGCATGATGTCACATGGTATAGAACACCCCATTGGCCAGCTGGGTCAACCACCCCGGCTCCACTACCCCCCAGCTCCCCCTGCACCTGGCAGAGCATGGGAGGCTGAAAAGTCCTGGTGCAAGCACCACCCAGCAACAACCAAAGCATCAATGGGCCACCAACATTCCTTTCATTATCAAACCCCAAACACAGCACCCCCTCCCKCTACTGGGAATAGAGTTAACTCTGTCCCAGCCGGAACCACGACAGTATCATCTGAATAGTCAAAAGGTCTCTAGACCATAGTCACAGGACTGCAAGAAAGCCCAAATAAAAATTTCACTTCTTGCTAGACAAAGTAAATGACTAAGTCTACACTACCTACAAATCTGCACTAMCTTTTCAATTCCTGCAATTTTTGAAGAACTGAACTTGCTGGATGTTGGTGCCAGATTCATGACAAACCAGGAACCCAGACCTTCTTCAGAATGTCAGTCCTCTTAAGCAGTGTATGGCATGGAAAGAGCTGAATCTGTAGAGCAGTCCTCTGTTTCTCAGAAACATTTGGATCAGGCAATTAAACCAAACCTTAAAATATGTTCCAGAGAAGGATACCATAAAACAAACTTCCTGAATGATGGCTTTGTTCTTTTCTTCTTCATTAGACAACAATCGCTGTCAGAAAACAGAATAATTGAGAAGATACAGTTATTAAAATTACAGAAAAACAGTGCACAGKTTTTTTTCCAGAACACAAAGGATAAGCTACAGTCAAAAACCCAAGGAACTGTGATGGGACAGTAAACAAAGCGGCCTTACTGTACATTTGGACATACTGCCATAAATATGGCACCCAGTTTTCCAGCTACCTGTACTCTTCAGGTTTAGTGATAACGGAGCAGTTGGAACCTTTGACATTCGTAAAGTAACTGCTCTGACAGTTTTCTGTTGTATAAAACACTAAAGTCTTCTGGCTACAACACTGTGCACTGACAAGGGAAGATTCATCTTCCGCCTCAAGTCTTTGGGAATAACCTTCAACCCACTCCAACCAAAACTTCTCCAAATTATGTAGCCCAACTTTTTCAGTGGCACCTGAGTAATCAACAGCAAAATCAAACATTACTATTTCCAATATTGCTTTGATTTGGAGTCACCATTTGACTAGAATCAATATGAGCACTTGCTACAAAAGTACCAGTTTTACAGAACAGAGGAAGTACAGTAATGGTTCACCTTTTATCTTATTTTTAAGTGGGGCTACTTCTAGATGATAGTTTGAACACACATACTATACGGGTTTGGTCACATGTTTTGTCACTGTAGGATGTGGTATGAAAAGGAAAAAAACAGACCAAGTAATTACTGGTGGTGTAATGCCATCTTACCTCTCCCACCTCTCATATACTACCCTTTTCACTTTCTCTCCAGGATATAAGTCTTTGTACTGATACAGCCACAGAACATCCCTACTTCAAAAACGAAGCCATTTTGTAGTGAACACAAGTGACATGATTTTTTTTTGCAGCAAAATACAACAAAGTAAATGACTTCACTCTCTTGTCCTTTCCATAATTCAGTTTTTCAGGTGTTGCATGATTATCATAAGCATTCAGAAAACAAGAATCCAGAGGAGTGTCTCTGAAAAGTGCCAGGCTGAATGTTTGATCAATGAATCGAAGTGTGGAGCATTATTTTTAATGTTGATGAAACTTACTCTGGAAGTACAAAGGTAGGCTAACCGGCAGGCTAAATCTGCTTCTGAGGAGTGAAAATATTCCTGTACCCCACTTCAGGGAACTAAGAAAGATTCTTTTTACCCATGCAACAACATGGTTGGGGTAGGGTTATGAATTTCTAGACCAAATGAAGACAAACAGCAGTAGTACCTAATAGAGCAACTCCCATCTTTGGCATCTAAGTATAAAGCGCAGGGTCCTAACAGGAACGACTGTTCTAAATACAGGTACAGTGTGCTACGAACACCTCTTCATCATTCTGCATTTTTTCCAAATGACTTGTTATGTGGTATACATCAAGAATCAACTGTCATGCTAAAGCACCAAGCAAAAACAGACCTTGTAAACCTGTAGTGAAGTAAATTCTTTTTACCTTTAAAGCATAATCTTTGCCACTTCCAAGATCTTGAGCTTCATAGACAAAAGCAAAACCACCTACAAGAAGAAGGCATATTAAGTCAGTTTTAATTTCAACATTCAGGTAAATCATTCTTTTCAGACTAACAGAGCTAATACATGAATTTAGGTGCTTTTCTGAATGTAAGAAGTATACATATTTTTCAGTGGCTTGCCAAGAGTATGGGTAACCTACATACAAGAGCTAAAATATTCTCTTCCTTTCTTTTACACATGCCAGAACCACACTGACTTGGTCACTTTCCYGCATTTTTGTTAGTCTGCATATGCAGATTTCCCATGAAGCTTTTTTTTTGTAATGTAGGTCCTTATACAACCAAGATTCAGTACAGCCAATATTACCTAATGATTCTAATTAAACTACTTATTGGTTTTATACTGTAAGGCTTCCTATAAAAATAGCAATAACCAAGGGAGATAAAATGTTACATATACACCTCCTCACACTTTTAGGGTAATTGCCATACTTCAGACAATATTAAAAGTGTAAAGTGTTTTCATGCACCAAAGCACACACTTCCAATAAGGGTGATGCTGTTACTAAATTGCAGTTTGTCATTCCATACAAAATTATTTTCCTTCCAACTCCTTTTGTCAGAATATCTACTTCACCAAACACTACCAATTTGCTCAAAAACACTGAAAATTTCTACAAAGTAAAAAGACTAAAAAGAAGTTACAGATCTGCTAAGTTTCCTCAATTGCTAGTTATGTTAATCTAACTGCATCAAGAGAACATATTTGTACAGCTCTACTCCATTTTAAAGATCCTGGTATCACTTCCATTTCTTCTGGGAATGTCGTCCTCGTGATTACACCAACTGTGGCTGCATATATGCTCTCCGTCTATTGCTATACTCTATACTAGAGTATCTCTAGTAGAGTAACAGCCAAAGTGACAAACTTCAATGATTTGCCTTTCTACTCCTTTAATATAAATTCTGTTTTCATTGAACTACATAGCAATGTTCTCTTTAGCAATAATTTGGAGAATAAGCACAGATGTCCGTGAACTACAAAATTTCACTGGTCAAAAAGGTTAAGAGAATAGGATAACTAAAGAATGAACCACCACAGACAAGAAATGAGTTGACAAGGCACTTTTTTTAAAAGATGCAGGATCCAAATCAGTACAGTCACATTAGTACCCAATACCTTCTCTGAGGCTAAGTAATATTAACATGAGGCTGAAGTGAACACAGTATTTGCTTTCTGCAACTCAATCAAATACAAGGCTTTTCAAGAAGTGCTCTCGAAAGTTTTACACAGCAACTATCAGTGTTCTCTGAGGCTCCTGAATGGTACTACCCACACATCTTGTTACTTTGCCAGTAGCATCCACAACATGAAACGAATAAATGACAGGCTCCTGCCTTTGCTTTTGGTATCTAAAGGGGACTTATACACAAAAACAGCAAAAAACAAGATCCCAGTTGCAGGAAGAACAAGCAAAAGAGTAACTAGTGCACCTTATAAGAGTTAGAAGCATCAATGAGAACACTGACAGAAGATGACAGGAGGGCTGCAGTTCAGTCTCACCACACATTACTCATGCATGTGTTGTTCTTACCCATTTACTTTCATTCATGCTGTAAAATCAGGTTCGGTACTTCCCACAATAGGACGTTCCCTTAGCTTTTCTAAAGCCTTCAGTGCAGGTGTTCTGACCAGCAACTACAATCAGCTTTTTGGGCACTAATGGGACAGGAGCTGGAGGCAGAATGAAGTCCACTCTTCCCACCATCTTAGAGTATTACCCAAAGACACTTTGCTCCTTTCTGAATGAGAACATGCATGCAAGAAAAACATGGTTCTGAACAGTGCTGATCAGTTATGACTACTGTTTACGGATTTCATAGACCTGGTGAAACAAGCAAGATAATCTGAGTCATCCTTCCACTGAAGCTGGGAAACCACCTTTTTTGACTGCTCCTCCCACGCAGTTCCTTACTCACATCCAGAGGCACGCCACAGGTTTCAGAGTCCACTGTCCCATAGAGTTGCAAGCCCCTACACCAGTGAACACCAGTCACTGTACCACAGAGCTACTGCCTCTGTGTCTTTGTCTTACACAGATCCCACAGACCTTCTACACAGTGAAAGTACTGCTGGCCCTACAGAAGAAAGTCTTCACATTCATCTGAGAAATATTTCTTTTATTTTATTTTAATAACCCTGCAAGCTGCATATTGAAAATATATGCTTCAATTTACAAAATATGGGGCTTCAGGTCAGCACAAATTTCTATTACCCAAAATTACTGCACAGTTAGTTTTCTGGAAAGCACTCAAGAGCAAAATGGTGGCAGAAGCACCCCAGATTGCGGAACAGTTATTCTGCAAGCTTAGCTCAGCTGTGTACTGCCAACGGTTCTGTCAGGCTGGAATGAGGCAAGCGTACCCTGCATTTTGAGCATACACCTTGCTAGTACCTCTACAAATACAAACGTCCACAGACCTATATAGATGTACTCCAAAATATAACTATGCTTCATTCAAATGCATCAAATGCCCTCCTGGAAATTATACAGGTGAAAACACCTATGCATCAGAATTAAATCATCAAATCAATTCAATCCACCATTTTTCATCTTATATCTGATTAACAATGAAGCTGATCCAAACTCTGAAGAAGGCCCCCAGAAGCAATGCTACCTTTCCAACTATTGCAACTGGTCTGATAAGATTTCCTACAAGCTCTGCCTCCAATACAAGAAATGCTTACAGTAAATTGCACATTACCACTAAGTTTAATCCTGTTGGTACTGAGTACAGAGGAGTAAAAGGAGGAATTAGTTTACCCAACTGAAAAAAGACCACAGTAAGTCTTCAAAAAAGATATATTTCAAGTTTTCACGGACATGCTGACCATCATACAGCCCTCCCAAAACTCTAGACACTTTCACAGTTGCCCTGAAATTTTTTCTCTCAATTTGCAAATAATCTTGAAATTCATGCCTAAAACTCAACCCCATTTATGAAAACTACACAAGTTCATTTCTTGATGGAAAAGTCTGGGGTTTTTTAACACTCAGAATCACAATGTTACAACCACCTCAGAAAGGCTTCTGAAGTTTAAGTAATTTTTGTTGAAATTAATCTCATTTTCATCCAAAAAATTTAATTTCAGTCCTCTCAATTGCTAGCTAGAAATCTAAAGAAATTTTATTTTCAGCTTCATAACTACTTCAAAACATAYACTGGTTTTAAGTTCCAATACTCATTGAAAATCATAAATGTTCATTTCGGAGTAGCAGTGCAAGTGAACATTTTGAGCAATGCAAGCCATTTAAAAATTATAAATTCTAGTTCTCAACAAAAGTTAATATAAGCTCTGGTTAATTTAAAGCACAGCTATTTGACTTTACGTGAAGCATAACTGACCTTATCTGGAAATCCAGAAAAATTCGCATACAAAGTGTCCAAACTAATATTTTACTGAGGTCAAATTTAAAGCTGGCCAGACTCAACTTGTGTATTAGCAAAATACTTGGTTTAATTACTACATTTTCATAGCATGGGTTAACAAAAGGAAAAGTAATGAAGAGAGTCTTCTTTAAGGCCTTTTCAATGGTGGCATGGCTTACCAGAGCTCCTAGCAATAGTTATGCAGTAGGATCTCACAATTTGTACAGAGGTATTAGAATAGTAAGCTGAAGGGAGAAAATTCATTAAAATAGTGATAGCTTGAGAGTACACAAGTAGCTTAAAAGATGCACTTTTACTTCAGCAATTGTACCTTAAAATCAAGTACTGAAATGCTAAACAGAGTTAAGTTCATTAACTTTTCAGAACTCCAAACAAAAGCCAGTGGTACCATGCCTGGTTAAATTCCTACTTCATTGCACTCGTTTTATAGAAAATTTCACTGCTATAGCCTCTAACCTCATCCATTACAGCTATGCCCCTGTCAAAACACCAGTTTTAAGTTTCTCATTCTGTCATTTCATTGTTTCACCTGAACACAATTCAGTTCCATACAACACTGCTCATTCCAGGTGGTGACTGGTTCACTACGGGTTCACTACAGTAGTAGTTCACTACTACTGCAGCACTACACGATACCAATTTTAAACCTATGGATTTTCTGGATTAACAGAGGAGGTACAGTAAGTTGGGAAGGTACTTTTAATTTACTTTTTTTTTAAAAAACCATCTGCTATTGGTGATCACAAAAGGCAAAATTAGTCCTACTGCTTCAATATTAAAAGCAGTTCYGTTTAGGGCTTGATACTGGCTTCCTTGTAGAGCTAGTCTATTAAAACAGTTTTAATACACCCTCAATAGGGACAACTCTACTGGAAAAACTTCTCCTTTGCCATAATAGTTTACTCCAGGCCCTCTGACCAATGTAGTTTGCAATGTAATTTGCAAATATGAAAAAAAAAAACAAACCCAAAAACACAGAGTTTCATCTGTGTAACTATAACCACACCAAGGATTTCACAGTCAACACAGCCATGTCAGTCAAGGATCACACCTCTATATCAACATACCTGTATGAACAAATACCTGTATCATAGACCCAACTGAGACAAATGAGGAAATGAAAGTTAAGAGCAGAAGGACTGCTTTAGTTTCTTTCCTAGGGGTGTAGAAAGGATGTAGTTTTATTTGGGGTGTTTTCACTCGTTATTTCCACTCATGTAAATGTCTGTAGGTGGTTTTAAGTCAGTTTTCTGAGGCTTTATATATCAGCAAAATCACGTTAGTATTTCCCCACTCAGGTTACTAGTGTGTATATATGTACACACCCATCCAAGCTCCTGCCCTGAGAGACAAGCTTTTCACTGCTGAAGCATTTCATAGTCTCATTTTCAGAACACAGCCCAAGCTGTCAAAAATGGTCTCAGATTATTATTTTCTGCAACAGAACTTACAGCAGAAGAAAACTGGTCTTTCTTTTCTGTAGACACAAACTTACACATAMGAGGTTCACCATAGATCACCACACCAACTCATGAAAATGGAGTAGAGGAAGTACAACAATCAGTCCTGGATTCAGTCTTGCCCCATAGCAGACCCAGAGAAACACACTAGAGCACAAAGCCTACTAGCCCCACCTTCCCGGCCCACATTGAGACCGTCTGATGACTTCCTTTACATTAGGAACTAACCTCACCTCATCTGCTTTAATAGTGAGCACTCTACACTCATCCTTACGCCACCACAGCCCACAGGCATTGTTCCTGTCAGTACTTCATCATCCACTTACAAAGAYTACAAGAAGATCCTTTCTTTTCCAACCAAGAAATTTGCCTTCTCCCTCAAGTTAAATCTAGGCATCACATAATACCAAATAAGTTCACTGCACTATAAATCAAATTGTATTTAAAACTGTTTTTTTTCCCACGCTGTCCCTGTTTTTCCCCAACTTCACTGATTTTTTTCAGACAAATCATTTCAGTGAAATGACAGTTTCCCTACTTGTCAGCTAGTGAAGCATCAAAACAGGGACATCAACCACAACATAAAACTGCTTGTTACTGTAATGCATTGTTTCATTACACACTTAACTAGTCATGAGAAAGGTGTGAATGGTGTGAATAACTTCCTGTTTATAACTACTTGATATGACTTGTCTGCTCCCCTCCCAAATACTGACCAAATTTGTTTCCATAACAATTTTGAGCAGCTCATGTTTCAGTTAACTTGACTGAAACACCGTAATTCTAGCCTGGACTACAAGTTACAGTGCATCTTACCTGAAAGCTGACAGATGCTTTTCCACCAGAGTACAAGCAACATCCTTACTCAAAACAGAAAGGATGCTCTGTCATTGTTGCCAAGCATTGATAAGCATATTCTTTGAAGTCCAGTCATGCATTTGTGTCAACTTTCAAGTCCTAATAACAAGATGAAACTGCCTCAAAAATTAAACATGGCTCAAACTGAAAGATCTGGACTTTTTCCCATAACCTTGAGAAGTGAAGAGGTAGAACACCTTGAAACTTTCAGAGCTCCTCTGCAAGCAGGAACTGCTATACCTGAGAAACACCAGCTTTAAAAAAACAGCACTGTTCTGCTTCATGTTGAAAAACTTCTCTGCCTCACACATGGTTTGCAGAGTAACTGTCGGTTCATCAGCTTAGACTTGATGTGAGCTCTCCTCCCTTCATAGGAACTCCAAACATCTGTCAGCAAATCAAACTAACAATGTTCACAGAAACTTCACTGTTAAGCACTTATTGTGCCTCTGCTGCCCACAGTTTTATGAACTATATCCATCCAAAAACCATAATTAATTACATTACCACCATCCTGTGAATCCAGAGTTGCAGAGACCATAAAATTGTACCTATAAGCTTGGTAAACTGTAATACTGCCTGTTCACATTCAAAACACTGAAGAGGCCTTGAAGTCTAAAGCAGAATTTTTTTGATACTTTAATGACAGACACAGTTTTCATTTTGTCAGAATGCAGTTTATAGCAAGTCACCTACATGGCTTCAATTCATGACAGTTTTTTTAAAAATTAAGGTCTGTAGCCTACTGCTACCTTTCTGACTAAGGAATGATTCTTTCTTCATGGTGAAAGTTTTAGACTCAGATCAAGCAGTGAGTAATGCATATTTTTTGTGATCATGTTTCTCCTCTTCTGTRATCTTACTCTTTTGCCCATGCTTGCTGCTTAAAGGAAGCATAAGAAATCAACACACGTGAAGAATGGCTGTTAAATGTGTGCTACAGAACTTACTTGTTCCTTGCTTTTTAAACCACCATACACCTAGTTTATTCTCAATTGTTCAGCCTCATATGTAAAACAAGCTAAAGCGCATTGGAAAGTTGTGAAGTGTACATGGATAGTTAAGCAAAGAGGAACCGTAAGTAATATTTCTTTTTTTAACCCAGATATATTTTTAAAAAAAGTGAAATTTCAGGAAATTTCCTTCCATATATCTCAATCCTGATTTTCATTGGCTTTTTTCAGCATACAGAAAACCTAYCCTAACCATTGGAACTTCATTCTAATGGCAGCACAATTGGACAAAGTGGCACAGCACAAGGCAGATTTATTTTGTCTTATTTGTAAAATACTGCTGTATTGAGAGGAACATTCTCTATTGAAAAAGAATGAAGGACTAGTATTAACATTAACCCATACCAAAAAGCCTTAAAGACGTGATGGTGCAGGAACTGAAAATCACAATCCTAACCTCCACAGGAGGAACAAAAATCCATGTCTATTCTCAGAGTGGTTCTTTCTAAACCGAGGGACAAGGACAACTAAAACAATGTAGTGAGAAGGAGAACCCATCACCTGGAAGAAAAAACAAGGCTAAATGGACTGGGATGTATTATAAACTTGTAATTTATCCAAAGTCTCAAGGAAAGTGCTGCTCAAACAGCACAGAAGTTCCACTGCTTTGTGTACTACCTCTGCACTGTCTGAAAAGCAATATTCTGGAACTCCTCTCAGCTATCCCATACATAAATCAGTACTAAGCAGTCGATGTGTTTCATGAGATACAACTGATATTTGAAGAGCTGGCAAGCACCCCACAATCATCTGCTCATTAGGGTATTAATATGAACAGCGAAATCTCCATCTTTCTTTGACTGTTCACTTGAGGATATCAACTCCCTGATTCTTCTGCACGAGAACCTCACACACACTGAAACACTAATTKCATCACCTATTCTCAGCTTTTGCTGCATATTTGTCAGGGCAAAGAGCACCTGGCTAAAGCGGTAACAGAAACAAGTTTCAAACAACTAGCATACATGAGCAGGCAGCACATTTCTCAATATACGCTGAAGGACAAGTGTTCCTCATTCCATGCCATCACTGCCCTCCACTGACAAGACCCTGAGTTRTTTTATATAAATTCTTTAAGTTGAACCAAGATACCACTGCCTCATTTCACATAAAATCAAAGACTTAGCCTACACTATATAGAACAGAAATTACATACTCAAGAATTAAAGAGAAAACCATAACATATTCAAAAGTTAATCAGTCTGCAGTTGAATTAGTTGAGAAAGATGAAAACTGTAATTTTAAACAGTAATTACAGCATAAAGTGATTTTCCTGATCCAATTACCTTTAGCACAGATATCAAGAAACAGAATAACTCAAACACAAAGCGTTTCAAAATAAGTCATTGAAAGGACTCAGAGGAATATTTCTATCTGGTTTGCCTCCCTTAACAGCTTACTAGGAGAGAAATATTCAAAATTTTTAAAGATTATTTTTCTGTTAGTATGATCTCTGTTCTAGAAAATTTAATAAAGCTAAAATAGAACACTTATTGATAATGTCATGTTTACTACTCAACCTACAGACCTCAACAGCAGTAGTCAAGAAGCAAATTAAAGTCTCACTTACTGGCAGTGGAGTATTTGTATGGATATTGCATTATGCATTGAGTGGCAGTAGGAACTRCTAGTGAAGTTGTCAACTGATTTTTAACACACTAAGAACCCTTAAAAACATTATCTAATCTAACCAAACACATACCGTAAAACTTACAGAAGATCCCTTTATCCTTTCAACCTTATAAGACATTGAAAAGTATCAGGTTTTGTTCCATGGATCACCATAAAGATTAAGTTCTCTATTTTCATAGAAGGATCACTAGAACAGAGGTTTTCTATTTTTATATATACTATTTTTACTTTGTCAGCAGGAGATATGAAATAATTTATGAACGGCTGTAACTGTTTCTGCTACCCCATCAATGCCACAGCTAACTGCTTTTACAAAAAAGGCTCAATGGAAACAACCAAGGAAGAATATGATTATATTTAAACACTGATCAATTTTTAAGCACATAAGCAGTTTTGTCAGTATCTTATTTAGCTATCAAACCACCATCCTGCCTTTCATTTGTGCTCTAAAAGGTAGCAATGTTTTATTAAACATTCACTCAGCACACAGCAAACAGGCCTCTCCAATTAGCTAGCTACCAAAGCTATTACAATTGTACAATTTACAATTCTCAAAAAATTCAGCTTTCTTTGTCATTTTGGAACTTGACAGCACATGTCACGGGACATGCTATTCTCGTACCAGTTTACCCTCTCACTGGAGTAGCATTACTTGACAGAATTGAGGAATGAGTTTCTATAATTCATTGACCAYCTTTGGCATCAACAGTCTCTCTCAATGAACACTCTGACAGCCCAGTGACCAGGTTCTAGTCCTTCTAGTGTATAGGTGCAGATCAAGAAATTTCCCATATTTACTTGTCCATCGTCTTTAAGTGTCATCATTAGCAGGTAAACAAACATAGGGTCTATCAGAAGAGACGCTTTGTCCAACACAGGCAAAAATGAAAGCCAGCAGCATCTAGCATTTGAAAAACAAATTTGCAAGGTTGTTTGTGCAAATACGGCAGCTTTCGGGATCAAGAAACAAGAAACTTCTGAAAACTACTGTTCAGCCTGCTGTGGTCACCTGCTCTTCCTCACTCAGCCCAAGGTCAAAAGTGCAGGCCACATCAATCATTGAATCAGTAAGGACYATCTCAGTCCCTCAACTATCTGGTACAGATTGATACAGAAATCCCGACATTCCTGAACTCCAGGATGTCAACTGAAGAAGCAAAAAGTCAGCATAAAAATGCACATACTGTTCACATGAACACCAAGGGATCTGACAAAGACTACAGTTTAAGACAACCCCACCTAACCCTATAAAAACCAAACATGTTAGTAAGCATTTGGAGAACTCTTACCACATGTAGCTGGACTACATGTACACAGATGCCCTGGGGAAAGCAGACATCCATGTTGTGACGGAGGCAAGTACGCAACACTCACAGCCATACAAGAGAATGCCCTCTGTTACAGAAGCATGTGAGAYAGTTACATTTACTAATATTTACTAATTAGGTATGCAATCAATGACTATTTTACTTAATTAGACCTGTGTGGTGGTCTGTGCACTTAACTGGAGGACTCAAAAGAACCATGACACCTGCTGAAGCCAGCATCCTAGGAAGGGCAAGCAGGGATTAAACGTAAAGGCCCCAACCTGTTTCCTCTAAAATTTCTTAACTGCAGTGAGCTACTGAAATGCCCAGGTACAAAATACAGGAGACTGTGTTCTAGGAGCACTCAGTCCATCCTGTGACACWCTTAGTCTGTTCATGCATTTGGAGGTAGTATCAGTGCTAGAGATCATCACCACCCCGTCCCGCCCCCCCCAGGTTGCTCTCAGCTTCCTGCAGAAGCACACCACGTTTTCAGTTAGCCTGGTCCTACCCCTCATGTGGCACCTCTGCAAAATAAACGGGGAAACGCATCCAAATGAACAGTGCCGTTAATGTCGTGGCTTACAGAACGGCCAAACGCGTCTTTGCACCGACACAGACGGGCAGCACACTACAGAGCTGGAAAGAACTGCAGGGTGCGAGAACAACTGAACAGCTTATGCTGCCATATGATACTGTGCAACRCTAGTCCGCAGCCTCTGCTCACACCAACTGAAAACAAAGCAGACCGTATGATCTTACAGAAGAGGCTATCTCTCTACATTGGCAGATCACACACAGTTCACCATGGATTTGAAATCTAAATTCAGAAAGTAGCACTTGACTTTCTAGTAGGGAATTTGGCATGAAAGGCCTCATTTAGAAGAAAAACAGACTCTGTATTTGTAAGCATGGAAGGGAATGCTTATAAGACACAGTTATGCAAGCATGTATCAGAAGATGTCAAACACAGGTTCAGGGCTCAAAGACAAATTCAATTTCAGCAACAAAATAAACTATATGCTACAGAGAAACATTCCAAATKCAAGTCTGAAGACAGCAGGAGAGGCTGGGACTTTTGTATTTTATATATATTTTATATTTATACTGAACATACCCTAAGGGTTGTTTTAGCCTAGCTGTGTTGGCTAGAAAGTCCTTCTAGCAAAAGCAAGCAGTTAGGCCCAATTTCAGTTTGTGAAATACAGCGAAAACAACATGAAATAAAACCAGAATACCGAGACAAACGTGGAACGTGAAGCAGAGGTTACAGATAAATTCTAGAGGTCGCTAGACTTAAAGCATATCCCCATTTGCTTTAAATCATCTAACCTGGCATCTTTTCCCTGACATTTTAGAAAGCCTGTGTCAGATCCTGGGAAACAGCAGGCTGCTGCCAAAGCAAAGTATGAAATACTTGTTTCAGAACCAAGAACTAAACAGCAGATACATCTCAAACGTAGCTTCCTGCCCTTCCTTTCCTTTGTTGTTCTCTGGAAACTGCTGTGGTCACTCCTGGCAGGAATGTCACAATATCGGTAGCACCAGCCAGTTCGTTAAGCGCTCACCTTGCAGTCACACCATATTGAGTGCTTACATTTTACTCACAACTCTTGACTAGATCTTTTGTAAAGAAGCTGTAAGTAAAGGCTGAAAGCAGAATAGAACTTGACATTTAGTACTGTTTTAAATACAACTTACTACCTAAAAAACTGCCAGGTTTTGTCTGAGATCATATGCCAAAAGTGCTTAAGCAACGTCCTGTTGTTTTGCACAAGCAAATTTTTGTAAGTTTAACTGAAGTAGATAATCTTGAAGAATTAAATTTTTCTTCCATGCTGGTCACTAAGATTTCAACAAAAAACCACTCAGGAAAAAAAAAGTCAATAAATCTATTTATAAAACTACTTAAATAGAAGACAATTACAAGAAGCAACTACAGAAAGTAACTTCAACAATGAAAAGGAGCTCTGAATAGAGCTTTGGGGTGTTTAACCCAACCACCTGTACAAAGTTAATGAATGTAACTGCATTAATATGGACAAATTCACATTCTACTTTTTTGAGACAAGCTTTCAATATCTTTTCTGCTTGAAGAAACAAAGTAATTTCTCTGACCACAAGCACAACAAGATCCAAATTTCTGCTAATTTCTAAGTAATCTGCACACACCAAACATAGCATCTATTTTAAAACAGACTAGCAAGCGGTGTGCCAAGATGCCTACCCAAAAATTCACTGCAACTGAAAACTGTCCAGACATACCCCTGGTATACCTTTAATTCCCGTACTCCAGCAAAGCCTATACGCAGAATGAGATCAGCCTCCTGCCATTTGTGTTTAAAGTTAACGTATTTGCCTGCATTTCACAGTTTTCCAAACAACCCAAAACAGCACAAGCAAACTTGCACCTTTGGCATAATATTATACATTGTCATTTTTTAAAAAGATATATGCAATCCAGTATTTCCATGAGGTCCCAGGTAGATTATAAACTCCCTCGAGAGTTGTGTTACATGCTGAAAGTAAATCATAAAGCAAGTGAAGAAGCTGCCACACAACGCACTGGCTCTCCGCGGGTACTCCTCAAGTGGGCTAACAACAGTAACAGCAAGTCTTGCTCCTACACCCGGTCCTCGCCGAACACCCTCCGTGGCACTAGCACCAAGTCAGAGCACCGATGACCCCTAATTAAAGCAGCAACAAGGAAGCAACAAGCCCTTCGGAGAGGCCGCCCGCCCGCGCAGCGGGAAGCCGCCGGCCCCGGCCGGCCGGGCACTGCCGCCCGCTCGCCCCGACAAGGCCTCCCCCCGCAGGGCGCGGCCTGCGAAGAAGGAAGCTCTCCCGGCCAAGAAAGGGGCGACGGGGTAAGGGGGAGCGGGAGCCCCGGGGCCCGAGGGGAAGTCCAGCCCAGCCCAGCCCCGCAGCAGCGGGTCCGCCCCGCCCGGCCCGGCCCCGGGCGCGGCCTGTCGCCGCCGCCCGCTCTTACCCTCCGCGATGACCCGCTTGATGCGCAACTTCATGTCGCCCATCTCCACCGTCTGCCCCACGAAATCGTTCTGGTCGCGACTGGCGGCCCCCAGGGAGCCGGGGCCCGCCAGGAAGTCCAAGGCGGATTGAAAGAGCGACATGGTCCCGGCCGGCGCTGCCCGGCGGGGGGGTGGGAGAGGGCGGCGGCGGCCCAGGCGGCGGGGGGCAGGGGAAAGAAGCGCGGCGGGCGGGTGGGCGGGCGGGGGCGGAGCGGCTCCGGCAAGCTACCGATCGCCCCGACGGGAGGCCAGCTCCTGCGCCGCCGTTCCCTCCGCTCCCGGCCGCTTCCGGGAGCGCTGCCTCATTTATGACCTCACGGTGCCACCCCCTCCCAGCCCGCCCCTCCGCCCGACGCCGCAGCCAGCCGGGGCGCCGGACGGACGGCCCCGCCCCCCGGAGAAGCCCCGCCCCTGGCGGCCGCGGGGCGGGGCGGAGCTCGCCTTCCCGCGCGCAGCAGGCCTCCGGAGCCGGAGGCCCGGGGGAGGCCGGCCGACCCCTGCCCTTCCTGCGTCCCCGCGGCCTGCCCCGGCGTGCAGAGGCGGACACGGTGGCGGTGCCTTTTCCATGCGTCACAGCGCGGCGCAGCGCGCCAGCCCGCGTGTTTAGGTGTAAGGCTGACTTCTCCGGGCGTTTGCACCGGCAGGTCGCCGGCTGGCGAGGCCCGTCTGCTGCTGCATAAGGCTGTATGAGCTGGGACGGCAGATCAATAAAAGCAAGGCTGTCTCAGAAGCTTTTGTTTCAGAAAGAATACTGCTAGCCAGGATTCTGCTTCCAAAAGTCACGTCTCCTTGCCGTTGCAGTCTGCTCCCTGCCAGCAGCCATCACTTTGAGGTGATGCCAGACATCCCCAAAYTCCATAGGATTTCAGGTGCACAGATGAGTAGTTAAATATTTTAAAGGTGTATTTCTCAATCAACTTCCATAAACTAAGAACTTGCTGTTCTTCGTGCTACTGTGTAAATTACAGGGGCACGGCATCTTAYGCTTCCCTCGCTGTTCTGTAATGCCTTACCAGTCAGGAAGCGTGGTTTTAAAGGCCRGTAGATTTGTATGGAGATCCCATGTTTTTATCTCTTATTAAAAAAAAAAAGTTTATATTATCGAAGTCAGATTATATGGAGAACTTCCTTCTATCTGTAACAGAGGTCAACTGCCATTTTTCTCTTTCAGTTCTCCCTATAAAAAAGCCTCTTCTGCTATCATAAATCATACCACCATCACCACTTGGAGAACAGCAGACTCTGTATTCACAGCAGGAGCATCCTACCTTCAATCCCATTTCAGTTGCTGACTTTTCCAATTATTTTTTTCAGACAAAGGCTGGAATTTTTGTGGACAAACAAACACTGCTAGTTAGGCTTGCTACACCRTACTGTTCTGCTCATTGTCCATTGTCCTATCATCCACCTGCATATTCCATTCATCCAAGGCCACTGGAAAAGTAACAGGATCTTTTATAAGGAACCACAGAAGGAATCCTGTGTTTGAAGGTCTGGATTTTATGTTAGCAACTTTCTTATTCCCAAAAGGAGCACTGTCACAGATGGAATATGAGGCAACTAAAACGCATACTTGAGCTTAAATGAAAACTGAGGTTTTTGCCATATCTTCAGTAACAGATTGAGTGACCTGGGCTAAAATTACCTCTTTTTTGGTTTTGTTTCGTGGTTTTTTTGCTAACCAGCTTTAACTATTTATTTATTTCAGCAGCAGAACAGGCTTGTGCCTGCTTGAAATGCCCTTAAACCTACTTAGAATCTTGATTCTATATCAATGGGTACATTTTTAATGTATAAAAATTAGCAAATATAATGCCATCAGTGAAAACTGATTGTATTTAAAACTTTGCAGTTTTACTACTTATGCAAGAGAGATTTAATTTAACTGTTGAGAACGGATCTTAGCACAAATAATCCAAAATTTCAGTCCAAAAATCATATGCAGATAGGCACCAAGTGTGAGGTCTGATACTAAAAGCTCAACCTAAAGATTTGCACAATTCCTCTGGTTGCTTGAAATTGTTCAAATAGAAAGGTCATAGCATACAGTGGGCATTTGCCCTAAGAAAGATTGCAGGAGCAGTAACTATCTGTTACACCTGAAGGAAGTATAAGAAAAAATGTAAGATAAGAAGCAGGAATGTTACATTTGAAAAAATCAGGATGGATTTGGCACTCCAACTACTGCAGGTATACTTGCAGAGCCTTGATGTAGATGCAGCTTTTCTGGCCAAAAAGTTTAAAAGTATGCCTGGGTAATATTTTACTGACCTGTCTTTTTAAATATCCAGGACTATACTGGAGAGGTCAATCAGACCACTAAGTAAGATGTGTTTTCAAATGTGTGCATCTGTCTAGAAGGTTCTCCATTAGTGGGGCTGACCTTTTTATTTATTGCTGAGACAAAAGTGTGGTAACATGCTCCAGTTTTTAACAGTACTTGGCCAAAAAAAGTAATATATTCTTTTTATTTATGCAGCTTGAGAGGCCTATGGATTTTTTTTTTTTTTTGAAGTTGTTAAAGGCAGTAAGGCTTATTGATTTATATGCTGGCATCATCCCTGTTGAAAAGCAGAGGAAAACAAGGTTGTGCCATCTCTTACCAATTTGCATCCCAGTTCTGACAGCCACGCTGGACTGCTGCAGGATGGTTGAGCTCCTGATGAAAAAACTCTGCTCCAGCCTTCCTGTTTTAACTCTCATCCAGTTCTCTTCCTTCTACAGCCTCACCCAGAGTAAGCCAAGAGTCATTCTGGCCAAAAATCTTAGGTGGGGAAGGTGGTAAAGAAGGGATTTCCTTTCATATCATAAGGTCAAGGCAGGGCAGAGTTATAAACTGGGGAATTATTAAATGAAAAGTTCATTCTGTCTCTTAGCATGTAGTAAAGGTATGCACTTCAATTTCCACTCTGGTAATTGCTTTCAGCTCCTTAGGAATTACATGAATTAAATAGTAATGAATTAGCATTCTCCTTTGCATTTCTCTATATAGCATTTGATTGAAATATAGCTAGGAAAATCACATATATAATAATGTCTGCATGGCTCTAGATAGGGTTTATTAGGTTCAGCACAGCCGAAAATCTATTTCAGAAGTATATCTTGGAAGGAAGATTAAATACATTTCCAAGTTTTGTATTTTTTAGTGCAGCTCCTCTTGTGATGTACTGTGAAATGATGAGTCACAAAGCTAATCCTGACACAAAGCAAACATTACAGGTTTGACCTTTCTTAATTTAATGTCTTCATTCTGCATGCAGAGACGCTTCATCTCTTCCGAGACCAGAAAGATATGAAAGGCACTTTCAGAGCCGAGCTGGCACTTCTGTTTCATTCATTTTCTTCCCTAATTGGCTAGTGTAGGTTTGAGTGAAACTATGCCCTTTTGAAAGATTTAGGTTTAATTCTGCCTCACACAATACAGCAAGAATCATCAGCTTTTGGAAGTGCCCATCAATATCCACTATTTGAAAAAAATTGTTTTCTAGAACAGCCACTAATACTTGTACATGTTACAGTGTATGGTACATCCAAGTAATTTTCTGCATTCATGCAGCCTTTTTGTATTAGCTGAATATCTATACAGCCTGCTACTTTGGATGAAGTCAGAAAACACAATGCATAAACTACTGTGTTCTTCTTCTGATGTGCAATTATAATTTCTTTCTTACACAGATTATAAGCCACTATATTTTGGGAGATTTCTATAACATATTGTAACCACATATTTCAAAGAAGAGCCTGTTCATTTGATTTTAAAATAACAAGTTTAATAAAGCAATAGTTGCAACATTTGGAAATAAAAACATTTTGGTTGATCCCTGTATGTAGGCTACATTATAATTTAGCTAAACTTCAAGCAATAACTGCTTAATGTCTGATTTGGGCACCCTTTTTTATTTTTGAGGTTCCAGTGTAACTGATTCATTTCTAGAGTGACAATGGGAAAAAATGCCAATTATTTGAAAAAAAATACTTCACTGATTTTGTGGAGCAATAGTTTTGTCTCTGACTTCAGATTAGACACTACAAATTTAGCAGAGATAACTGCTTGCTTCAAACAAGGCATATGTCTTTTGCTGTTCTTGAGGAAAAATGTACATAGGGCAAATTAGCTACCCTATGTAAATAAAATGAATTCACTAGTTATTAGAAAACTTAATAGAATTTGTAGACAGGATCTCTACATCCATCTAGAGATTGGATGTATACTGTACCTGTTCCAATCTGTGGTTAGGGATTTCTTCTGCAGCTGGTGCTCCTGGCTACTTTGAAACACAGATTAACAACAAGGGGAAAGAAAGGTTTGTACTCTGAAGACAGGGACTATCCAGCTTCTTGAAGAAAAGGTCTGTAACTTTGATGTCAAGTCTATTTACGGGAAGCCACAGAGCAARGTGAAAGAAGTGTTGCAGAAATGTGTTCTTATTGCCTGAAATACACCGTGGTCCAATTTGCCTCCTCTAGGCTCCAGCTGTCAAACAGTTAGAAAGGCCTAAGCTCTGCTTTTTTTTTGCAATGAGCAGTGCTTAAGAGACACTCCATTGAACAAATAATTTCCTCGTTAAATTTAACAAGAGACTTTATCAAAATGGTCTTCTCCTGTGACAAACAAAGCATCACAGCTTCTTACCAAAGCACTATTCAACTTTGGAAAGGTTGTCATGACAGTAAAATTGATATTAGCTGTATTTGAGACAGCTGTAAAATTGAGACTATATGCCCATTTACTGAAATCTCTTCCAAAAGGTCATTATACTCAGTTTACTGTATAGTGATCTCTGCAATGCCTTGCCATTTAAACATTGTACCCCTATATTACTAAAAGTGGAAGTTATTCTGACATTTCATAATTTTTAGCAAGCTACTTTACTATTTCCTAGACAAACCCAATTTGAACAAATTTTAATAAAGGTTAATGACATGTTTTATGCCTACATGGCCATATGCATACTAAACTGGATTAGTTTCAGGCAAAGACAGGGTCCAGGGTCCTGTGATAAAAAGGAAAACTTGTCATTAAATAAAAAACTGAAAAAAGCCCACAAAAGAATTGCAGCTTTTATTCCAGGAACAAATTTGGTTTTCTTATGGAAGAAAAAAAAGCCTTTTTTGTAACAAGGTCACAAGACTGACTGGTTAACTGTACCAGGCCGGGTAAGGCATAGGTACAGCTGTACAATGACCTTGCTTCAGCTCTGGTCTATCAAGGAGCAGTGGATCGATCAGTCTTTACGTGAAAGGAAGCAGCTTTTTAAAACTTGCTCAAGACTAATGTTATATTCAACTACTTGCATTTGATTAGGCTTACCACTGATGCCTATATTTTTCTCTTATTGGGGACAGGGTAGCCATATTCCTTAATTGTCTATTAAAATTCCCTGGTATTAAGTAAAAGCCGTTACAGCATTCCAACATTCTGTCTTAGTTTACAATTTGATGATAAATTTGCTTGCCAGAATCGCTACTTTCTGTATAGAAGCCTTTTCATCCTCTCTAGACCTTGAAGAGAAGCTAAATGATTTTGAATTCTCTCTCTCCATTTTGTGCTTTCAGCCAGAGAAGTCAAAGGAAGGTAATGTCCTCCCAGTGTTTTTTACAAAATTTTTTTACATTTCAGAAGTGTCCAAATGAAACTTAGCTGAAACTATACAGCCAATTCCAATTCCTGCAGACCTGGACAATTTCAGTTTGAGAAGGGGTAATGATAAATGAGTAGAATAATAACAACATAGGAGTTCATCAGTTTTCACAGATACGCTTACAAAACTATAATGTTAAAAGCAAACAGGTAAGAGTACCTCACAGGCAAGTATATTTAGGGTTACAATGAACAATGTTCCAAAATGGGTATTTTTACTAATTTGCTTGGACTACAAGGACCATAACTAAAACTGTAGTCATGGAAATCCTGACCCAAAGAATTATGGCAATTTGTGCTATTACTGCTTTCCTCTCACAGGGAGCTGTTGGAAGTTACCTCACCAACTTCATCCACTTCAGTACAAAGTTGACTGGGTAAGCAGCAATGGGCTTCCCTGGCAGAACAGGAATGACTTCAGCTTCCATAACCATCTGTGCACTTAATATCTGATTGCAGCCAAAGGCCTAAATTGTTCACACGTTACCAAAGACAAAGCTCAAGGGTATGTTAGATAGAGCAGCATGCATTTAGAGTGTAAGGCCACTAGGAAAGTTAGAAATTAAATAAAAATAATTTTCAGTAAATCTATTAACTACAGAATGTCATTTAAAAAAGAGTAGGTACAGTTTTTTCTTGAACAGCTTGAAATTTTACCTGATTATTAAACCACCTGTCAATTACATGAAACATTCTGAAAAGCTTAATACACAAGCTTTTTGGGTATTTCCCATGTAAATTCTTCTCTCCTGAAGCGCCCATAGCATGCTGGTTTTTGATAGATTGGCCTATTCAAATCCAGCTCCATTAATGAAAAGAAAAGCAAGTCTTACACTTTACTCCAACATATATTATGGTTTAGACACGTCAGAGGGGTAATCAGTATTATCCCTGGAAGAAAGACAATAAAACCTAGGTGTTGTTTCCTTGCCCAATCACCCAGATTTACAGCAGGAAAGGTAGTGAGCTGATGGTGTCAATTTTAAAGTGACGAGAAACAGTCAGCTCTCTTCAAATGTATCGGAGATGCAGTAAGTATGCAGTTAGGCTTTATAAGCTTTACAATGCAGAAGCATTAGAATTGGAATAAAGTTCAGCTATGCCTGTGCAAGCATCAGTGTGTTTTCTGCTATTGCAAGTGTAATATAGAATATTTTCTAATGCTACTGTGCCAGAAAAGACAATGATGATCTGAAAAGAAGCAGCCAAAGATGATGATCTAGTAGACTGAGTAACTGTGGAGGTTTAACTGCTTATATAGATGCACAAAGTCACTATTTAGAATAGGGCTTAACAGTGATTATGACTAGATAAATAATGAAGGTGGAAACCATGATTATTGCTTTTTAACCTGCAAAATACAGTGGATTTCAGCTGTGCTAAACGGTTAGCCACAGGTGTCTACACAGAAGTTTATATTCATTTCATGAAAGGCCTGAAACATTATCTTCTGCTTGGGCTTTCTTCTACTTGGTATTATGTTGTTTAATTATCTTTGAAAGCACATTTAAAATAGATGATTCATATTGTAAGCTGTTGGAGACAAAATCGGTGGAGGAATGGCAAAGTAGGGAAAGAAGCACAAATACTAACAGGATAATGAATACGTTTCAAATGGTGAAGAGATTACACATTCTCGCACTTACGGGGTCATTTATGATGTACAGCAGCTAAGTCTTGTTTCAAGTAATATTTTGTGCAACATGATCACATGCTCCAATAGCTACTACAGTCATTTGTGCTTGACCCTAATACGAAAGCCATTGAAATGCGAGTGCTGACTAAATGAAAAGTAAGACATCATAAAGTACTTTGGTGCATAGCTGATTAGACTGGATAGTCAGCACCATTTACATTTAATTTTTAAAATTGTGTGGTAACATTTAACAAGGAAATACTCACTAAACAATGCTCATGTTTTTGCTTGCTTTCTTCCCTTCTTACTGCCTTCACCACTTCCAGGGCTATGATAATGTATTTTAAAAATGCAGCATTTCTGAGCACACCAAATCAAGGAAAGTGTCTGGGAACCACCACACAAATTACTGATGGTGATGAACTGCCATAATGACAAAGGCAAAGAAGAGTTTTGATTATACTTGTGAACTGATAACACGTGGAAAACATTACCTTGCATTATCTCAGACTATTAAAAATATGTCAGCTCTACTCTCAGCATGTATGTTCAGGAAACATTCTGAAAAGGAATGCAAAAGGCTGGCCACACCAGCAAAATGTTGATATAGCTTGTCAGAAATGTCTTTCCTTTTTTAATGAAAAAAAGAGACCTTCTGTTCACTAACATGTTGACATTTTTCCCCTCAGAGTCAAATACGCTTAAGATTCCTCTGGAATATAGAGATTAGAATGATATTAATAGCTCTGGATTTAAAAGAGAAGTGAATCATTAAAAGCATTTTCCTCAAATAATGAGATAGCTAGCACGTATGTTTTAGCATTTTAGAACAGATGTTTTAAAACGTGCATAGCTCAAAGTGACAAAGTGGTTCCTCTGTGCAGGGAGTCAAGTTCTTGCTGGTATCTCTCTCAGGCTTGAGCTCCCATGTCAATTTCACAGAGTTTAATCAGTTTAAACTCAACACTGTGAGTTAAAGCCACTCTTACAGTGTGGTTGCTCACTTAAAAGAGGAAAGATATAGTGTTTCTCTCCATTAATTGCATATTTCATGAAACTTCTAAGAAGTCCAGCCTGTCAAGTTTGGTGAAAATCAGCCAAGAGATTGGAAAGTTCTTCAGGACTGAGAAGATGAGCCTGTACCATTAGGTCTTAGGAAGCTGTACTACAAATAGGCAAGAAGCTCTACCTCCTAAAAGTTCACATGAAGAATCATATGAGTTAGTCACGAAAGGGAGAAGAAGAAGGAAAAATGCTAGGGTCAAATTAGAGCTCCCTGGAATGAAGGTGGGTAACTGCTGATAAGGACAGGTGCTGATTTGTTTCTCTCCTCCAGCTCACTCTTCTCTCAAAGAAAAGGGTAATTCCCATGCTTCTTTAAGTGTAAGGATTATTTTTGTCTAAAAGACCTGCTTTTTCAGGTCCAGAAATATTCCAGAAAGGAATGTAGCTGGGTTGGCTGCAGGAGACAGTGTAAGTAGGTTTGGGTTTTCTCATCCTCTCTGACTGCATGGTAGCCTCAGTGATGCTTCTGATCACAACTTAATTTTCACTTCAAGACAGCTCATCTCATGGTGGGATTTTTATTCTTGTTCTGTTTTTTAAATGCATACAATATTTCAGTGGCTTACCAAATCTTAAGAGAGCATTTAAGAAACCTGGATTCCTTTTTAATTAAGTTTAGTTGACTTCAAACAGGCTGCACAAGACTGCATGACAACTAGAGACAGGCTCTCAGTGTTCAGTTTTTCTGATGTGGAACCTACAAGTGTAAGTGTAACCTACTTACACTTACACCTCATGAAGAAGCTAGTCACTTAAGGGTGTTCTTTTCTCTTCTGGGCTAATGGCCAATATCCCCAGAACAGCAACAGCAAACACCACACTGCCACTATTGTGGTAGGGTGACACTCAGCTTCTGTGCATGAGCAAGGGCAAATTACAGCACATAACGTCCCACTCATTTCAATGGGATTGCTTATGAAGTGAGGGCACCAGAACCTTTCCATCTTGTGGCAGCTGTCTCCCAAGTTGTTGCCACATAAAGATCAAAGGCAAGGAGACCATACTTACCCCGGTACTTCTTTCAGAAAGAGCCAAGATTTCTGATGCCTTCCAGATAAGGCAGGGACTGGGAGCCTTACACACCCTGTAAACAGACTGGAAAGCCTAACTACATATAATGTTAAATTTTAATTGTACTTTACCAACCATACTACCACCTGGCTAATGAACTGCAATGTAGCACACTACCAGGGTTACTGGGAGATGTAACATAATTTAGAACAGTCTTACTTATTCAGTACATTTTGTGACCAGATTTATGAATTGGCCTTTGTACTGGGTGCATGAATGAGGGAAGAGCAGAAATGACAGCAATTGTAGATTTATGATGAAGGTGACTTTCATGAGCTTAGGAGCCATAAACTTTAACATTAAACTGTTAAAGAGAGCATTAAAAATATGATTCCCTTCAGTAAATACTGATAGCACACAAAACTTATGATAGCTCCAAGGCGTAGATCAAAGTTTTTCTGCACAATCTCAAGCAGTTCTTCTTCAGATCTGTCTGATGTTCCGTAATGAAACGCTGAGATCGCAAGAGGATGACTCAGACCAATAGCATATGATAGCTGTAGAACACATGCATACAACCCAAACAAAGTTAAAACAGTCCTTCCTACTTTTTGCTTAAGAGAAAAGAAAGGCTTAACTTATGTATCAGGAAGATTTTACACACACCTTTTCTGCATAAAGAAAGCTAGGAGATATGTTTTTGCTATTTGTCATTTATATTAGAAAATTATCTGTTTTCTTCAGAGAATACTCAGCCTGGTCAAATGTCAGACGTAAGTGACATTCCTTAAAAGAGGTTCTTTCTAATCATCCTCAGATACTGCCATTCTGCATCCTTCAGCCTCAGCTGATTTCATGCCTTTGAGACTGGAGACTCTSAGATCTACAAATACTTCTGGGTGTTTTATTTTTGCTGAGGCAGAGTAAAGATTAGCTAGGACAAGATGAGAAAAAGCCCCATGTTCCTAAAGCACTCACAGACTTGTTTTCCCAGAGTGAGTTATTTCCATGCACTCCCTGGAAATTCATCCAATATTTCCACATACCTTTTAAAACCCAGCTATTAGAAGTAGACAAAATAACCCGGGAAGTATTCTCTGTAATTTCACCTCATTCAAAGAAAGACAGAGGAGCTCTATAGCTCCTTTATGACATCCAAGAATCACATTAGCTTCTTTTCACCACTGCGCTGCACAGCACAGCACTGACAGGTTCTCCTGAGATGTGTTTGCTTTTATCATCCAGTCCCTTTCCAAAATACAGTCCTGCTGCAGTATAGGCTAAAATACATGTCATTTTCTTCCATCATGGTGTATTTGGATGAAAATATGTTTTGTTTGAATGTCACTAAGCAGCGCAAACCCTTCTGTGGCTTTCACTGGTCTTCCTCATTGTGTCTGCTTTCTACAGATTTCAAGAAGTAATAGTCCAATGGCTCAGTTCTATCTATATACTTCTTAGTAACCAAGAATTGATTTTTGTTAGAAGCTGCCCTAATTATGTATCTTCCCCTTAGCTAATTTTGAGATCATGCCAAGTCTGTTTTTCATTAATAAGCTGACAATTCTATATCACACTAAATAAAGCCTACTTGATATTTGTGATAATATCCAGCTAATTAGTCTGCAGTTCACTCCATTATCCATTATACGCTTTCAGTATGAAAAGGTGGTTAGCATGGAAACAATATCCATAGCAGAGTCAGCTCAACTGTCAGCCTCAGTGGAGGCTGACAAGGTCTCAGTGTAGCACACAGTCACTAATGGGCTGAAAACACTTTAGCATTTCCACTTGATGAATTTTTCCTTTTGTTAATCTTTAATCCAGCCTTTTATGACTTCACAGGACGTTTCCTTTTCTGCTCTCCCATCTTCTTCTCTCCTCCCATCTTCTTCATTGCTAATATCTGACATCTCCATAGTTTGCTGTTAACAAAATCAATCTTGCCTTGTCTAGAGTCAGGCCCAGGTATTTAAGGAGGGTCTCTGGGAATTACTGGAATAAAAACATTCCCACCTAACTCAAGAATTAAGACAGTGATGTATTTGTTCAAAAATGCCACTCAAAATGTGCATACCAAGAAATCAGAAGTTCGTCTTCTGTCCCCTCAGAAAAAAAAAAAAATAATATTATCAATTATTATTATTTGCTAACCATCACTATTTGTGCTTGGCTTATTCCCAATCTCCCCTTTCTTTGACTAACTCCAAACTTTACGTTTAATCAGGTATCAAACACATGCACAACATCTAAAGCAAGGGGCCTTGTTCCTAATTGGGATGTCTGGATACTATGTCATTGATCATAACCACATCCAGTGGGCCTCTCCTCTGGTCCACGGAGAAAGTAAAAGGTTTTAAAGACACCTCTGCAGCAAAACATCAGCCAGGTCACTGCTACTTTTTACTGTAGTGATTTGTTGTACTGGGTTAAAGTTATTACATAGCAGCTACTCAGAATAAGTGTGTGTATAAACTAGTATTGCAAGCTGCCTAGACAAATCTCAATTGTTTAGCATTCACATTGGGTTCATGTTTAATGGTGAAACTGTCTAGGGGTCAATAAAACACCTCTTTCAACTTCTTAGACTTAGTAGTCTCAAATACTCATGCACAAGAAAGGAAGCGCGTTTCTTCTGAGCATTGAAGACTGATGAAAGTTGTTCTTGTTTTAAACTCGTAAAAACAATTGAATTTTGCTGTTAGTCACACCTCACACCATAGTAGTATACTAGGAACACACAGTAGAGAACTCATGGTAATTTTAAAGTAATTTAAAATACAGCTTAAAATGGTTTAAGTTACAACTAATATGACCATATAGTACAGCAGGCTGCACAACTACGTCTAGACACTGCTAACATAACTATCTGTAATGTGCTGTGCAGCCCAGGTTGGAGTGCTGGGCATGCACATGTGTGCAGAGGATCACTAGAGTTGCTGGAAATAAAAGCAAGGATGACGCAAAGAAGTACCTAGACCAGGGATAGCCGTAGAGTTGGAGAAACACTACTACTGAGAACACACTCCTTGTTTCAGGACCGTCCTGGCCTATGCCTTTGGCTTCCCTCACACGGCTCCTTAATAACGCACCCCCAAGAGGAACTTCCTGGAGCCCCATTCTAGTATGAGAAATGCTTTTCTGAAACTGGATCGAGGCTGTGATGGTAGTATGTATTCTGAGGGAGTGACCACACATGAGACAGAATTTCTGTTATGGTGTATTGCTTTCATGGTTGCTCTTACCTGGATTAATACTCTTTTACAGAAACTAGCTTTCACCAGAGATTTCGCGACCCAGCGGCTGCATATACTGCAGAATGATCAACTTTGGAGGGATCTTTTMCTGAGAATGTACCTCCACCAGGGGCTCCCCAGCCTCCATAGGTATCAACAATGATCTTCCTGTCAGTCAGTTCAGCATCACTCTGCAGGACAAACAATTGATTACATTGATGAGACACAACAGTTTGCCTAATCTCATAACTAGATTATTGGGTACAACTTTGTTTTATGTATGCCACAGATATGACTCATTGTTCACAGTGTTCACCTTCACATGCTACTGTTTAATGAATGAGGTCTATGTGACTGGAGTATTTTTCAGAGATGGACTAAGCCGTCTGTGCTGCAGTCACTTTTGAAGACTGATAAGAATATGGCACAACTGTAAACATCACAAAAAGCATACCCCCTTCAAATCAGCAATCATGAAATACTATCTCTGGATTACTGGCCAATGACTTCACTCAGTAACACTTGATGGAGCCCAAAAATTTAGAGAGACAAAAGACTTCCTGAAAAATAGATCACATATGACCTAAAAGGTTAACAAGCTTCACTTAAATACACATACCAAAGGGGAAGCAGGGGCTTCATAGAGCTGCAGCTCAGTGCTGCCAGCACAAGAGTACCGAGAAATTCTAGCTGAGTTCACCTTAATGGTTCACTCGTGGAACAAGAACTGCTTGGTACTACTCTTCTTTCTTCTTCCTGCCTGCCTGTGCACCCGATAATGGAGTCCCTCACTCTTGCATGGGCTTTTGTTTGCCTCCTACAACTTGATGAGCTGATCCAACTTGTTCAGCCAGCAGAGAATTACTGCCTTTCTGTCAGCTTAGCAAAGCTGGTGACTGCAAGCTGATAAATGGAACTCCAGAGTGTTGAGAAACTCCATCCTGAAAGAGGATAAACTGCATTAATCCATTAATTTTAAATTCCCAAATAAGTAATAGGGGAGTAAAGCTGACATTTATTCCTCAGTGAAAGCGGTATCCCAACATCATCCCAGTGTGTTCAGAAGCACACCTTGTAGTTTTAATCCCTCATTGAACTCTTTATACAAAACTAGACAGTTTTGTGTAACAAAACTTTTTACAATTTCGCAGCAATGACCTGCTTACCTAGTACCAGCACCTGGAAAGCAGAACATGTGTCAAATTCTAATGAGTATTGAGACTTAATACATTAATGTCTCCCTTGAAGTTTGTTCAGCTTTGTGAATAATTTCAACGTAGATCAGGTCTGTGGTTATTTCTGGTTTTGATTTTTGCTGTGAAAGTGAAGAGATACTTCCAGTCAGGCATTTTAGCATATTACTTGAGGGCTGGTTTTTGGTCATTTAAAATATTTTCTGGAAGAAAGACAAAGATCCAAGAATCTGTACATTTGGCTGTCCAAGCAGGTACAGCTTCAGTTTAGATGCCAGCTGTCCAGTAGGAAAACTCCAGTAGGAATGACTGAAGCTTCCTTAAAAATGTATAGACTTTCTTGGTTAAAGTTATGCCAGTTCATTGCACTTTTGTTCAAGAGAACATTTAGAAGCACATGGCAAAGCAGAATCCAAGCCTGTATAGGCTGTCCTCTTTCAAAGTACCATACCTTAGGACCACCTTCTACAAACTTTTCACTTGGAAGGAGATGATAAATTGTGCTCTCATCAAGATACTTCTCTGGAATGAATTCTTTAACAACTTTCTCCATTAGCTCCTTCTGTATTTATTGTAGAGGTATGTCCAGGGCATGATGTACTGAAATCACAAGTGTGTGCACCCGGGTGGGCTCCACTGCGCCATTACTCTCCTCGTATTCCATTGTGACCTAGAGAGAAAAAAAAGGACAGTGAACACTCAAGGCCAAGAGCACCAGTTTGAAAAATGAAAATGAACCTCACACTTATTTTCTGCAGCAAAAAATAAACAGATGAAGTGAAATGGGATGAAAAATGATGGATTGTTGCCTATGCTTAAAATCACTGTAAGAAAAAAAATAAAAATACAGAAAGTACTGAMGTACCACTACGAAAAGAGTTAACTAAAGGATATTAAATGTATCACCACAGAGAACCAAAATAACAACAAGAAAGCTACAGAAGCCTAAGATTTTACTGGCAGATGCTAAAATTATTCATGGTTTGGCATGTTAACATAACTCCAAATAGTGRAACACCAAAGTAAAGGTGTTTTGTTGGAGGACCCTGCTAAAACGAGCAACTGTAGATCATGATATGATAGGCTGTATCCTTTGCTACCTATTGCATGGCTTTTATGTACATGCAAAGATATATTGGTATTGCTCCATCCTTAGCATTGGTTTTCTTACAGACTAAGAAGGCCTCTCTACTCTCCCACCCTTCCAAAATTTTTTGATAGATACATCATAAAGAAAACAGTCTATTCACATGCTCTATGCGCTGCTGACAAAAGGTAGAGACACAATTCATGTTGCACTGCAACAACTGCAGAAGTATAGCCCAATGCAGTTCATCCCCACTAAGCAACAGAAATTAACATTAAAACACCTTGCTGTCTTGGAAGCCACACGTATGACTTTCCTTTCCTCTCTGGCAGATTTCACAGCCTGGAAGACAGGGAACTTACTACCTTTGAGACTGCCAAAGTGCATCACTCTTACAGTAGGCTCAGTGACTCATCCACTCATCTCTGCAACACAGCTGTCAGTGGTTCTGACCACTGATCAAATATAGTATATATGAGGTTTGAATCAAGAACAGCCCTGTTTTAACTGAGAAACCATAGCACTATCCCAGTTCGTGCTTCTGGAATACTGATATTTATTTTGGAAAAAACAGCTGATTGTCAATAATTTGTTAATCTTAATCTCCAGGGGAAAAGAAGCAAAATACAAGTGTTATTCTGAAGAAACCTACTAAGACACTGRTAGAACAGTTCAAACAAACCACGTGTGCTACATACAAATGTACCATATGAAACTCACACCACCTTGGAATGTGAAAATGACAGCATCATTTTTGACAAACATTAATTCTGATTTAGTAGGAGAGAGGGTAAATGATTTCTGTTGTTTCTCACACTTACAGTTTATGCATCTATGTTACGAACTTGTGTTTTCCCATCTGGTCTAACCCAGGGCCATGTTCCATTCCATTCCAGAGCCTTTATCCTGGCAGTCAGTTTGTGTGCCGGGAGGACTATTAAGGCCATACATTCTTCAGTTTCATCATCAGCATAGCCAAACATCAAACCCTGCATTGAGAAACAGAGAACTGCATTGAAAAACAGTGAAATAAGGCACTCGTTTCCATGTTCTCTTTCCATTTCTGTGCCTGTCTTTGCCACATAGTACTTTAAAACCACCCAAGGCTAGAAGGAGACAGCAGTAACATGCAGGGTGAACACACTTTGTCATATAACCAGCCTGAAAGAACATTTATGTACCTGCATGCACAAGAATCAGAGCTACAGCAGGGTCTGGTTCCCAAGAATGACTCTGCCTTAAGCATCTGTAAGAATCCATTGCAAAAGCTTAACAGACAAAAAGCTCATAAAGACTGCTCAGTCTTCTCCCCACACATGACAACTAAAATAACAGAGCATTTGATGCCTAAGAAGTAAAACCAGGCTACCCAAAGGACTTGAAAGACCAGAAACTAACACCTACTGTTAAAAATATATATACACCTTAATTGTAGCTCTATCCAGTAAGGCCACTGGATATGGGAAAAGCCTCTTTCCCTGAACCTAGCGGTGGCCATGTTACTTTTTTGCATTTCTGGTGATGAAGAGAGTGGACAGTGTTTAGCTGCTAATTCTTACACTTTGCACAATAGTTTTTAAGGAAAGGTTCTGGTCCAACGCAATTCTAACTGCCTGTGAATAAACTAAATTTGAGTAAGTGCCTGGAATTAAGTCCCATTACCTGATCCCCTCTCCAATATYATTGTCACTCTTGCCATGGGAGACAGCATACCCTGTTGTTCTAAGGCCACTAAAACTGTGCAAGTCTTATAGTCCAGTCCCTGTGAAGGAAGTTTTGTAAAGTTAGGTCATACATTCTTGAGAGTTCACAGATTGCTAGAGAAGCTTTTAGGGATTATATAGTTACCTTGACAAAAACATCTAAAACGCTAAGCATGTAAGCTTCCTTACTAGGTTTTGTACTGCTAATAGAAGCAGATAATCAGCACATTTATTTAACAGTCTCAGGATGTGGGCAAGTTAGTGGTATTAGTTGAAAGTTGAGCCCTTGAAACTGAGAGGTTAAATATAATCCTAAAAGCTACCCCACCAAAGCTTGTTACATTGCTTATGATGACTAGGGTTCAAACCATTTACGTATTAAAGCTGGGCGGGGAGCGTGGAAAATGTTACTAGAATCTGGTATTCAGTTTTTCTTGTAGTAGGTTCTAGGGTTCAATAGAATTTGAGAGAAGCCGTATAGGTTATGCATGAAAAGGGAAGACTGAAGGGGAATAATCATATAAGGGGTTCAACTGCTGAAAGGAAGYTACTTTGGGAAATATGTTAAGAACACATAAAGAATTCTCTTGGGTGTGAACTACAAGTTTCATAGGCGTATGCCCCCCAAAGACAAGGAACATCAACATTAAAGCTTTCACTGTACAAACCTGCAGATGTAACCACCTTCTGACATTTGTGCAAACACTAGTTCTTCTGCATCAGAGAAGCAAGAGGTACCTGGGACTTTCAAGAATAAGTCTTTCCAAGTATGCCAAGTTGAAATAGCTCCTTCAGTACCAGGCACTGAAAAATGCATATCAACATCTGTGCAGTTTTTTCCTACGCCTGGGTACACATTTAATTTTATTTTCTGGAAGATCATAAAAACATGACTTTGGCCACATGCAGAACAGACCCAAGAGGGAACACATGAAGGACCTCACTCACCTTTGGAAGAGTCATCATACCCTATCCTCTTAAGGGTCTGTCTTACAATTTGTTGGTAATCTACTATAGCCTGGGACGTGATCTCTCCACAAAGCAAAATCATTCCAGTTTTTGTTACACACTGCAGGAAAAAAGATAAAATATCAGAATTTTACTGCTACTATTTTACAGCTACAGATCCTGAAGATGGTTCTATGAACAAAGAATTACTCGTAGGGGAAACTCAGTGTAAAGCCTTAGCATACATATACTCAATGTAAAGCCTTAGCATACAGAATACTGTGTGCAACCACTCTTCTCTTCAGCTGTTATGAACATTAAAATGCCTGCATGGGGGGCTGTTCATCTTACCCAATTATCCTATCTCCACAGCGGCCAGCAGCAAACGACTATAAGAACAGATCAAGTATATATAGTGCTGTTTCTCCAAATGCTTTCCTGGTCTCCAGCCATCTCAGCTCAGGGTCTTCCTGAAGCTTAAGGGACATCATTTATTAACAGATGGCATTACCAGTCTTTGATACATTTTTGTTACAGTAATTCACCCAGTTGCCCTTGGCAACCATGAAAACTTTTAGGATCTACAGGATCCTGGAGCAAGAAGCTATGCAACTTCATTACAAATTTTGTGCAGAATCATTTAATATTTTATTTCATTGTTTGTTTCAAGCATCCACCTGGCCTCCAAACTTTTCTGTTTTGTGTTAAAACATATAGCAAACAATCACAAAAAATTCACCACATCAATACAACCTACAACTGTATAGATCTATTTCATATCTAATTCAATCCTCTCTTTTCCAGACTGAGGAGGCCTAGGGTATTCACTGAAAGACATTGCGCGGGTATGATCACATTCGTTACTCTTGCCATACAATCTTACTATACCCTTTTTTGGAATGGGAAAGAGAAACAGATTGCACACAGGATTCAAGACAGGCAACCATGGAGTTATATGACTTAATGATGTTCTCACTTCTACTCTTCATTTCTTTCCCAGCAAGCCCTAACAGTCAGCTTGGGTTTCTTCTGCTACTGAGCACCAACTATTTTCACAGAAGCATATATCTATTGCAACCCCAAAATCTCTCTTCTGAATGCTTGCAGTGAACTGCAAACCTTACATTCTGCATGTGGGGATAAGATTGCTCTCTTCCCCCTTGCATTAGCTGACACTGACTTTCATCCATCACTTTTATCATCCAGTCACCATCTCATTTGAATAATTTTATTTGATTTCATGCTTATGTATTGCAGGCAGGAATATGCTATAAAACTGCACAACTATGGACCGCAGCATCACATAAATATCATCAAGCTAGCTTTAATTGGCAGCTTAGTTTAGATAATCCAGACAAGCTGTTGAGAACTTACCACAGGGCAAGCTTTCTCTGTTTGTCTGCAAGAAGAATTAGTCTATATTGAACTATTAAGCTACATCCTAGCTCGCATGGTATCTCTGAATTACACTGTGAAAGTCCATAATAATGTAGTAGCCCTAAACATATACAGCACAGGGTGTCCTGGTACCGTTACTTTCACACTCAGTCTTGTGCCCTTGCCCGACTGACCAGCAGTGCTCTTCTTGTCTGCTACACTCCAGCAGACCACCTACATGTGCGAGGCATGTATGGTGCTGTGAAGCCTGCGCTGGGGGGAGAGACCCTATATTACAGGTGTGAGGCAGAGAAGAACGGCTCTTAGCTTTTCCAGTCTGGTCACTACAAAAAGGGGAAGCCTCTCTGGAAGAACGCAAAGTTGGGGAACTGGGGCTTAGAGAGATGGAAGAATAAGGCTGCAGTCACCACCTACAGTCCCTAGAAACTCTCCCAGGCCCATTACAGCCAAGCAAATCTTAATGGTGGTGCAAGACTTCATGGCATGATGATGCTTTTTTAGTATCAGGATAAGAGAGATTCATCTTGCTACCTTTGACTGCTTCCCATCCTGACTGAAATTTAATTCAACCAAGAGAAAACACAGCCCAGGAGCTGCACTATGAGTACAACTTAGAAGTGAGCCCAAGCAACACGCCCATCTGCTCTACCCAAGAGAAAGTTACCATATAAAGTTTTGGGCTCTTCACTAGGGGGTGATTTCTTACATGTTTAAGTCTCCTCAAAAGAATATTTTGAAAACCATTAGTAGGTAGCAACTTCCACCTTCTCTTTTGTATTGTCTTGGTTTATGGTTAGTTAATTTTCTCTCTTGACTCTCATTTGTTGGGCACACTGGAAAGGACTTTTTTTCAAGAAAGCATTTGGCTTCACTTAATCAGAGAGGAAGTAGAATAATTATTCTGCCTTCTGCTTTATGCTACTTGCAGCCAGTATTCTCTTGCTTGACTTTACTGCTACCCAGTGCGTTGGCAGGACAAAGAGAGACCAGCTCTGTCCTGCTGAAATGAGGTAGTGCCGATGTAATAATTCAGAATTTTGTATGCAAAACTTGCTGATCCTAAAAGTCCAAGCAGCAAATAAAACTCAGAGAACCACAGATACATTTTTCTACTGGTAGATAGAATCTAGTTTCATCATCTCCATAAACTATATTTCATAGTTTTGTAAAATACAGTGTTACAGTGACTTAGTACTTACATAATGCTTTGAGATTTTTTTCTGAAACTTTGAGGCAAACTAATCAGAAATTCTAATTTTCACCTAGTAAACCCTGTATTGAGTGCCATAACTGCTTTCTGTTCTCTAGCCCACTACTTTTTAGCAAACTCTGTGTCTGGTCAAGCAATTTATCTTTTCCAGACTTACACTTTAATATTATACTCAAGTTTTCTGACTCCAGTCAGCAGTTTTGACATGTTTTTTCCCAACAGATTACAGAAATCAGGGATTTATCTATGTAATCATGTCACATATCAGTCTTCTTTTTTGGTAAGACAAACTGATCATGTTTCTCACATCTCTTATGACACATTTTTCAGTCCTTATCATTTTTGCAGCATTTCTCTGTTACCATCTCCACCTTTTCAGCAGTTTTGGAAGCATAACTGCCTGCAATACTGAAATACATGTTTCACCAAGTCTAATACATATGCTAAACCCTTCCCCCCACGTTTCTCTCTGCTTAGATCTATGTATCAAGGATCACATGAGATTTTTCAGACGAAGCGTCGTATTAGATCACTGTATTTGTGGGATGCGGCTAGTCCTCTGTGCTGTAACTATAGCCTCGATAGCTTGTTCTAAGAACAAAATGACTGCATTCACAGAGCTCTTTAGAAACATTCCTTTTCTGTGTCCAATCCCCACTGGCAACCCAGCTCATTCCAATTTGGTGATATGTTCTTAGCCTCCGGAAGAGGTGATGTTGCTAGTGACAACATCCATGTAGAATAGGGTAGTCCTAACAAAAAGCCCCAAGAAAAAGGCAAGCCACTTTGATCAGAATCACATTCACATGAACTGTGAACTTACCTTCCTGTGAACCAAGGGCATCACCCTGCTTCTGTAAAGGCACAGTAAATATCTATTTAGCACTTCTAGATTTTTAGTTTTATTAACACCATTTACTCACTCTACAAAGAAATGCATCTTGACATATATCTTTCCTCAGTTCTCTTTTTCCCTAATTTTCTTAGATTCCTCATTATCATTAGCCCTGTCAACCATAGCTTTCCCTGATACCACTGGCTTCTCCTGATCCATTTCTTACATTTCATAATTTTTAATTTGTACTGGAGTACTTTATATTTCCTTTTTTCTGTTCATTCTTGCAGCTTTTTTCCTGCCTTTCCTCCTCCTCTGAGTCAGTATGCCAGAGCTGGCCTCTTGACTGACTGTGGAAGTGTTGACTGCCAGCCAGCTATTGCAAGAATTTTGGATCATGGGATGTTATATCAACATGGATTACTTGTTGTACTTCATTAATCTCTTTTTCTATCTGTATTGTACTTACCACAGGCAACTTTGGCATCTGGACCAATACTGAGATGAGCATCTACAACAGCATCACTTATCTGATCACACATCTTATCTAGAAGATAAAAATAAGACAGACACAATGTTTCTTTTTGTGATAAAAACAAAAAAGTGATTCTTAATAAAATTTCATTTCCACTGGGCAAGAGACTTCTGTTTATAGAGCATCTGCCAAGAAGCAATTTTAGCAACTTATACTCTGAAAGGTATGTCTTACCCTGTTTTCACTCCTCTCCTCAAGTCAATCCTAACTTGTCGTAGTTCGCGGTATGGGTTCAGAGGCAGACCAATATGATCATGCTGAATGCCCGGACTCAGACGCAGACCAATATGATCGTGCTGAAGCCGTTTATTAGGAAAACTTAAGCTATTATATACTCTGCTACAGCATGGGTTAGTACTCGTGGCAAGTGCTCACTGGCTTCTAAACCGATATACACATATTACTATTGGTTAAGCATAGCGGTATCTTAGTATAAACAATAGCGGAGGGTATATAACAAGTGGATTCTAAAAATAGACAGAGACATTACAGCAGTTTCAGTATCAGCGCATGAACTCCTCCTTCCTTGGTGACCTTCGGACTGCAGGGGCTGTTCTGTGCAGTTTCAGTCTCTCATCTCTTCTCATAATTCATAAGTTCATTAGTTAAATGTGTCCATTGCTTTCCAAAAAGCTTCCCACACTAACTGACATTTTGCTATCACCTTCAAAGGCCAGCAGCCTCCCAGATGAGGGAACAATGAAAAAGGCATGCAAAGGCATCCTGAAGTATTAGTTTCAGGTGAACAGAAGATACAAGAAGTAACTTTGGAAGAAGTATTTAAGCTAACACCTTTCTGTAGGGGTTTTGCATTCTTCCCCTCTTTATTTTAAACTTTGCATTACATTTTCTGTGTGAATTACCTATTTTGAGCTACATCTTATAACTATCAGAGTTCTGCACTTAAGGCAGTGTTTATCTCTTCACTACCTCCAGTGGGGACCTCTGAGATCTCATGTGTCAACTTTTTTGGATGACAAGAGGCATTGCTCTCCAGATTGAAGTCCACTTCTGCAATAGTCCACAACTATCTGGCTCATTTGAGTTTAGAAAAGCATCTGCAAACGTTCTCTCAGGGACAAGCATTGGCCACTCACAAGTTTCCACAGTTATATTTCTGAGTTTTGGTCTTCTTTTTAAGGACAAAAGTACTACCTATTCTGTCTTTAGCACCTATGACTTACTGCCCAAGTAAGACCTGAGTATGCCAAACGCATTTGGTTTATTAAAAGTTAATGAACAATTTAGGGGACAAATTGAGATTCTTTGCCTCATCAGGGTAGCTTAACCAGGTAAAAGCAATCCATATTATTTCTTCAAAAGTACAGCTTTGAAAGGTTGCATATCTGCAGAAACAGCATGAGGACACATTAATCTTCACGTACCATCATTACAAAAAAAGGTGTCCAAAATATGTTCAGCCACACAACTACACAGCTAGTTCTACAACACTGTATCAATGAGCCAGGTGCCTATATTGTTTGCAACAGCCTATATAATTATCTATCTAATGGCCAGTCTAAAATAAATTCTCTTGTAGGAGTGAGTACCGTTACATATGTGCATAGGCTTGGGGGCCCAAAGAGGAAGTTAATAAAGAAGTATAACTGAATGTCCACCTTAAACTACCTATTTAAGGATAATCTGGTCTGGAAGCAAACAAACATCTGAATTAAATTACAAGGTAAGAGTAAAGTTATTCTGTACCCCAAAAGATCTATAATTCAATGCAAAGTTTAAGTGCAAACTGAACTTAATATGAGAACAGTAGAGTAATATCTTCCAGTATAATCTGAAAGCAAGGAAAAGTGAAACATGCTAGCCTGTAGCTTTGAATGGATCAGCCATTGTGCCACCAATACTACCTCACTCAAATACAAACTAAAAACAGGCTAAAAGCAAAGCACAAGTGCTAAAAATGTATATGCCCCTTTTATTCGCACAGGCTACAGTGATCTCAATGTTGCATGAGATTTGCTTATGGAGGTGCACAGGTCTCTTCCTCACTGGCATATTTTCAGAATCTGAATCAGCAGTTTCAGTACCTTTATGTTTTGTTTCTAGTGTTGTCCACAATCAAGCTGAAGCTAAACATTTAACTGTGCATTTCATAAGCATTTGCAAGGTAAGTCCACCAATTTAGAAACTTGAAAAAAAGCAAAACAACAAAAAAAAGCCAACTTGATAGCTGTAAAGCCTGTCTTTAGCTATTTGTACTGCATGATCCCCAGCTCAAGCACTATCTYACTGAAATTTCTTGCTGGTATATTTAGTCAGAGAATCAGAATCCTGGTCAGTTACTTAASACATATTGCACCTTCACTGAGAAAAACTGACCACAGTTTGAAGACACAAGGACATAAGATGAAAGACATGTGGTCATAATTTCAGACCCAGAAATGGTTTGTGCAATCACGTATAAAATCAGTAATGCCAAGTTCCAAAGTTTGTCATCTGGCTAGTTTGTCAACAACCCCGAGTCCTGAAGATTGTGAAATTGATTCACAACAGAGGGTCTGATGCTCAAGCAGGAATGGCATAACCTGGAACAACTGATAAGTTTTATTGCCTTCAGCTACTTGCACATTACAACATACAGTGCAGTGTTTTAAAGCAAACAAGTGGTTGTGGTGGTTCAAGATATGATGCTACATGCTGCAGTGGTCTTGCAGCTGTTGGGCTGTTCACTAGGGGCTGGACAGACAGACTAATATAACTGGTCTCATACTGTGCCATTCCCACCTAATGAATAAGAATCCTGAGAATACAAATACACAAGAAAAACGCAGCTGCAAACCTTCAGTGTTTGACATCACCTTCATTTTCTCACTGTCAGGTTTTTTGTCTTTCCTTCTACTATGGAAAAAATAARAGGTAATGTTATTTTTAGTCTTAACATTAAAATGCTCCATTTGAAGGTTCCTCCATAAAAGAACTGTTGCTACCTTTACTGTAAATTTGAGTCACTAGTGTGTCTGCTGGAGGTCCAAACATCCTCCAGTCCATCAGTTAACATAGCTTCTAGACACATATTTGTGTAAACAAAGCTATGTGAAAAACAGCTGAATTTAATGAACAGCAATTAGAGCTGAAGCATTGTCTTGTGGTCCCAGACCTCGAAAATACAACGGCTTTGTACAGTCTACAGCATATGTAAACCTGCACTAGGGAGAGCAACGTGGCAAAAGAGGCATATGTAGCATTACAGCAGTATCTGGCACGCTGCTCTGATGAAAATCAATGCTCAGTATTCCAAACGTTTCAGAGATTGAGTTCAATGATCACCTATAATAAACATGTGCATAAAGTAGTATTTTTTCATTACAGAATTAAAAATGAAATTGTAATTCCAGTATATATGGCAGCTCCAAGTCTACCTGTTGAAGACCTCTCCATGCTTTTTTCTTTCAAGCAAAAGTTTAAAGTTGTCTAAGCCAGATTATATTGCATACTAAACAAATATGACAAATTCTTGTCAAGCAAACAAAGACATTAATCTAAAGTCTATTCAAAATAATTAATTGGTTCTTTCTTTTCTCCATTGGGGGAGATAGAACTGAACTTTCATCAGAGAGCATTCTTCAGTACAAGTATTAATAAAAGCAAAGAGTCAAAGAGCATTTTTACTTACCAGAATGTCCTTCAGCAACAGATTCTGAGGTAAAAAGAAATCATTTTTCTTTGGTATGAATTGACATGTCTTGGTATCTTTAGCGAGCCTGCAAATGGGAAAGACTCGAACTGGACTACAGAACAAGCACAGGCAGAAGGTGAAGTGGGAAGGTTAATGTATCTATGCAAACAGCTGATATAATTGCTTCTGCATGTTTGTTCCTCAGAAGTTGAATAGATTAAGACTGATCTGTGTGGATTTTACAATGCACTGCTACAGAAACTCCTTTCATAAGACTTCTGTGTTTCGTTAACCTTGGTCCTGCTAAACTCAGCAGAAGTGTTATCATTACGTGAAATGTGAACGCAGCTAAGCCAGAGTTCAGTGCTTTTGCACACTTCCCCAAGCCTCCATTCTTACTCTTTCTTCCAAGTGCTAACTAAAAAGCACTTCAATATAGCAACACAGCACAGAGATTTTACCTGAATTTGTAAGGGCAAATGATGCTTTCTCCTAGGCATAATATCCAAACATTGTACTCAGCTGCAGTAGTGAACTGTGCAGAAATGTATCTCTCTTTATGTGAGAACAGATGCGCTTAACAGCTCCAGGTGGTAAGCTGTGCGCTTCTTCCTGAATACTATTTGTGTCGGTGGCTAAGTGAGGAGCTGTAGAGCAACCAACAGTATGCTCTGTAGAAATAGCAATGAAGACAGTGGGTTCATTATACGTTAATTTGAATTCTGAGACTAAAAGCTATGCCGTAGCTCAATAAACCTTAAACTTGTCAATGGTCAGGCTCTCGCAATTCATTCCACAGACCTCTTTTCTCCGACCATTTGCCTTGATGAAGAGGTAACAGTAGGAAACAGCTGGACTCAAGTATCTAAACTAAGCGAAGAAGTGCTGCCCCTTTGGAAGCACTGTTTGCCTTTGGCTTATTTCAGAACGCAGTGCAACAGCACACCGGCGCACCTGAGTACAGCACAGTGTCGCAAAGCTACCTAGGAACAACAGCAGATGCGTCTGGTCTTAAAAACCCTTGTCCTGCCGACCAGCTCTATACTGCTGCAATACATTATGTTGAGCTCAACTTCTCTCCATCAGTAGCCATTTCTGAAAATGTTGCTCCATAACCTAAGCATGTTAAACAGTAACAAGAGCGGTATTGAGATGCAGGTACAACTTCAGCTACAGCTACAAAGCTGAAGGCTTTACTATGGGCCATCACAAGCAAACCACATACACTACCAGGCCACCAGCAAACATCTCGCAAGAGATATGTGTTCATTCTGCAAAAAAGTCTTCACTGCTAGGAAGCAGCGTGCCTTCACTTCAGGACACTTCCCGGTAGTGATGTATATGAGGTAATAAAAGCAGTAATGAAGCCAAAGCACTTACACAAGTGAGTCAAAGCCAGCCCTCAAAAAAATAAAGCAAAATTGTATTTCAGCTGCAAGAATGACTGGAGAAAGCACTGCCTGACTGTGGTAACTCAAGTGGTAGCTAGTGTGCTGCAACAGGCCAGTCACCCTCGCTGAAAACCACCACTCTGCAGAGTGATACAGGAAGAGGTGGTTGGAGGAAAGAGACCATCTGCACCCCTTTTGGTCTTCCCTTTTTTTTTATCCTAGGAACAAGTTTTCAGCACATAACACCAAAAAACATCAGTTCTCAGAGGACAATGATTGCTTAAGTGTGTGTGAAGGAGAGCAATAAAGAGGAAGACTTTAAACCACAGTTAATGATTATCAGAAGTGCCCTATGAAATCCATTAACTCATCTATTTCATTGCCATTCTTTAGCTTCAGAATTTATTATGATGCAACACAAAATTAAACTACACATACAGAGATTTGTGTGCCTAGAGGTATTTCAATTCTGTGTAATAAATACTGTTTGAGCTCAAGTTACATGTTCCATAAAACACTGCATACAAAGCATAGAAAAACATTCATATGAAGAATTTCAGTCTCCTCCATCACGAATTCGTATTATGCTGCATTCTAAAATATTTGTGCTTTACATTGTGTATTATACGCTATTCTATTAACATAGGCTCCTCAGCATGTTTTATAATGTAGGGTATACTTATACCTCAACCTTACCCTTGAATGTAAAAGAAAAAAAAAAAGATAAAAAAAAAAAAGCCAGTGAAGGGCCTGGAGAACAAGTCTTGTGAAGTGCAGCTGAGGAATTGGGGTTGTTTAGCCTGGGGAAGAGGAGGCTGAGGGGAGACCTCTCTACAACTACCTGAAAGGAGGTTGTAGCGAGGTGGGTGTTGGTCTCTTCTCCCAAGTAACTAGAGACAGGACAAGAGGAAATGGCTTCAAGTTGCGCCAGGGTAGGTTTAGATTGGATATTAGGAAAAATTTATTTACTGAAAGAGTGGTCAAGCATTGGAACAGGCTGCCCATGGAAGTCGTGGAGTCACCATCCCTGGAGGTGTTCAAAAAACGTGTAGTGTAGACGTGGCACTTCGGGACATGGTTTAGTGGGCATGGTGGTGTTGGGTTGATGGTTGTACTTGATGATCTTAGAGGTCTTTTCCAACCCTAATGATTCTATGATTCCATGATTCTACGATTCTACAATTCTATAATACAAAGAACAGTCAACCTTTGTAAGTGAGAAACCACAAAAATGGGGCCAAGAAACAGCAGAGCAGAAGGCACAGGTGCCAGGGCAGGAGAGCCGAGAAGGCAGGAGGACGCTGGAGAAAAAGAAGAGAAGTTGCCTGAGCAGGACTAGAGCAGAGAGACACCCACGCAGGGGCAGACACACAAAAGAAGACACAAGGCAGGTATGCCTTCGAGGGGTCTGCAGAGCTCCTCTGGGTGGAGGAGCCCATGCCAGAGGAGTGGAGACAGAAGCATGGAGGAGCGAAAGAAAAGGAATCACAACACACTGAGCCCAATCTCGTGTTCCCCATCACCTCACCCAAGGGACTGATGCCAAGACCGGGGAGGAGAGGTGTCCAGAGGGAAGCAAGGGTATTTTCCCTATGTGATCTTTTGTCTTCTTTATTTTTCAATACTAGAATTAAAAGTTTGTTAATTGGCAATAAAGTAAGTCAAATTCCCTGCAACAAAACTGTTCCGTTGCCTGTGACAGTGGGGTTGTGTTTTACAAGGCATCTGTCCCAGCCAAGATTCATCTATCACTGTTGAATTTGTTCGAGGAATATCAGTTGCTTCTTTTAAGAGTCATGTTTTCCTTTGCCTCTGTTGCTGATGTTTCTTGACCAAGTGTAAGAAACACCATCAGTGTCACCAGATTCAGAAAGCTGCTATGGAACATGGAGAGATTAACTGGAAGACCTGTTAAAAATGGGATCGCTTCAGCAGCTGAACTTTCAGTATGGCTCTGCATCCCAGGACCTTATGAAAAAATTACTGTTGGAGCCACAGAACTGTACCTGTCCCAAATGAAGTCCATGCATACATATTCTGCTTATATTTGGCACACCAATTCAGTATTTCAGCCAAAGGTTTGCCCCTTTTTGTTTTACAAACTTATTTTTGCCGTGTTCTGCTACTTTCTCTCATCATCTATACAATACTTCAGTTTAACTTGCTTATGAAAGAGATCAAGTTCTGAGATCTCACAGTTGAGGTGGCTCTTGTGTCTCAGTCACTTCTTCTGTAATCAGTTCAACAATGTGTGCTCCAGCTCAGACCACTCACGTCAGCCCCAAAGGAAAATGCTGTTCATTCACGTACCTGCCTCAGGAAACTTCTGCAGAACAAATGCTGTTCTTACAGGCAAATGTATTCAGGCCCTTCCCTCTGGACTATTTCTGTCACTCCACCAAGATCTCCCAGGGGATCTCCCAGCCTGTTCTTTGCTAAGGCCCATTGCTACTGCCTGACGAGAGTCTCCCCATACGCTCGTTAAAAAGCTACTTGGCTGCTGCTTTTTTCCAGGTGAGGCCTTCAGCTTTTCAGTTCTTTTCTCCGGCCTCTTCTTGCTTCTGAGTGCAGCCAAGATTCCCAGCTTTTCTCACATTCTTCTTTCCAGGAAGACCACTTGCAGTTTCAGGCATATCACGCTCTCAGGCTGATCAGTTCTGGCGTAAAGGCAGGTCTACAGCATCCACCCACTTCCTTGCAGACCCCAACTGGTTTAATAGATGACTTCCACCAGACGTAGAAACACCTCTCTTGAGCAGAGTCTGGGGCACAGCTGAGTGATTTCCACAGGTTCTTCCAACTATTGACTATATCGTATTATATTATTTCCAACTCCTATTTATGAATTTCAGAGATTTCCACAGTAGTTATAGCGTATCTGCTGGACTCTTCCTTCCCAAAAGTCTATTACAAATTCATACAAATTTGTAGTACATATTCAGCTGCGTATTTCTGATCTGGCCTCTCTTAGCTTCAGCTGGTACAGGAACTGAGGAAAATCGGTTACCATTTACTGGAGGCAGCATCCTGTACTACAACAATGCAGTATCGTGATGTTTTTCAGTCTAGAACATCTTGGATATCTAATTCCTGTCAGTAAGCTGAGCCAACTGTTTATGAATTAAACTGCATTCTCAATGTATTTTCAGATTGGAAATTGTCCAAACGTAGAATATTTTCATCCCATGAGAGTGTGTTTTTGCTCTCTGCAATTTGAGTTCTTCACGTGAAATTTGAATTCTTGACTTCTTCTCTGGATTTCTCTTATGAAATCCATTATTTCATGAATAGCCTTTCTAGAAACAGAAAATACAAAGTTTATGATTACAAAGACACTGCCAGACAAAAATCTGTCACAAATTCAGGTATGTTTCCTTTGAAGAACCTGATTCTCTTTCAGTTACAGCAAAAGACTTCAAATATGCAAATATTTCTCTGCAATAAAACCACTTTGCAACCGTGTTTGAATCACTTCAGTTAGAGCACAACTTGACTGAAAACTATAAGCCCTATATATTCCAAATAGATTGGCATTATGGTATGAACTAAGCATGCCAAAAGAATAATCAACACTGGAGACATTCAAAAAACGTGTGGCTGTGGTTACTTCAGGACATGGTTTAGTGGGCATGGGTGCTGGGTTGACAGTTGCACTTGATGATCTTAGAGGTCTTTTCCAACCTTAATGATTCTATGATTCTATGATAAGCCAAAAGCCTCCAGTTCACAGCTCCAAAGGACAGAAGGCGGCACATAAAACCAACRCCAAATGGTTTGAAGTGATGGGGCAAGGTTGGTTAGGCTGGTGAAAAACAAAACAAAATAAAACAAAAACCAGGGTGGGGTGGGGTGGGGTGTGTGTGTAAGTTACCTTGGAATTCAGATACGGATTTTAAAATATGATTTATAAACAAAGCTGAGAATCTCCAGACACTACAGCCTCTGGTAAGTGTAATCTTTGGTGTATATCCATGAGCTGTAAAGAGCTTTGATGTCGCATAACACACCAACACATCATTTATAACACTATTCCTTCCTCCGGAGCCCACCAACTCACGTACACCTCTACCAGCCATCAACTTTAAGACATCAAGACACCAACACAGGCATTCCCAGATGTAAGGAAAATCACCCTTAATTCACACGTATTTAATTATTTCCAACAGCAGGACGAGTCACCCCTGGCAGCGCTTCTCCACCTCCCCGCGCGGGAGACCCATGAGGACACCCCCCGTGAGGAGGCCGCCGCCGGCCGCCTCAGAGAGGACCGCGGGAGGGGGAGCACCGTTCCCGCCCCGCCCAACGGCCGCCGGCGCCGCGGGCGGAGCGCAGCGGGGCCATGTCGGCTCCGCGGGCCGCGGCGCCGAGCCCCGTCGGCAGGCCGGAGGAACCCGAGCCGGGGCCGGTGCGCGGCCGGGAGCTGGAGCTGGAGCTGGGAAGCAGCAAGCAAACGTCGCACCGACTGCTGGCCTACAGCGACGCGCTGCTCTCCATCATCGCCACGGTGATGGTGAGCGCCCGGCCCGGCCCGGCCCAGCCGCGGCTTGGGGCCTGCCCGGCCCGGCCCCGCCGCGGAACCCGGGCCGGCGGCGGCGGGGTGGCGGGGCTGGGGGCTGGCTGACGCCGCGGGGATGCCCGGCAGGGCGGGCAGGCCCGGGGCCCGCCGTCGGGCGGCGTGAGGGAAAACCCCCGAGCAGCCGCCGCTTGTCGCGGGCACTGCGGGTTGCGCCCGTGCCCTGTCCGTGCGCTTGTCTGCCTGGCGAGCGGCCCCCCCCAGCCCGGCGCTTCCGAGGAGCCGCCTTCGCCCGTTCCCGCCAGCCCTCTTCCTGCAGCGCTACCGCGAAATGCCGGCGCCGCAGCCTGGGAGCCGTGTGCCGGCGGGCGCGGCGGGCCATCCCCGGGCTGCATCCCCCTGGGCGGGAGGTAACAGCCTTGTCTCTGTGCGGCCGAAAAATGGTTCTGTCTTCCAGAACTGCAGGCTGTTAGTAGCTACCTGATCCAGGAATATTAGCGGCCACCTGAAGCTTTTTTAGATTTTAATAAAGCTCTCAATAAGGAAAGGAACTAATAAGGTTTTGTTATTTCAGATTTTGCCTGTGGCTCACACAAAAATACATCCTGATCAGGTATCATATGTCTTTCGTTTTGTTGTTTCTTGTGTCCTTGCAAGCACGTGTAATGTCCAAATTTAGCATCCCAGCTTCATTTCAAGTTCCAGACTTTCAAAAAGCCCAAACCATTAAGTAACATTAAAGCCAAGAGAAATTTCCCCTAGGAGGAGGAGCTGTTGAACTTGGAGTGAAAAACGTAAATACTGAAGATCTGTGTAATCTGAAGAAGTTGTGATATAAAGCCTGAACGAGCTGGATATTGTAGGCTATAGATTTTATCCAGTTACTTTTGTATGAAAAATGAATTGTCCATCTAACCAAAACATCTTTCAGAAAGCATCTGCTCTTTTTGGTAGTACATCGTCAGAGAAGCCATAGTAATATAGTGCAAGCTGAATGCTRGTTTTAAAATCAGATTAATAATAAATGTAATCAGAATAAGAAAAGGTGGAAAAAGAAGACTACAGAAAATAAACTAATTCTGAAAGAAACAGGAATGTTATGAAACATAAATTAATCATTTGAGAATGTTTACAGGGTTTTTTTTAATCACAATTTATTTTTCTGCTCTTAAAAACAGATGCAAATATTTTGGTTAATTTAGTTTAGGAAACTCAAGTATCATCCATAACACAGCAAATATGCCACCTTAGTCTATTTAAGCCATTGTGGTGCTACATGCAAAATTTGCTGTGATTAAGCCCTTCCATTCCTCATTGTTAACAGTCATCACATGAAAACCTGTGTGATGCTTCTACTCCAGAAGTCAGTGCTAAGAAAATGAAAGAGGCATTTTGTGGCCAGCCCTCTTCTGAAATGTGTTACCACAGTAACAGTGATGAAGGAGTGCATAAATGAATCACAAGGTGAACAGAGCATTGGGAAGCCTTTTTACAGATTGAAGAGATGTGTTGGTACATCATATGCCACTGACTACACATTTCAGCATAATTACAAGTGTCTAGTAAGTTCTGCTTGGTAGTGAAAAGATTGTTGGAAGAGAACTGCATTCTTGGCAGACATTTTCAAAAAATCTGTTACTTCACTGCATGTACTTCCTCATTTGCAGATACTGCTAATAATTTCACAGTGTAATATTTAACTTCTCTGTCTCTGGGTGTCACTTTCTCTTGCAGAAACTAGGTGAAAGTGTTCAGCAACTTCTCCTAGCAAAAATTGCCGTCTACTTGATGACCTTTTTAATAGTCACAGTGGCATGGACAGCTCATGTAAGGTAGGAACACAGCATTTAACTCCAAAGTTAAAGAAGAACTATTGTTTAAAAAGAGAGGAGGTAACCGTGTGTCTGATACATTTCTGTCTTGCTGATGCATTTCTGAATTGTCTTTTGTTGGATAATATAAAAAATTCATTGTAAAGAAATGCTACCTTAAGCAGTGAATAACTGTACTCTTAAACCACTGACACAGTGATACARAGAAGAACAAGCATTATATATCTTTTAAATTAGAGTTACTCTTCGTTTTACTTCATATTCTAGATGGAAGTAAATTTCTAATTATGCTGAAAAAGTAAGACTTTGTAACTTGTGTGCTGCACAAATAGAGGAACTGATATACTACAGCTGGACTAAAACTTGTCTCTCTTAGTCCTCAGCAGTGCTGCTCACAAAATCAATTGTAATGTTGCATGCAGATGCTGCATTTTATAGAGCTGTGGACCCAGACACCTGCCCGTGTCTTGGTAGTTAAAAAGGAATTTACATGCAGGCAGGGTACTGGAATCAGGGCAGTCTTTGTTTGAATTTTGAAATTTACAAATGTTACTATACTCCTTCCTTAACTAAGTGGATTGACTGCATTCTAATAGAGGTGTGCAACCTGTAATTCAATGCTTGAAGCTGATACTTCRCATCAGTGCTTTTATCACATTGCTTTTCTTTGCTTGTATAAGTAAAGGCTGAGGCATAGTCTTTGAATAGTTCAGGGTTTTGTGGAGGGTGATTGGGTGAATCTATCGATTCTAAGTGACACTTCTGTGGATCTGGAATTTCATGAACAAGGTCTGGGGCAGTTTGGAAGAAAAACTTACTTTCTTTGCGTAATAATAACTATGCTGTATCTTCAGGAGAAATAATTTTAAGCCTTAAAATTCTGAAAATATTCTGGCCCTAACAGCATGAACTTGCCCCTGTTCTCCTAAGTAAAACTCAGAGAAAATCACAATAATAGCTCTTGACAGTGGTATGTGAGACAAAGAAAAATCTGAGACCCTGGATGGACTCTGAACATGTGAATCTGCTCTGGAAGATCGGTGCAGTGCTACTGGAGGGCTCAGATCCCTACAGAGCATTGCTTCGTCTGACAAGCTGAAAGTCAGTCTGGTGCCTATATTTTTATTTTAACATCTGAGTATCAAACAGACTTGTTTGTGTTCTTGTGTGAGTAGTGAACAGTGCCTGCTGGCGAAAGTCTGCCTTTGTTCATGCTTCAGAAGCATTTGCTTGAGCAGTGAGAGCACAGGCAGTCGGTCTCCACTTAGTTCTGGGCCTTGCCCGTGTTTAAGTAAATAGGTGATTAATTGACAGCTAATGATAGTTGTCCTGTGGCTCCCAARCCTTGTGCAGCTCACTAGCAGTTTGCTGGCTGTCCTGTCCCAGGTGTGTCAGGTGGCAAAAGATAGAGCTGTTCTGGAACAGAACTGCTGTGGGAGAAAGCAAAGCAGTGGCCTGCCCTGTGACTTGGCTACATTTCATCCTATTTCATCCGATAGTGAAGTGGCAAGTCATCCAGAGAATCTTCATCAACTCCTGGGCCCGAATCACCCCTATATCTTCCATTTTCCAAGGACTGATATCCGTTTGTAGCTCACTGCCTTGTTAGGTTTTTGGTATGTGACTCAATTGGTCAGAACTGACATCTGGATCATTTCTTCAGAGATGAATTGGCTCTTAACGAAGGTGAAATTTAATTCAAAGTAAATACTTAATTCCAGGTGTAGAGGAAGGATATAGCAGGGAAAAAAAAAAGCCAGTTTGCTAAATCATATGCCACTTGTCCTTCTCATATGCCAGTTGTCCTTCAAATAGAAATGAGGTTCTTAATAACTGCTCCATGATTGAACTTGACTGTTCATATCTCGCTTTTCAAATTTTTCTAACAAATTACTTCCATGTCTGAGCTAATGAGTTTTGGGAGCACCTGGACTACTTGTATACATCCTGGAGCAAAGGAAATCAGGTTCCCCTGTAATATCAAAAGTGTACAATTTGTATATAGTGTTGTAAAACACATTTTGGGAGTGGGCTTGTTCATGATATCTTGCCTTGCCTTGCCAGGTTGTTTCAGGTGATAGAGCTTATAGATGATGTCCTCGCTCTTCTAAATCTGGTGAGTCTTGTCAGACATGCTGGATGTTTAACTAGCAAGTACAGGTCACTTTTTCTTAAGTCTGTGTCTACATATCCAAAAGTTTCTAATTTAAATAGCATAACTGCCAAATTTCCAAGTCAGGAGGATACAAAGAGCTTTAATTCCTCCTTGCCAAAGTGGCTGATTGATAACGAACTTACTTTTAACTTGCGCATGTTTTACTGTAAGCCAAAAGAAAGAAGCTTTGCAACAGGTCAGTCTGAAGTTCATCTGAGGGAACTGCAGAGGCACCTATGGCAAAAGCTTTTGACTCTGTTCATCTGTGTCCAGCTGAAGTATCTGTCCTCCAGGCTTAAGAAAATGAAATGCTATGTCTTTTGTGGCAAAAAGTCTTAGTGGTAAGTTTGAATTAGTTATGTTTTCAGTCATGTCTCTGTTTAAGTTGCTCAGAAATTCATCCTGAAGCTTATTTAAAACAGAGGATTTTATGCTCTTTCGAAAACTACCACTGAGAGACCAATCTCTGAATCAGTGTTTTAAGCKTCACACTTTCCTAAATCTTATATCTTAAAAACTCTTCATTTATTTTTTTTTTTAATGAGCCATCCCGTAATACCTTGGTTACTAATAGTTGTAATGGGATRCTGCAATGGTGAACATATTCTTGCTTTCAGCTAGAGCTTTGTATTTTACTATGTTGTTTAAAATTCTGTTCTCTTGACAGTGTGCAACCACACAGTTAATTTAATTTTGTTAATAAAAATACTGAGTTTAAACTCCATGAGATMAGACTACAGGAAATTATGTTAGAGGACTAGCTTAAGGCATGTAATTTTTATCTAATGTAGCTTTCAAAGCAATGTATTTCTTTGTGCTTGAGGTGTTCTTTTTAATTTGACTTTTTTATATATGAAATATTTGTGATCAGAGAGTAATGGTTTTGACAAATCAGAAACACATCTTTAGGAGGTGTGGTACTTTTGGCATTGCTACTTTAGAAAAAAGCCTGTTAAGAACCATAGCAAAACTTTTACCTGTGGTATTGATAACAAAACTGTAGTCTTTTCTAAAACAAGCCTGTACAGTTTGGATAGCAAACATGGAAGATGTGTTCAGAACTAGCCATTTGTTACAGTCAAAGCTCAGCAACTTCAGAAATGTGTTTTTTTTCATGACACAGCATGAGCATTTGATCTATTTGTGTTGCATTTTCTGGACACATCTGTAATTTATTTTACCTAGTGTTTCAGTATGCTGTTTTCTCTTTTAGGCTTGTATGATGATCATAACTTTCTTGCCATACACAGTAAGTACTTTTCTAAATTTGACATATGTTTAAATTACAGGTTTTTTTCCTTTATTTATTTGGAAAGATTTTACCAAAGTATTCAGAAACCTAGGAAAGTGTTATTATAGTATAAACCCTGAATCCATTGTAATAGTTAAGCCTTACTTTTTTTAAATTCTTGRGGACATGTTGTAACCTTCAGTTACTGCATGTTATAGACCTGGCAGAAAATGGGTATTCTCGAAGAAAAATTGAAAAATTATAATCATGGAAAGTCATAGTTTCCCATGATTTCTTTTAAAAAAGCAGCTGTATTGAAAATGTCAAAGCTGCCTGATGAAAATTTTGCGTTTTATAAGGGAACTAAATCTGTGTTTCAAACCCGAAAATTTTGCATTTTATAAGGGAACTAAATCTGTGTTTCAAACCCCTCTTTAGATGACAGAACATTTTCCTTTTGCGATCCAGACAGGGTTTTTGGTATCACTTTTGACTTATTCAGCAAGATTGATTCTGGCAGCCAATCATCCATTTTTCAAATCTGCAAATTTGATGTTATGCACAATTTCTGGTCAGATGACCTTTAGACCTAGCAAGAATATTTGCAACTGAACACCATATTAGCAGAACAAAACAGTTTGCTTAAAATGCATCTTGACTTTTATTGTATGTGTAGAACAGATTTGTATGACAGGCACCTGTTTCTCTGTGGATATATCTGTGTTATATATTAGTCTGCAAAGAATAAGGCTCTGGTCGGTAAAACGATCTTTATCAGCAAGAGCACATACTTTTACTTTGCCTTAAAGCTGAAATAATTTTTGGAAATTTGTCAATGTTACCCTAATACTACTCCCAGCTTTTTTTTTATCCCCTAATGAAGCTGCAGAAATTAATACAACAGGGAGCCACGGAGGTAGAGAAACTAAAAGATTCAAAAAGCTACCCTAATATCAAGAATTTTCASAGCTATGAACATCTTGTCCACTGAAAACTTTATGCTCAGCTACAAGCCAGTCTGTAGTTATTATGGAGACATAGTGTCAGAGAGGTTAAGGTTTTGCGGTATCAACATGAGAGCAAAGCCATCTCTCCAGATGCCTTTGGGTGGGATGCCTGCATGTATTTGTGGCTAGAAATTGATTTAGTGCAATTATGTTGAAATGCAAAGTATTATTTAGGTTTTTGAGTTTCAGCATTGAGTGAAGAGTGCTTCCGTTTCTCTACTGTTATTCCTACATTGCTTCTTAATTAAATATTTGATCTAGTTGCATTTTTTCCTAGTTTTCCTTAATGGCCTCCTTTCCAGAGGTACCTTTTGGCATTTTCCTGTTCAGTGTCTGTGCTGTTGTCATTGGCCTTATACAGGTATTGGAGCTATCAGTTTACATTTTCACTTTTAAATATATTTTCTTGGGTAGAAACTAAAATTGTGCTTCTTAACTATGGGTATAAATTGCTAAATGTCTTTTTTATTTGTGTAGCATTCTTGTTCAAAGTTGTGCCTGTTGTGATAATATAGTATCTGTATATAAGATGAAAGTTTGCATTGCCACTGTCCTGTGAAGCTGATTTATGCAACTAAATCAGCTGATCTCAAAGTTCACAGAACAGTAATTCCTTTCCCACTCTTTAAAAATGCCTTGGGGAAACAGCAATTGACTTTTCCTCCTGAGGTTCTTACTGAGCCATGCAGTGATGGCTGAGTGAACATGGGCTTTCAGTCTCATGGCACTGGTGCCTTGTCGCTTTCTGTTCCTTATTGTGGAGGTCTTCATTCCTCTTCATGTAAGATCCACGGTCATGATAATCTCTGCAGAGGAGACTAAAATCCTGACATGCAGTGTATTGTGAAATCTCAGAGTTTCTAAGACCAGTCCTCCATGTGGGAGTGAAGAATAAGGTTGAAAATGTTTTGGAATTTGTTCATTTATAGTTTTATAGTTTTATATTTGAAATGCTGCATATACTTGTATGTAATAACTTCTGTAATGCTCTTCTCCTTGCAGGCTGTGATAGTAGCGTATGGATTCCATCACCCACACTTACTGAATCAACAGATACAGGTGTCTGAAAATCAGAATTTCTATAAACATCATATCTTGAAGATTATTCTAAGAGGACCAGTTTTATGCTTTTTAGCAGCCATCTTTTCTTTTTTCTTTATTCCTTTGGTAAGTTCTCCCAGTTAACCAAAAACTTTGATGCAGCAGCTTATATTAGTTGTATTTAGGACTGTGTATTAAAATAATGATGTCCATGTTAAATATGCAGACTTTGTCGGTTTCCAGTTCTGTGGTGGTGTAATCATGGCTGCTATTTTGCACTGAAGCTGTTCAATTCACGGATACCAATCCGTAATTGATCCATGAGTTTGGATAGTTTTGAAAGAATATTCTCCTACAATATGTGCTTTACTTGCKCTGCCTGATTTTGTTTAATGCTTCTCTTAATTAGAAGCAGGTCTTCTGAACTGTAACGTAGCATCTTGCTCATCATAAGTAGGTGAGATAATGTGGAAGGTTACATAAAATAAACATCACATTGCACAAACTGAAGACAAGTTTGAAGACAATATAATCGCGGCACTAACTCAGGGTGTAAGAGCAAATAGAATAAGCAGACCAGTTAGCCAGCCTGCATCTCAAACAAATGTTTTTGGCTAAGGCCTGCTCTTACACAGCCTTTTTCTCTGCCATCTTTATTAAATGGCAGTGAGTTGCTCCTACTTACTTTTAGCTTTTATCTTTCTCAGAACCCCCGCTTGGAACTTAAATATAGTTTTTTGATGTATCCTGAACTTCCTTCCCTCTGTCTTGTACTTTAGGAAAAGGTGGATTTAACTGAATTTTGAGAAAGATTCCATGGGAATTGGCAGTGTTTAAATAATCCCCAAATTTGGGAGGAATCAGGTTGCTGTTGGTAAAAGGGACAGTTATGAGTCCAAATGTGAAAAGGCCTAATTTTAACTGAAAATATGTTTTCCTCTTACACCCTTACTTCCCTCTTCTCCCTCGCCTTGTTCACTAGTGTATTTTCTTTTAATATTGATAACAGTGAAATTAGTCTTCAAGTTGCTCTTGTGCTTAGACCTGTGCAAAGCCTGTGAACCACTTAGGACCCACAGAGGTGTCTCTGGGACACGAGTAGTAGACTCATAGAATCATAGAATATCTCAAGTTGGAAGGGACCCATAAGGATCACATGGGATAGTTCTCAAACTTCCGAAGAAGTCATTACTGCATTTTTGTKAGCAGAATTACTTCCTTTCTTGTTTTAGCTTGCTTCACTACTGGTACTAAATTAGCTGTCAAAAAGCAGTATTAGGTTGCACATGCAATATTCAGGGGGTGCATGTGCATTTCAGGTGAGCCTTTTCATTGTCATAAAGTCAAGATTTGTTTTTCTCAATGTCATTATATCTAAAGATTGAGAGTAATAGTTTCATATTAAACTTGGAAAGTAATTTGTATTTTGTTAACTAAATTTAAACTGTGTTCATTTTCCTCTCCATAGTCTTATGTACTTCTTGGGCTTGTAATCGTTTTTCCGCATCTCACTCGATTCATTACATGGTGTAAAACCAAGATTGTTGGTGAGTAACAGTATTGATAGAAGTATGTTCAGATATGTTATTAGGTTGTCAACTTGTTATCCAAACAGCCTGGAATGAAGTCATTTTAGTTCTACTTTCATTTTCAGTCTTGGAACATAGTGATTTTTGGATTTATTGCTGTGCTTCCGAACAGTTGCTCCCTTGCTCTGTGGTTTGCCTTAATTTGTGACTAGGTTTGTGTAAGGTCATTTCTTAGGTGCAAAGGTCATTTCTGAGTGCCAAACCTCTCTGATTTGTCCTGATTATGCAACGTGCATGCACACATACACAAGTACATGAATGATGGCTGAAGGCCATTTTCCTTGCTAAAAAGGGAGCATGGGGATTGAAAAATATAGGAAGCAAGCTCTATGCCTGTATCACTTTCTTCCCAGCAATACTGCATGGTCCCACATTTTCAAACTGGCAAGCAAAGCACCTATAAATCAAACTTTTTCAGGGTAATTAACTGGTTAGGGTATTACATCTCATTAATCTAGCTGCCATGGTCTAAAGGTGCACCTTCACACATGGCTTAAGTCAGCCTAAATGCATGCTTCCTTCCCTCACGCTCCTTGCTTATGTTCTTTYTGCCCCCCTTGTGTCAGCACTAACAATTGCACAACCACACCAACAGCCAGAGCTGCTCTTAAACTCTGCTGAGAAGGAGGTTGCCAGTGCCAAAGTAAAGGAGAAGGTGGTATCGTGCAACCTACTCAGCCAAAAGGTGGAGTGTCCCTCTTTGAAAGCAGTATAAACTGACCACAAAACCACTGAATAGATCATGTCTTTGGAATCGGTACTCTCGAGGTGAGTCAGAAGAATAACACCTTTGTGCTTCTGCTGCTACTGTTCAGCCTAGTACCAGTCTGTCTGTGTACACTGCAAATGGGAACATACCTTTGACTCCCCCGTGTGGCAGCAATTCTAGACAGGGAGGCAGAAATGCACTGAAATGGCTAAAGCCAGATTCTCAGAGCCAGAGAATAAACATGTACAAATATTGCCTGTGCCTACTGCAAAAGGGGCACTGCCGTTTGCAGTCAGGTCATGTCTGTGTCTGTCTCACCCCGTCGGCGGACATAAATTACTGCAATATTGACTGAGTTGTGATTACACTTACTTTTCATTCAGTTCCTCTCCGTACTTCCTCTGGAAGCTGGAAGCCTGTTCTTYGTCCAGTCTATACTCCTGAAGTGGTGCAGCTTGGCTAGCTGGGCAGTTCAGAGTCCAGTCTTTAGGGATGTGTTTGACATTTCCTATAAAAGCTCCAGAGCCCCATCTTTTGACCAAAGACTGGATTTATTTTAAAGCAGGCCATTTGATGTCCCAGTGTAGCCCCCATGCTCCAGTGAGTTTCTTCTCCCATGCAGTGCAAGTTCTGCACACTGTCTTAGAGGACCTACAGCTATTAGAGCTTCACGAGGCACAGCATCTGATTTGTTTAGCTCAAATGTTTTGTTCAGTTAACAGCTTTGGGTCATTATTCACTTGGTGGAAATGGTCTGCCATGCAGTTTAAAGGACAGGGCTTTTTTGTCCCTGAAGCACTTGCTGTCCCGAAAGCAACATGAACTTCAGGGATAGGCACAGCTGCAGAAAAAAGCGGAGTGACTGACCTGTGTGGATGAACTGCACCCTTTTTTCCACAGAAAGATTTTGGCAGGTGGGAAGAGAAAGGGAGAGGTCACAGTAGGTTGTTGAACTACCTTGTTTTATACTACCTGATTTTGTCTTTCATTAGTAAACATCTGGATTTGTTTCCAGGTCAGAGAGATGAAGAGGAGGCACACCACAGCTTCGAAACCTTCACTTTTTACCTCAGTGAGCCTCTGAGTAAGGAACGGGTAGAAGCATTCAGTGATGGAGTCTATGCTATTGTAGCAACCCTGCTCATTTTGGATATATGGTAAGGCTTTATATTGCCTCTTACACATTGTGTTATTAAATACAGTATTAACTTTTGTCTATATGTAATATTTGAGGAAATAAAATTAACCAAACACTGTCTTTGACTTCTAAAACCTGCAGTGGTTACTTTAAGTGTGATTTTCTGGGAAGATAGAGAATGCAAACAAAAGATATTTCTAACAACGCCCATGTTTCAGCAGTAGTGATCATCAGTCTATTTAATATATGTTGTGGTGGGGAGTCTTAAAGAACAAAGCTTCCTTTTTCTTAGTCATGTTTTCAGATAAAAGGATTTTATCAACAARAGTTGTTTAATCACTGTGTCAACTTTATTACATTAACCTAAAGGAATGCCAACTTACTTTCAGATTTCCTTTCAGATCTAATTTATTTGCAGAGCTGTTATTTGAAAAGCTGTTTTTATGTTACAAATTAGACAACTACAGAATGGATGCCTGTTGTTCCCTACTTGCTCAGAGTAAAGCAACGTAGTTCAGTGTTGCTCCAGTTGTGTTTTTGTAACAGTAATATGCAAAGTAAATTTAAGTTTTCTCTCCACAGTGAAGACAACGTCCCTGATCCCAGAGAGGTTGARGAGAAGTTCCATGGCAGCCTTCTTGAAGCTTTAAGTGAATATGGGCCAAACTACCTTGCCTACTTTGGCTCATTTGTAACAATTGGTCTCCTGTGGTTTGTCCATCACTCACTTTTCTTTTATGTAACAAAAGCTACACGATTAATGGGACTGCTTAACATACTTTCACTGGCTTTCATCGGTGGGCTTCCGCTAGCTTACCAACTGACCAGTGAATTTGCAGAGAAGTCTCACAATGAAATAGAAGCTATTCAGGTCAGCTGTGTTACCACTTTCTTTGCCAGCATATTTCAGTTTGCAATATGGACTACAGCCCTCCTCCATGAAAAGGAAACTTTAGATCCTTTTGCTAGGTATGGTGGCAAGGAGCATGCTTTCATGTTTGCCAAGCTGGCGCTCTACCCTTGTGTAAGCCTTGGGGCCTTCTTTCTAACGTGCTTGTTAAGTGAATTTAGCACAGCAATTTTCCATCTTATGCAGATTGTAATCCCATTTGCTTTTCTTGCCTTGCGCATTTTTGTTAGAATTTCTTTAACTGTCATAAAGTCCGTGATGTCCCTCTCCAGACGGAAGGTTGTATTGTTAGAAGARGAGGAGGCATGTTTGTCTCCTAGTGAAACACTGTCCTAAATTTCTGTGCAGTGCATGTGAAGTTATAACATTAACTTCAGTTCTTCTAACTCACATGATCTTCATGCGTGGATTATATTGATCTAAACCAAAGCCTGCGTTGGCCATAACTGGGGCATATTTAAGTTTTAGCTGGTCATGCTTGAGACCCTTTCTCCAAAACCTGTAACTGAAAAAATTGGTAAGTAGGGGATACAAAGAAAAGCATGTTCCCCTTCCTTTAGAGCTGCCCTTTTGGAAAAAATGCTGCTTGACATTTAACTGCAGTGATGATTGATTTAGAAGTGCACAAACAGATGCCCAGCAAAATGCCCTTTTTTCTGACATGGCAGTTGTTATGGCAGCAAAACACAGGTATAGAAGCTGGTTGTGCTTCTGCAAGATAGGGAATGAGGCTTGAAGATATGAAGACCTCTGGATTTCTGGATGATGCATCATGGTAGAACGTTTGTGTGTACAGGTTGTTGGTCTCCCTTTTTTTTTGTTTTTTTAATGGTTGCAATGTCCCTTCTGCATAGTCACAAACTTGTGATAGCATTTTTGAAAACTACTTGTGTTTGAGTGGCTCTGAGCGTAAGTTTAGATGGGAGTTGCAATTGTGACCCATATGCAGTCTTCCAGGCTACCTGAACGCGAGTTCTTCAGGCATATCTGTTCTTTTAAAAAAGGATGTATTTAACAAATGAGGATTCATGTGGCTATGTATCCAAGGTTTGAACTAGCTTTGACATTTCCCAGGGAAGAGATTCAAAGAGCTGTGGGACTAGAGGTAAATTTGTTTTCAGTTCTGAAGCAGCTGCTCATCTGAAATGAAAGGTTTGGATTTCTCGGGCTTTTTGTGTCTTGTTTTCATGCCTSTTAAAAGTAACATCCTTCTGTTACTGAGTGCATGATGTCATATTCAGAGAGAGTATGGGACTTTTTCCTGCCACGTATAAGAGTTCCTCATCAGGTAAGGGGGTTGAGTTTTTCCCTCAGTAGAGACTAACAAAGAGATCCCACAGATTTCTGGGTCTCAGCAAGACAGCAAAAGAAACTAACCCTGTAGAAGTTCTAGTCCATGGCATGTTGAATTTTTTCATACTTACGTGCAGTTTGGTATGCGTTACGCTTATCAAACGTTACCCTGCAGAGAGCTGTATAGAAGGAGTGGCAAAGTCATCTAGCCTCTGGCTGCCCTGGAAGCTTTTGCATTTCTGCAGAGCCATTAGTTTGTATCTTGAACTGTCTTAGTGCCTGATAACTTTAATGCCATATTTAAAGGCATTTGAGGCATTTATGTGTTCCTCTTAAAAAAAATTTAAAACTACTGTGGCAAAGTATGCCTGGATTAATTGTTAGTGAAAACAAATTCAGATCTCTCGTTTCAGTTGAGATCAGTCTTGAAAGCACTTGTGCTTTTGGTTTGAAGCGCCTTGGTACTGATACGTAATTGTTAGTATTATGTACTTCTTGTGGGAGAGTATGTTCAGATATTCAAAGGGTTTTATACCTGGTTGAAGTTAAATGACTTCCAGTAAGATTCTGCATTGTGTTGTGTATTGCAGGGATTTTCTGATATTTAATAAGAGCACTTTTGGTTCTATATGGTTTTGTTTCTAATGTGCAGTGGGCACATAATAAGCAGTGAATATGTGTATTTGTAATAAATTTCAATCAGTGAAAAAACAAAGCTTCTAGCCCAGTATTTCTGCTGTGCAGGTGAAACTTAAATCTGATGTCCACAAATAAAATGATGTTAGACATCTTTTTATTTTTTTTTCTTCAAAATCATCACGGTCCCTTCCATCCTCAACCATTCTGTGATTTTTTGTGAAACACCCCAAAGCTTTTAACATGATATAAAGAAATGTTGTTTTTACTTCTGTTGGTACTTGAAGAAAATGACACCTGAAACTGAATCTGACCAAGGAGTTTCATTCCAGTGTTTACAGGGATGCTTTGAAGAGCAGTGAATTGCAATGTCTAAATACTGCAAGGAACTGTATTGGCTAAGTAAGTAATGCATTTTTCCTTTTTTTTTTTACCCCACTTGCAAGTAAGTAATTTGTTCTGCGGAAAGAACAATATTTTTTTGCTTGTAGTCAAGATACCATTATTCAAACCAAGCTTAGTAATATCTCAGAACGTAAACTTGAGGGCAAACTTGACCTGAGGTTTTGTATAAACAGAGTTGGTTTAGGATCATTCTGATAGTTTTGGTAAGTTCTGGAGAGAAAAACTGCATATTAGAATGAGGCATTAATTTGAATTGTGTGATTCTCAAGTAGAAAGAACATTCCCAAATCTAAGTGTAACTAGCTGTTCTTTACAGAATTACTAATGACCTTTTTTTGGTTTTGTCTCTGGAAAAATAAAAGTGAAACACTTAATATAAGAGTCCCAGAATCACAAAATGGATGAGGTTGGGAGGGACCTCTGGAGACTCTGTAGTTCAACCCTCCTGTTTAAAACAGGGTCAGCTAGAGCTGGTGGCTAGGGACTGTGTCCAGTCAGACTTTGAGCATCTGCACAGATGGAGACATCACAACCACTCAGCAGGTCAACCTGTTTAAGTGTCCAATTGCCTTTAGAGTAAAAAAAGTGGKTTTTTTTCTTTTTTCTTCCATTTAAAAGGAATTTCCTGTATTTCAGTTTGTGCCCATTGCTTCTCATCCTGTCACTGAGCAACACTCACCACTGAGAATAGTCTGGCTCAGTCTTTGCTCCTCCCCATCAGGTATTCATAAACATTGATAAAATCTCCCCTGATCCTTCTCTTGCAGGCTGCATAGTCCCAGCTCTCTTAGTCTCTCCTGGTATGAGAGATGCTCCAGTCCCTACGTTGTCTCCATCGCCCTTTGGTGGACTCGCCTTATAATATCCACGTGTCTCCTGTACTGGGGAGGGCAGAGCTGGACAGAGCACGCTGGGTATGCTCTCACCAATACCACCTCCCTTGACCTGCCAGTGGCACTCTTCCTAAGTGCAGGAGGCTCCTGGCCTCCTTTGCCAGAATAATAGTTTTAATGAAATAAAATCTCCTGAAAGCGAAGAAGTAAAATTGCAGTAAAACATTGCAGTAAAAATTCCCTTTTTATGACATTGAAATTTTTTGCCTGTGGTACTGGTACTGCCACTCAGGAACAACTGCATCCCAAAGTGAACAGGTCACGTTGGACAAAATGTGGTCATGCATGGGAAGGTATTTGAGAAGTGCATTGTCTCTCAGTTCACAACTGTGATTCCATAATGACAGCTGTTTGTTTGTTCAGGCTGGTTGGCCTTCTTAATGGATTCATGTTCAAGATTAATCCATTCAAGACATTAAAAAATGGTAACAGCCACTTGCAGCACTGTCATCTCTGCCTCCCATAACAAATACTGCTAGCTGAAAAATTCTGTTAAAGACTGCTGAGGGATGCAATTTCAGTTTGGAGCCTTCAGAATAATGATGAGTGTACAGAGCTCTTAATTTACTTTAAAAGAGTAACAGTCATAGCTGGAGTTATTTGCAGAGACAGGATTTGTGTTTAATCRCTATAAACATTGTAAATGGTTTATGACTTTTTTCCATTTTATTTGAAAACAACTCAGTTAGTGCAAATAATTCTCTTACAACTTACRAGGAAGCTGTTTCTTATGATGACTCAAACCGCTATATAAGTTTGGAGCAGACATAGTCAAAGCTATTGTGTGCCATCTGATAAGCCAAGGACAGCTCTTGCGATTGGATTTTTCAGTAAAATAAACTCAGTCACCAGGGATTTTGGACTTGCTTAGTCTGATTTTTCCGTGCAAGGGTACTTGACAGTAGTGTGCAAAGCTTAAATTCACTGTAGGAGCTCGGTTTGCAGCCTTCAGCTTGGTAACCTGTGGGGTTAGTCAGGACAATGTCAGGTGACCTGTTTGTTTGCTACTATTGAATGGGGCACAAAGATAAATGTTTTTGTGGTGAGAAGAAAACACAGATCTCTTCTAATGCTAATAATGTGAGATTTTATTGCAGGTAACTACATGGTGCCATTCACTGGTCTTTTTCTTCTCCATGTGTGATGGTGTAGCATCACGAATTGTAGTCCAAGTTGCCTGCTTCAACAGTAGCAGAAGACCAGAATATCTGTTCTGCGTATCATCAAAAGAAATGAAGAGCAGTAGTGATTTTTCCTCAGAGCTTTAGTGCCTTMTGTTTAAACATCCAGCATGGGGATGCTGTTCAGTTAATTGCTCAATATCCTTAAAAACTGGAGCATTTTGTTGCTCTGAATAAATCAAGCTCAATCAGTAACTCAGTAAAGCACTTCTGCAAAGCAAAAGCTCAAAAAATGAGTTAGTGCTAATTCATAAAGGCACTGGCTAAAGAGCAGACTGCCGTTACTGACATACTCCTGTAGAATTCATTTTTTTAGGAAGATGTAAAATACGCTGCTTTTTTCTCACCCTGTCTTAGGAGTTTGGAACTTTTAACATATGGGACTTACTTCTTTTTTTAAAAGTAATTTGTATTTAGCACCCACATTCATGTGAGTGACAAAACCAAGTCAGCAGTGAATTTGCTAGCCTGGGTCATCAGAAGGCATTTCAGGCTGGTGGTACACAGAAAAGGCTGGTTAGATGGCCGATTAAACTTAGCTCTGTTTCAAAGTGATTCAGTAATTCAAGACCATCACAGTTTGCAACTTTTTTCTTTGCAGTAGTCAGTTAAAAAACACTTCCGGCTAATACATGATCTAACTTGAATTGTTTGCTTTTAAAACTGGTATACTGGGGAAATGTCAGACTGCTTTTTAGTTCTGCAAGTGCCAGTCTCCAAGTCAGTGAGTGTTCTCTTTGCAGATCAGCATGAAGTCTCCTAGTTATACTGCTGTGGCTTTTGCATTTGGGAGATTTGTAACAACTGAAATCATGCCACTGTCAGGTATTTAAGGATTTTAAAACTCATCTGGGCATGGATTGGACAAAAGTGGCTGAATAGGCAATTGTGCCACTAGTAACTTTGTTGGTTTGTTACCGACTCGACATTGAGCGTTGCGGTGAATTGCTGCGGAATTAACAACCAATACTGCTGTTTGGAGCAAAAGTGATACCCACCCAKCAGTGACCTCTCATTTGTCACTCAAATGAGTGATGAGAGTCATCTCTCAATGCTCCAAGTGTCCCTCAGAGTTCTTGCTACTGAAAGTAAATAAAAAAAAGAAGTGTGAAAAAAAAAGTGATTAGGTTACATTCCATGCATGAAAGCACTTTCAGGTCATAGTGATACAGGACATACGAYAATAATTAAAAAAACTTCATGAATGGAATGGAATGGAGTGAATGGAATACTGAGAATCTTCCAGCAGGCTCCCTAAGGAGAAAAACATTTCAGACCTCTTTCAGTGAAGGCCTTCCAACTRCCTGTGGCTTGATTAGCAGAAAACAGCGCAGGCAATTAGCTTCCGGGGAGTTTAATAATCATACTCATTTTCCGACACGGGGGAACGAGCACAGTCCATTTTGTGACGTGATAGCTCTTCACTGCTGGATGACGTGTGACCAGGCACTRCAATCTAGCGTAGACCGTCAAAACACGTCACTCAGCCCTCACCGCCATTACCGCCGCGCTGACRAAAGTCGTCTTCCGGGTAGCCCCGCCCAGCGGTGGGCGGAGCTCTCCCCGCCTTCCGCCCCGCAGCTGCTCTGCAGGCGTCACTTCCGGCTGCGCGACACCGCCGCCAGGATGATCCCGCCGGTGCAGGTCTCGCCGCTCATCAAGGTGAGGGCGGCGCGCGGCTCCCCCGGCGCCGCGCGGGCGCTCCGCTACGCACCGGGGCGGGGGGGCGGCCGGTGGCCTGGCCTGGCCTGGCCTGGCCTGGCCTCGCCTCGCCGGGCCGCGCCCGGCCGGGCGGTGCGTGTGCGCTGAGCGAAGTGCGTGTCCTTGTCTCTGCCTCCGCAGTTCACCCGGTACTCGGCCCTGCTGGTGGGGATGATCTACGGCAAGAAGCGATACGGTGAGTGCGGCGCCCCGGGCGGCCTCTCCCCCTCCCCCGCGCGGCCCGCAAGGGCACCTTGAGGCGGCCGGTACGGGCCGCGCAGCCGCGGGCCCGGCCGCCATTTCCCCCCTCCCCGCCGCAGCGGGAGCTGCCTAGGCCGTGCCGGGGGGGCCCTCACAGACGGGCTCTTACGCGTTTGGAGGCACAGATTCGCATGAAATGTACCTTTGWGCCAGCGAAACTGTTTCTCCTTCCTTTCTGAGTGAGCTAGCAGGTGCAGAGCTTTGTGCCGGGTCCGAGAAATTGTGTTTTAAAGCAAATGTGTTAATGACAGACTACCTAAAGCCTATTGCTGAAGAAGAGAGAAGAATAGAGGCTGAAGAGAAAAAGAAACGTGAAGAACTTGAGCGGATTGCAAAAGAGCTTGCGGAAGGTAGTCCCTCAATTCAAGTTTATGCATTGCATGCCAAAACGCACACACTGGCTCGCAGGTGGACTGCCGTTTTACTGCAGTGTTTTTAGGAGAAATTTAGGCTTACAGCCAGTGGGCTGCAGAGCCATGTGGATCCACGGAGCAGTGGTTGGGGTTATGTGAAGGGTAAATAGTGGTGCTGTTTGACAAGCTCTTCAAAATGTAAGTTTCAGTTGAGGAGTTAAAAACACTTTTGCAACCAAACAGGACTTGTTAAGTTGCTATCTGAATTTCCACTGAGAAAACAAACRCTAAAAGCTGCTGGTTATTTCGTGAGGAATAACTGGAACTGTATATTWACTGCGCTCAGATGTCCCTTATTCAGCTGGACACAGCAAACCTATGATCCCTTTTCTCCATGCAGTACAGAAATCTCACAAATGTGACTGATGATCTAAACCAGAAGTCGTAGGCAACTGCTTGTAATTGCAATTCAGACTTTTAAGTGGTATTGCTAGGGTAGCGTTGGAGGTCAGCTTCATTTGTTGCATCTCTCACGTGAAGACAATATGCTGAAGGTGTTCAATGGGGATTAGTACTGCYTCTTTTTTCTCTTTCCTCTCCACCCTACAGTATCCCTGCCGCAGCAGGCTTTCCCTCGTCCTTGGGATTATTTCTTGGGTCCCCTGTGCATTCCTAACAGAGGATTCCTCCCCCTCTGCCTTACAGAGGAGCGTGCTCTCTAGCTTGAATTCACCTAGGGCTTTTTTAGGTGGACTTAGAGTTAAGAAGAACTTYAAAAAAATTCATTAATAACTCAAGRTGTTCTTGGTGCAGCTACACACTTAGTAACTATTTCCCTGGGAAATAGTGACATTTGCATTGTCCTAAACAAGACTAATCTTGAACAAAACCYGGTAAAATTAAATGAACTACACATACATAAAATCAAATATGCAAGTTGGTGAATTGTAGCCCTTACCAGAGATAAAGCWATTTTGCACAGCTGTTTACCATCTTAAATATTTAGTCTCCATTGGTCATGGACTAAATAAATAGGTCTTTTATATGTTTTCTAGTTTAGYTGAAACTTTTTGTATTTTTGGAGATAGAGGCTGCGCTATGGTGTTGCTACTCCACTTAACARTGGAGTTCTGTGATTATTTCTTTAAAATGTTTAATCTATTTAAAAGTGGGACACAGATGACTGGTCTGCTTTCCCGAAAGTGGCTTTGGTGTGGTTTTCCAGTTAGAAAAGCAGTTGTTAAAACTTCATTCAGTGCAATGCAGTTGTTGAAGATTGTTCTTTAAAGATGGATAACTGGATGTATCTGTAATGACAGCTTTTTCTGGGCTTATTTGAATTGTCAGTTCAGAAAACTGTCACTTACTAATGAGTAAGTCAAAAWAGTGCCTTTACCCCTAAGCAATAAGATACACTTCTGTTGAATAAGAAGAAGCGGCAATCATAAAAACTGGATAGAAAGAAATTGCATACTTAAAGGTAGCCTTTGATCCTACCAGTGCTTTGCATATTTTAGTGCTGCATGGGAGTGACTAGTAGTCCTAACTATGTTTGTTTTTTCTTCCCTTCTAGCAAGTGAAGAGTCCATACTGAAATGAACAAAAGATTAGACCTTAATTTCACTCATGGAAATACATGGYTAGGCTCTGAACTGTTCAGTGGTTGGTGGACTCCGCATGCTATTCTATCAATAAAGTACTTACAACACTTCAGTTGGTATTTTTTGAGTGAATTTCACMGAACAGCAGCAGAATTACAGAATGTGACAGGAACTATTTGTTACAAGTTGGCCATTGCTGCGGTTGGAACACCCCATTGTATTCCTCCAGCAGCAGCCAGTCACTATACCTRTTACTCACAGGTGATGTTTGTGATCAGAAAATACATACAACTCAATATATATGGGCAGGTGGGGAGGCTGGCATGGCACTGGCTGCCTGACCCTATTTATTAAATGGCTTGTCCGGGAAGTTGCTGTCAGTTTTTTCAGCTTTGTTATCACAGTGGATTATTGCACAATTCTTGCATTTGACAGTGCAGTCAAATTTGATTGTGACTTGTCAAGGCATGCTGAGATCTGAGGAATTGGTGCTGACTCACTAGTCAGACGTTTCTAAGCACGCACCTTTTCAGATTTAACAAATGGTCAAATGTCCCCCCAAACTTAAAACAAGTTACGGTCAAACTGTAGTCTGTCTCTTTTATAAGAAGTGACTGGCTATGCAGGTGACTGATGTTTAAAAAAATTAGTGGCCTTTAATGTGACATTAAATCTGCTGTTAGCATGTAAGCTGCTAAGGCACCTTCTCAGCTGTACAGACCTCAGATGTCCCAGAAGAAGGTAAAAAGCCTATCCCTCTAGATTGTGGTGTTGAGTGACTTGTTTTGTGTTCTTGTTTTTCTCACTGTAAATAATGCTAGTAACTCTCAGAGATTCAGGGGATCTGGTTTCTTATTTGAATGGCTAGCTTCATTTTTCTGACATTGCAGATTAGACAGCTGAAACAATGATTTCAGATCTAAATCTAAGTGATGGCAATCATTCAGGAAACATTGTCCTAAAACACGTGTCCTAAAACATAAGTATGTTTTATTAAACTAACTGGTCTTAATAAATACACAGTCTCTTCGAGATGATGCTTTGGAAGACAAATCCTTAACTATCAGTGTGCGGTCTCAACTAATAAAAGAAAGCAGTCCTATGGAGTATAGGGAAATTAACAAAATTGGATTTGAATTGAAAGTGTAATGTACAATAACTGCAKGAAAAAGGCATTGGGATATTTTCAAGGAGAAAAGGGGAAGAGGAGAATCAGCTACATGTTGTCATGATTGGGTTTTTAGTTATTTCTTGGCCTGAATGTATGCCATATGGTACTGAAATGATTAGGTGATGCTAATGAGAGTGAAGATCTAGACTACCAATTGGTTTAAAATTCGGTTCCTATAAAATAGAAATAATGCATCATACCCTGACCTCTCAGGATAATAGGGTGTGTTGCATACTTAAAAGCGAATATTCTTCCAAAAGCCTTTTATTTTCAGGAGCTGTAAATTAGATCTGACTTGCCAGAAAACAACTTTTTTTTTTTTTTTTTTTTTTTTAAAGCACTGGTGCTCAGCCCATGTCTGTGGTGCTTGTCTGTGAGCTGTCAAATGGTGGTTATGTGAAGTAAGTGCTACTGAAAAAACAGTGACACTCAACACTTGGGATTCACTTCCTTGAAGACCTGAGTGGAGGTTGAGTTGTTCCCAGGAGGGGAGCAGCACTTCTCTCAGCTGGAGTCAGACCATGGCCAGCTGGGAAAAGACAGTGAGCACTTCTCCCAGATCTGCAAGAGGTGGCTGAARGCAGGACCACGACCTCCGCTTTCCCTGGCAGTTCTTCCCTCCCTCCCTCTCTGCAGGAACTGCCACCCTCACAGCTCTGCCAGCAGCAGAGACCTCATATGTGCTCCCACATCTCTGGCAGTGCCAGGTCAGGCACCCCCACTTACGGGCATCCCCACTCACAGCAGCAGCAGCAGCAGCAGCAGGAGGCCAGGCTCCAGCAGAGGGAACCGCTGAAGGGCACCCACATGCTCTTTTTCGGTAGCAGAGCAAAGAGGCCCTGTCTTGAGTCAGCTTGTCCTACCCCTTGCATCTGGGGCAGCAGGTGATGGCCAGGCTGCAGCATGAAAAACCCCTTGGCAGCTCCCCACTCAGGCAAGCCCCTCCTGCACGGAGGGAAAATTTTCTCTCCACCCCTGAGCCCCCCTCTGAGAAACCTCCCCTGCCAGTCTCACAGGGATATTAATTTCCCTAACCGCCGCCTTCAAAACCAAGAATGGAGGTCAGTATGCATTACCCCCTTCAGAGAGGCATTTACAAAACAGGACCCCTYTCGTCTTCCACTGGACTTGAGAGCTGCATCAAGCCAGAGGTGAAAACACTTCCCTAGGGTACAGGCAGATACACCAGCAGCAGAGCTAAATTACTCTACAGCACTCAACAGGAAGTTGATTGGTCAGGAGACCTCTCCTGAAATTGTGTTGCAATGACATCACTTTTCCCTCAGGCCTGGGAAAATACCAGAAAAATCTGTTTCTTGGCACTTCCCTTCTCCATGCCCACTAGGTAAAGGCAGCCAGCTCCCATCTGCCAAGGGGGAGCACTGCAGGTAGGAACCGTGCCTGGTTTCACCTGCATCTAACTGGCTAATACCTCCAGTGGGAAGCAAATTGCAAGTGGTGTGGTAGCAATGGCGCAACAAGATGTAGAAACATCTGTTAGTAAGGGATTGCTGATCAGAAAGGGCAGTGGTCCCAATCTTTTGGCAAAGTGGCTATGTGGTTAGATGGTACCATTTTGCAAAAAAAAAAAAAAAAAAAAAAAATTAATTTCATCACCTGGCCTGTGTAGTACGAGAAAGTCAGTGTTCCCCTCCGACATCCAGCGTGTGTTAGGCAGTGGGAGTGAGAGCCACAGCGAGGGGCAGAAGGGAAGGGCAGGCTGCCCAGAGCTCAGGGCTGTGCATGGTATGGCCAGACATGACCTGTGTGTCAAACAAGAAGACAGCAGGAGTAGCAGATGGAGCATCTCATCACAGCGTCTCCCCAGGTGTGGGACGGAAGGGTTTCCTCGCACCAGCTGCCACTCTCTGGGGCATTGCATTGTGCCATTGCTTTCCCTGGATGAGCCGCCCAGGAGACTGTGGGTCGGGAGCTGTCCCAGGGTACCRTGGATGAATGACAAGTGCTGCCCTGCACTTTACTGTTGGATAATCTCAGACTGCAGCTGTATGTTGTCTCACCGGTCCTTTCTCCCCATCCTGCACCTCCTCTCAGCTCCACCAGTGCAGACGTGCTGCTTGCCTATGGACCTGCAAGGATCACTTCTGCCTCTTGTCACAGGTCTTTCCCCTGCAGGAGAAATTGCTGGTGACTGTCCATCAGGGATGCAATTTCTGTGCAGAAGACAGGCAAGAACTCTGCAGATGCTGAGATTAAGCTGCAGGGAAAAAGTTTTACCTACAGACTATATCCTGTCAGAAACAGATACAGTGCAAGGGGAAAATAAAACGAAAATGAAAGGTCTTGGCTTGCTGTTTCTCGTATTGCCCTCTGATTGCAGCATGTGGCTTCCGACAGTGACATGAGAGGCAGCCAGCTGCAGAGCAGCTAGGACATGCGACCACTGACCTACAGTCCAACAAAACGGCCATGGGCGGCAGAGCTGTGTGTCCTGCCTGGGGCTCCCGAGGTGTCCCGAGCAGACAGGGGAGCGGCGGGAGGGGGCCGCAGGAGCTGGTKGGGGAGACAGCGGGAGGCTTGCCCCGTGCCCACCGGCGGGGCRCAGCTTCCCGCGGCACAGACACACGAGGTCCCTGCTGGAGCAGGGCTCCCGGGCTGCCCCAGCACCACCATTGCAGAAGGGAGCCTCGGAGACCTTCCTGCTCCCATGGAAATGGGMCACCCTTGAGAAACAGCCTCCTCCGCTGCCACCCCACCCGGCGCGTCCACGGACACCCCCCCACATCCGTGCGTGGTCCCCCTGGGAAGAACCACACGGCAGCGGGCCCGCCCCGGCAGCGCGCAGGGCGAGCTGCGCTSCCCGGTGCATGCGGGCAGAGAGGGCACAGCCACCCACAGCCCGGGTCCTGCCAGCAGGGCCGGGTGCGCCGGGCCCGCACCCCGCGCTCCCTGTGCCGGGAGCCCGCTGGAGCACCCCGCGGCGCCCCGAGCGCCTCGCCTCGGGCCCGGCGGCGGGGAGGTTAGCTTCCCGGCTTTATTTCCCGGAAAATGCTTGTGGACGTAAGGAGCTTTTCTCAGCATTTAAGTGTACAGTGGCTTGTGGTGATCTTTAAAAGCCCACCGCTCACCACTCTGCAATACGGTAAGCTTGTGGCATTTTTCCTGCTGAAAAAAATGACTTGTTTGACTTCGTATGCTGTTTGATGAAGGCCTCCTGCATGGTTCTCAATKAAACTGAGACATACAGCATGAAGTCATTACTAGTGGCATATTTAGCTTTCATGCAAATGGACAGGTTTCTGTATTTTCCTGAAAGACAACTTGCTGCTCACGGAATTGCTGCATAGTGATTGAGGATTACATCTTGCTTACTACACTGARGCACGGATGAATGATCACCAGGTACCACCATAGCTCTAGTTTTCCTTTTACTTGCAGTATTTTTTTTAATGCAAAACAAGATACTGAAGGGTAAAAGCACTGAAGGTAGCAGCAGTAATAGAAGAAGAAGAAAATCCCCAGCAAAACAGATCTCCAAACACTTAAAAAAAAAGAGAAAGAGAGAGAGAGAGAGAGGAGCAGAGAAGGGTGTGTCTACTGCTACGAGAGTGTAACTAATGCTCTAATATGGTTGCATGAGTAAATGCGAAAACTAACTTTTATCTGAARTAAAAGAGTACAAGTCATCAGTCTTTCAAACTCTGGAGGAGAATCTAAAAACCAGACATCTCAGAACAGGAGGAGGAAAGGAAGGAGGGTTGGTACTGATCGGAAGAGGACTGCGTTAAATAACATTGGCATTACGAGGCAAACCAGAACAGATTTAGGAGACGCCATGATTCAGGTTGCTTGGGTAACTGTTGCTGTAACTGTAATGGGTAACGATAACGCTGTCTTCTTACAATCACGTGTTACAGAGCGAAGCCTCGTTTAGTACACAGTGTGGCTCCTGCTTGTGAAGATGGCAGCTACTGGGTGTTGCACAAATGGCTCCATGCTTTAGAGCAACAACCTATCCAAATTGTTGAAGTGAGTGCAGAACTATTATCTCTGTGAGTGTTTCTTGGATTTACATGGAATCGTAACTTTTTAGAGCAGTTCAAAGGTTTACTAGGGTCAGTTTTCAGTTTTATCCCTAACCGCAGATTTCTTTCTGATATCCTAACAGGTACAGGCTTAAATATAATTAGTTTGGCTCTTCTTTAGTTTTCGTGCTCTGCAGGCTATGGTTGCATACATTGTCAATCACATGGGGTTGTATGGAGCAGGATATGAATTCAACTGGCCCCATCAGCTTTGGGGTAAGAAATGYTTCAGTGCAGGAAAAGTGCTCTTCCATAGTCATGCAACCTGATTTATTGGGCCAAATGTTGTTCTGACTTGCCATATGCCACCTGACATCAGGTGCATTAAATGGAGCAAGAGACAGGACAGAACTGGCTCCTCACCATCAGGAAGAGATGCAATTAAGGCAAACGAGATCTAGCCCTTCCCTGGTTGGTCATAAGCCTAATTAAAGTAGCAGAACAGTCCAATCAGGAATGTATTTGTATGCCATGATAGTTTTKKTTTTTTTTTTAAAAAAAGCGTGGGCATTCTCATTTTGGGTGGCATATATTGCATTGATAATAGGTCTAAAGTATGCTACAGGTTTTGGAAGCTGGAGCTGTTCCTCCATTACAGGTTATTCCATCTGCCATATAAAAAGAAACACAGAATTAGAGGTACAGTCATAAATGTCCTTCTCAGTCATTACAGGAGTTTTTTAGCACTTTTAAGTTATCTGGTGATCAATGTACATCATACCTATAGTACCCATATCTAGAGCTGTCTGCTGTGCAAAGTAATTGTACATGTAAGGCTGCTTGGAAAGAGTGTTTCAGAGTTAGTAGAAACCCTCCTCACTTAAATACCGATTACTTAGTCAGGAAATAATTATTCAGAAATTTTCCACATCATAGGTAAAGCAATTACTTTTGATATTTTAGGTTAATTACTATGAATTAAACTGAGATAAGACATCTAGCCACCTCTAATAATTTCTAAACTGTGTCATTTGAGGAATGTCCACCCCATGGGCTGTTGGGATTTTGGTCCAGTTTGGAACAAAAGGAGACTTCAGATGCAGGCTCTGTGGAGTGGAGGCACCARGTTCTGGCAGATGTTTGCTCAGACACTTGGGAGAGGCCAGGAGAGCCTTCTGCTTCCACCTTTCTGAGAGTCAAACAAATCCTCARGCTTGATAGTTTCCACAAGCTTCCACCCAACGCCCACTGCAGCTGATGGATTTCAGTACTACCCAGGCTGGGCCCACAGAAGAAGAAAAATAGATTCRACCAAAATAAATTGCTACTAGGTACTACTACTACTGCTTGCTTCTAGATAGTACCTAATCTGGGCTAGAAATGGGATGAACTGTAATTCCTCAAGTGTTCTCCCTAAGAGTGTGTTAGCTTTTCTTAACTCCTTCTGTTTCATGACCTGTGGGACAGCACAGCCCCTGTGTACAAAGGGACGTCTCCCTGCTTTTTTCCAAGGACATATGTATACTGCAGCTGTCCCCAGCTCCATAGGCGCTTGTGCTGAATGTAGTTTCTCAGGCACTACTCCTGGTCATTTGAGCAGGTGGCCTTTTTGACAGCCTGTCATGGTGTCAGGTTTGAAGACAAGGTGTCTTCAACCGTGCGAGTGGAGCAAGATTGAGGAAACTTGTTCTGGGTATCTGACTCTTTGCTGTGTCAGCAAAGCTTGCTGCAGATCTGGAGAGTATCGCATGAGTATGTTTTTGAGTTAGGAATGAAAAGCTGAGTATTGTTTCTGACCTGCTTTTGCAGCCATCTTCTCTTCTTCTTTTTTCTTCTCTTCCTCCAGAGCTTTCATTTTTGCGTCATACTCATCAGCACGGGTCTTCCACTCATTTCTGTTGTTCAGCAGCCCATCAAGCATAGGCTGAATTTCCTCGTGGAAACGGGAAAATTCCTGACCAAAACACACCCCGTCAGCGCAATGCAGCGCAGAGGCAGTGCTTGTCCATCATACCCCAGGACGGACCCTGACACCTYGCCTCCCAGGCTGGCTCACGCAGGGAAAGCGTTAACAGCACGAAGAGGGACCATGCTGCAATGCCCCAGAGAGGGGCAGCTGTTGTCTCCTCTACCGCACCGGGACTCACTCACCTGGGATTTGAACCCCTGTTGAGAAGGATGGGGTGTGCAAGGGTGCGCTTTGCTTACCTTATAGACAAATGTGCACACAAAGTCGATGAAACCCACTTGAAGCTTTGGAAGCTCAGCAGCTTTCCTCCGGTCCATCATGGGCTGTGGGAGGACACAAGTCACCATGGCTTATGAGAACACTTCACTGAAAAACACATCTCTCTCTTGTCCTCAAAACTGCCTTGGTGTGTCAGCCTGGCAGTTCTGCCATGCCATCCATAAAGGCTGTCCATCACAGCCCTCTTCCTCTGCTGCAGAGGAGTGAAGTGGGCTCGTTTCCTTTGCCATTTTAGCAGAAATTTTAGACAGCTCTTTCAGCATCTATGGATGGGGGGGAGGACAGAGTTTTTCCCTTGCGCCTCTCAACCAGATACCTGAGAGAAGGTTTATGTTATAGAGTGCTGAAGAAGTTTTCAATTCTCTAAAACGTAACTGAACACAAAATTATATTCTTATAAGGCCTTATTGCTTACTATATCATTTGTGATGCCTCTGTGGGTAGAGGGGGTGTATGAAAGTCTGCTTAAAGAAAACCCAAACCACACAGGCAGAGGCTGCTTCAAGGAATGACTCTTGGCTCTTTCAATGCCAAATGTAAGTATTTATTACTATAGCAAAAAAAAAAAAAATATTAAGAAACACTGCTTTAATGCACTTCCACTTCCATTTATCAGAAATAATTTCTGGACTCTATGAAGTTTGTGTYCATAGTTTTTCTCTTTGTTGGAAACTCTGCTTTCCTCTACAATGTATGTATTTAATTTTCCTTTTTTCTGCAAGGGACCAGCACAAAGTCTCCAGGGAGACAGTCACTCCTTGCTGGTTCACAGCCACTGGGACTCATCTAACTATATGGAGAGCTGGACAAGAGGCTCTGTCACAGAGGGTCTTCCCTAGCTGAGTACCCACTTTTCCAATGGATTTTGGCAGACATGGTGATTTCAGGAAGTCTCACAGTGCTCTGGGAGCAGCATTRCTTGTAGTAAGTCTCTGCTGAGACTTGCTGTGTGAACTGAACTGTCTGGCTCTCGCATGGTACTTACAATAGGCTGTTGCTGAAGGACGCTTATTTCTAAGTCTCCTTGCTCCCAGAACTCAGCTGCTACCAGGAGAGCTACCTACATTGCCAAGGAGGGAAAAAGAAAAGTTAGCAATGACTTTGGCTTTATAACTTGATGCGCTTCAGGTCTCCACCATGAAGCAAATCAAACTTCTAGCCCCTCTGTTGCTTCAAGTCCAACCGCAGCTCCAGCCTTTCTCCTGGGAAGGGAGGCAGTGGCAATGTGATTGCACCCATGTAGTRACAACTCAACAACCTTATTGCACTGGAGATCATTAGTTCACTGCTCATCTATTAAGAAACGTTTCCAACACGTCCCCCTCAAGGATTTGCCTCTTGGTCACAGTTGTGGCTGCCTATTATGATTTTCTCAGTTGTCCTTTCTCCATGCTGAACAGGAAGGTGGGTTTTATTTCTTTTACCCTCCTTTAAATGTTAATGTTTCTTACTTCATAATTGCTCAAGTACAGTTCAGGAAGGAACTCCTAAAGAAAATCAAATAACTGAGCAAACAGCAGGTATTGCTGTAAAAAAACCAACCCATGTGCTACATGCAAAAAACCGCACTGTAACCAAAGAAGAGACATATTKGCGTTTTTTTCTTTTCTTTTTTGGTGAACAGGAATTTTCTACAGAATTCACAACTACAGTCTTAAAGATTGGTTTATCCATCCGAACCATAGTTATTCCAAAGTCCTTTTGGTAGTTTTGGTAGGAGACTTTGATTCACTTCTAGGCAGCTTAGGAAATTGCATTACTTTGAAGTATAAGCTAGAGAAATCTAACAGTCTRTCAAGCACCTGACCTTACTCTGGACTTCCCAAGGCTTTGTGATTGCTGACAAATCACAGGCAGTCATCATCATGGCCCTGAAAACAGGAAAGAAATTAGTTTCTTCTCTACAGCCTGCACCCTACCTCTTGCAGGCTCAGGATGCTTATACGCCARTACTGTGTCAGATATCCCCCGGTCCCTGCTGAAGTGATAGATAAAGAAAGGYGGGTTGCTGTAACAGCCTTGGCTCTGACTGGGACACTCATCAAGGATTGCTCTCTTGATTAAAATGGGTTTACGCTAGGGAACTGCTTGCTTCTGGCACTAGAATGTTTGCTGCTTTAGTTATTGCTGGGCTGAACTTCTTGACTTTGGAGTAGTATCTTTGGCTCCCTCATGGAGGTGTAGCAGTGCAGACTGCAGTGAGGTTGTGGGTGCACTTCATCACCCGTGCAAAGCGTCCTGCAAAGCGTCTGTCCGGTCACAACAGCAGCATTGTGAAACTCAGATTGGTTGCCACTGGGAGGAACAACTAATGGATTGGATTCCTGTAGATCTGCCATTGCAGCCTGCCCCTGCTTGTGGCCTAGAGGGTGATCTGGTAGGAGTATATGGCCAGAAGGGATCCCGCATCTCGTTAGGAGTATATGACCAGAAGGACACTCCAAAACCAGTCAGTTATCTGGATGAAGAACCACTTTAAGCTTTTTCCCCTGTTTTTTTCCTGCTCCTCCAGGAGATCAGATTTGACCAGACAGTAATGTATCACGTGCTGATTTTGCACTAAGTGCAGCGCAAGGCGTGTTCTGGAACCCTCACCAGGTGACCGCATCACTAACCTTTCCAGAGCTGATTACTCACATGACAACTTCTTTCTTTGTTGTCTCCAGAGACAGGTAGTCAGTCCAGGCAGTCACGCTATCGTATGTCTTGGACTCGTCAACGATCTTTTGAAACATTGTTCTCTTTCTTTGAGGGGAAAAAAAAAACAACAGAAAAATCTCCAAAACAGGGAAACAAATGTGTTAAAAACAGATGGCTGATCCTGGTATTGATAACCTTTCCAGAAGGGTTTCCAGTAGTTGCTGTCCTGGCATTTAGGTCCTCAAGGAACCCCCAACAAATCCAAGCACCATCACCTGCTTCTCTTAAGTATGGGAAGCTATTGTAAATGACTTAAAAATAAGTAGAGTGGTGAGACATGAGCGGGAACTTGAAAGTATGAGCTACTGCAAGTTATGTCAGCTGAGAAATGCTTCCACCTTTGTTGGCAGCACAGGAAGGCTTTTTCCCTGAATGTTAAGCAAACTGCGGAAACCGAGAGCTGGCTGAAGTATTTGTAGAGCTACCTGACTTTATATACTGAGTCTGACCTTGTTAACCTTATTTATATACCTAAATATATGTAGCAAATTATACACAACACACCCGTGTTTTGAGTGGTGTAAAATCTGGAAAAATCTGCYGTTTCAATGCTAGCAGAGAAGACATTTAGGGCAGATCCACAAAGCAACTTGCATACGTGTTCTGTCCGTATCATTTTGCCTGGGTCTGATCTCAACCAAGCCTTCGCTTGCAGACCATGGACCAAGGAGGGCAAAGACCTGCTTGTTCCCACCTGGTAAGGAAGTGGGGGTATCTGCTCCCACATAGCCACCCTACCTCCCGAGTAAGAGGACTGGGTATTGCACCCTCCTTCATATTCCTCTTTTGTGGACTGTTTATATTTTGCATAATCGTTCTTCAGTGCAAAACACAGAAGCAGTCTCTAGTCACGGCACTGTATTTTGAAAGCACATTTTGAAAGCTCCTTGCTAATTAGGAAGTCATATGTTGTTGACTTCCAGCCTTATGTCCCAGGGCGTCAGTGCATGCTGCTCCAAGACGTTTGGCGTTTTTGGCTTTTGGGTGTGAAATAGACTATGAGCTGGATATTCACCTACAATGGACCACGTGTTATTTGGGTTGTGCTGCTTTCCCAGAGAAGTTAATGTAGCCCTGGCCAGGCCATTCACCATTTATGAGTATTTTTAGTGCTGAAGTGCTAGGTAAAAAAAACCAAAACAGACATCTCTTTCTGTTAGGGGATCATATAGCACTGCCTTGTTGGAAATAGAGGGTTAAAAGTCACGTATGTGATCTAATGAGTGAAAGTTTAAAATTCTTTTGAACTATTTGAGTTATCCTCAGCAGCTCTGATGTCAGTATTAAAGGCAGCCTCCCAGAGGCAGCGTCTGTGAAGAGGATTGCTGCACAGAGGGGCTCTCAGAACAAAGCATCACGTTTYGATTTTGTAAAGTACCAACTGCTTTCTGCCCTTCACACATGGTGTACGTGACGGACTTACTTGAAGTAGAGTGCCAGGTCTGTTGCTATAATGGCAATATCCATTAGGTGAATCACGTGCTCATGCTGTCTGCGGTTGAGGTTCTGACATATATTCAGCGACTGAAAAGCAAAGGAAAGGGAGCTGCAAAATCCAAGCACTGTGTTGTTGTGAATTACTGGCCACCTCCCTTTCTCAAATGTGCTCACTTTTTTTTTTTTTTTTTTAATAGCTTCAGCTTGCTCCCCTAAGGTGCAAGGGTTGTTTTTTTTTTTTTTTTTTTTAATAGCTTCAGCTTGCTCCCCTAAGGTGCAAGGGTTGTGAGCCCCGTTCACCATATGTTGATGCCTAGTCTCCCCTTTTGTTCACTGAACAGGGTCAGTGTCCTGAAGCTTGTTACACAGCGTGTGCCCAAACCCTGGCCCCTGGCCCCAGTGTGAATTTGCCTGAAATGAAAGGTTAGCTGGGGGAGTGTGTCAGCCTTGGCCCTGTCAGAGGGGCTACAGGAGGACAATCCTGTATTTAACGTATTCCTATGGGGATAATGATATGGCTTCTGAAGAAACCAAGTAATGCATTTAGGAAGCCTATGTATTTTGGTCCTGGGTGAGCACAGAGTACTTGGGGAGTGAGGCAGCTGCAGTTCCTCAGGTATCCAAACCAGGGAAATGTCTTGTGCTAAGATCTGTTGTTGCTGAAAAACTTCCCTGAAAGTAAATTATTCATGTTCTTACATTACGGTTCATTACCAACCTCTTCAGAGAGCAAGAATTTTCCAAATTCCAAGTGATGTCTCTCTAAAATTGAGGATCCGTGAAGTTTAGCTAGAGGATTTTGAGATCTGGTTACGTAAAGGAAAAATTAAAGATGTTAGTGCAGCACATTAAAAAATAAAAATAATTTATATTTAATATATTTAATTTTATATTTAATTTTGTCACACACACAAGTTCAACAATTTTAAAAGGCTTAAGAGTAATATCTTTAACAGCTAAGACTTCAGTCTAATAAAAGACTTTGTGACACTGCTTATTCCTGTTTGGACACTGTATAAAACAGTCTTCCAACAACAAATTTCACCCAAAATGTTTTTTATGACTGGACTGTTATGACTCAGCATAGTAAACTTGTTTAGTTCCTGAATAACTACATGTTGATATCTAGTAAYAGGAACAGAAAAACCAGCAGTCCTTGGACACTTTCCTAGCTGAAAAGCAAGACCCTATTGTATCCAAAACACCAGCCAGCTTCACTTACATTTTTCCAAAGCTCTAGAAAACAGTAAGACTGTTCTGTAGCTAGTAACTACCTACTCAGAGCAGCACCCTCATACTCATAGGTGCTTTGTTTCTGCAGGTGGTGAGGACAGTGCCAGGCATGGTGCTTCCTCCATARATATGTTCCAGCAAAAATAGGGTTGTTATGTCCAGGATGCTCCTGGTGGCATCCTGAGGCTCCTATGATGCTCAGGCTACTAAATGCCTGCACAGCACTTGTTCCACCCTGTAATGGTAATGTAGAGTGTTGCTTTAACCAAAGGATGTTTACTAGGAGGTAAAGAAAGCACCAGAGAGCACCGCAAAAYTTCAGTTTCCCCCACTGGCCAAACCATAAGCCCATGTGCTGTAGCAGGCTGAAAAGCAAGGTTATTTGCAAAAGATGGTTGTTACCCCTGTGTATAAAACAGAGCTGTACTGGAGTTTGGTGTCATCGCAGCCTGATCCCACTCCACGCAAGAGCAACAGTAAATGGTTTGAAGTGGTAGGAAAGTGCTTACTTCATTTGGTAAAGGTTGTTGGTTCCCCTGTGGTCAATATCGTGGCACAAAGCAGCAGTTACCATTGCAAGGGCTTCGAGGTCTGTGTAGTAACGCTTCAGTTTGCCAGTCTGGAGGGTGAGAATTTGCATGTCGTCTGTTAGTATCTCGTACAGGAAAAGGTACTGAGCTGTGACTGCTCTGTGCTGGGGATCTCCTTATTGAAACAGTCCAGGAGAAATGAAAATACTTGTGAAGCTAAATGCAACACATGGTACACTTAGGTTAAAATGGGGAAGCAGCTGGAAACGAAATGCTTCGGACTCTGGTAGGCATGCGTGTGGTGCATATGTGCTTGATGCCCAGCTGCCATGTTGGCTACCCGCTGCTGTAGCAGCCTCATGCCCTAGGGACACCTGGGTCCTCAAAAACACCCCTCCAGCTATTGGACACAAAGTACTTCGTGAAGGGGCTCTGCACCTTTCTGGGCAATGGGGTCTCCAAGCTGAATTTTCCAAAGGATTGTCGGGGGGTGGTAGGTGTAATTCTGCTGCCAGCTGTGTGGGCCATACGGTCTGCACCGGGTCCTGATGCTGGACCATCCCTGGTGTGGGGCAGCACGCTGACACCTGTTTTTCTTGTTGGGGCACCTTTTGCCCTGAGAGCCTGTGAGAAATGGCTCTTGCCACATTCACACTAGCGATAGACTTACACCTCTGCCTGTCCTGCCTGGAAATGGAAAGCATGAGGTTGTCTCTATCCCAGCCAGCTAACTTCAGTTTGCTTCTTATTGTCAGAAACTATTGGAGAAAGGGAAGTCCTGTAGCCTCTCTCCCCTACCCTGCAGAAGGATGTAATTTGGAGGCTATTCAACACTATACACATCTGTACCTATGAGAATTAAAGCACTCCATACATTGGTCAGTATTGGCCACAGCTTTAAGTGTAATGCAAGGACTGTCATTAAGTCAAATGGAGACCTCATTTAGCAGGACTTATGCTAGGAGTGACAAACTCTTATCCTACACCAGGATTCACAGGAAGCCCTGCATATCTCTARGGTGCAACAGAAGACGTCCTGTAAATAAAGCCGTGCCACAGAGTTAACTGGGGTGGTGTTACCTACCATCAGGAGTGTGAACATGGTCTGCGCGACGTTGAAGCCATGGCGCCAGTTGTGGTAAGTTATCTTCCGGTAGCCTTTGCTGACGGAGTACACAAACCTTACCAGAACCTGCAAATTGGGGAAGAGGATGTTAGTGTGTGTGATGAAGCTKCTGCCTGTTGCTCTTGCAATAAAGACCATGTGCACAAGTCATGGATGCATTTCAGACGATCTCTACAGAGGTGGCCCCAGAAAGGAATCAGAAGCTGTAATATCATCAGGCTTCCCTGACAGTGTTGTTATAGTAAAGCCGAGTGGAGAGCTAAAGGGCACACTAAAATATAGCTCTCTGCTTTCTAACATCTTTCTCTTTTTTTTTTTTTAAAAAGAAAAATAAAATCACAGAGATACCTGTGGCAGAAACAAGAAACAGCAATGTCTAGAGGAAAAGAGATTTCATGCTACTGTTTGTGAATTTATTGAATTTGTGTGTTTCTCTATGTTGTCACTCATAAGATTTGTCCCTCCCATGTTTTGTGATTTAATAATACTGATACGTCTCTTCAAGATAGATAGCTCCAAAGGTGTAGAGATAGGTGGTGTTTATATTGCCTAAACAATTACAATATAGGGCATTAAATAATAAACTGTTTTTTCCCTCTGCGTTCTACTTCTCCATGTGTACTGCCTCTTGTAGCTATATAGGTTTTCTCATTAGAGAGCAAATTAATCATGTATGAGTATTCATTTTTTAAAATCTCAGCTGCTTAGAGTGGCAGCAAAAAATGACTGCTTTTCACACCTGTATCAGGGSTTAGTTGTTCAGAGTAGATATTTTGAATACTTTTTGACATTGGCATGTTATAAGTAAGAAGCACAGAAGTAATTCCCATTCAGAGCCCTTCACTTTCCTCCTACTTCCGAGCCTGCCCTTCCAGGGTGAAAACTCTYCCTGCAGTTACCTGCAGATCCCACTAGATGGAAATAAACCTCACATGATGTGCTGAGAAATCCCTTGGGGAGCAGCAGAGCTGCTGAAACGCCAGTTTCACAAGTCCTACAGGGGCTTGAACTGTGGCAAAAGCCGTGAACTTGTACATCAGGGGCTATGGGGYCCTTGCTCCACAGGGTCACACCACTCCTGACTGCCACACCAGCAGTCAGGAAGCTGGTACCAACTGCAYCAAATGAAGGCACGTCCGTGTTTGCAGGGGGAAGAAAAGCAGAGGGACCTTCCAGCGTGGGTTTCAGCATATGTTGGCTGAAAGTTGTRGGGTACATACTATAGCAAACGAAACATGCACACAAGTATGCACTGCCCCGTGTTAAGCCTGGAAACTGTGCTTTTACACTGCAGCTGTGAATGGCATTAGACACAGCAAGTGCAAGCAAATKTTTGCATGGTGTAGCCCCCATCTGCATAGACCCTATAGCAAACCCACACCTGTAGCAGACAGTGCRGAGCAGAAGAGGCCAGCTTCATGCTCCAAACACTCATGTAGCAACCAGGGGCTTTGAGAGGGTGAGAGGGCTCAGGATGCACCCCCCTTTCSCTGCAAACACCCATGACGCCAGACCTCTGGCCCCTCCGTGAGCTGCACAGGGCACGCACAGGGACCTCAGCCACGTGGCGAGTCTGCTGGCCATCCAAGACAGGAGTCCCTGGGTGTTGCCAGCTCCTACCTCCTGTGGGATCTGGAACTTTTTCACCACGCCGAGCTCGTAGTACATCTGAATGCCACACTTCACCAACTCCAGCTCGGTGCAGTCAAAATCAGAGAACCTGAACTCATAGATTTCGAACTTGGTGGGTCCCGGGAGTTCTTCCTTCTGTAAGAGAGGTGGCATGGTTTGTTGCTGTGCTACTTACGCCATCCCTAGAAACACCTGGAATGGGTTTTGCTTAATAAAAATKTATCAGTCTGATACTGCTGGTATCAGTGATACTACATTTTAGAATGTAACACATAAATAGACYGAAATGGAGCTTTTAATGATAAACCTGTAGTGGGGGAAGAGGGAGGGCATTTTTGGACAAGTGCAAGAAATACTGCTTGTCTTCTGTTAAGCACTTTTCTTGTTGATTTGATATAGTTTGGAAACTCCAAACTTGATGGATCGTACAGGGGAAGACTTACAGTCSTCCATATTTACTCCGGAGATCAAAATGTGTGACATGTCAAGGTGGCTGATGTGTTTCCAGATGGACTTTGAACCCCTTGAGATAAAGTGGCAGTGAGCAGGTACTTCCCAGGAGCTAGGGAAGGCATTCGCTGCCCCCTAATAATAATAACCTCAAACTCACACAGCAGAGGCGGGCAGGGTATGCTTTGTATGCTTCGCCTTCACCCTTTACCAGGTGACCTATCGATGTGTACCAGTGTGCCAACACTTGGAACTCTTCTCTGCATCCACCCAGGCAATATCTGTTTGCCAGGGCTGTCCACTCCAGCGGTACATTGCTCTTACCAGGATGCTTGCCAGCTCCTCTTCCTCACACTCACTTGGCTCCTTCCCCAGCTTTTCTCGTGTTGGCTGCAAAGAGCATGGACGTGTTAAACTGGCGACCGAACCCCCCTGGACTTTGCACTGTGCAGCTCCGGGGCAATCTAGGGCAGCTCTCATATGAAAATTTTATTCTCTTCCTGGACCCTACTTCTATTTCTGGTCTTTCAACCCATTCTTCCTGGTAAAAATATTCTCCCTCTCCTTGATTTTTGTTCGTGTTTCCCTACTTCCAAGTGTCCCCCTAGAGCCAGTGTCCCAGTTAGGTCCTTTAACTCCACATCCTTTGCACTAAGGAGGTTTTGGGGAAATCAGCTCCTCTTCCACTCCTACAGCTCTGCCCTGAGTAGCACCTGCATGAGCCCACCTCCAGGGCTGGCTTTGCTGAGGAAATTAGAAAGGACASAGTGTGGCAGCGCCGAGGTGGAAGGCAGACCATGGAGTCAAAACAAAGACTCGTTATGCTGCTGTGCAGTAACTGGGGCCCCAGGTGCTGCCTCCACACCATGGTGTCTAGAAGCATTTCCGTGGGATGTAAGACCTGTGTCTGTGCCTTAAGTCACGGGCCAGGCCAGAACACTGGGGGTCTGCTGCACGTTGCGAGGCATTACCAGAATTTCCTGGATTTCATCCTTGTCACATTTCACATGGTAGAGCACCATATCCTGAGCAATGTCCTTCCGGTTCTCCAGCTTGTTCATCTTATCATACGTGTCTGTGTTGAGTACAGACCAACCCAGGAACTGTGTCAAGGACTTGGTGAGGGGAAAAGAAGGAAACGGTGAAATAATCAAAACATCTGTTCCTCAAAGACACAGAAATGTAACACTGCATGATATATTCTTAGAGAAACACAAGCTCCACTTTGGGCACAAGTCTAGCAAGGAGCAACTGTGTGTTTGCTCCCAACCGCTACTTGCTCTTCAGCAGAGCAGCTCCCCAGCTGTTGAATCTGCCTAGGCCTCCAGACCATCCATGCTGTGGAGGTTTGAGGACCCTCTGGCCAGTTCAGCATATGGAAAGCTATTTCTGTGCTGTTGCAAGTGTCTCCATGCCTGTAGAAAGGCTGATGTCACAATGGTGACAGCAGGTCAGGAACCCTCTTATCAAGGGAGAGCAAGGTGGTCTCATCACGTTTCATATATGTGAAACCTGTGTTTGCTCTCAATTTGTTTGCTGTCCAGTGGCCAATTCAAACTGATTTTTTTTTTCACAGACTTTTTGTTTGATAAGAAAAGTCTATTTCAGGAAACGTTCTGATTGGTAACAGATGCCAAGAGCTGAATGCCTATATTGGATCAAAACAAGCATAGGAGCATTTCTAAAGAGCAAGGTCTTTAATTACAGCTGCTGTTGGTAGATTCAATAGCTGACCACCTTTGTATCTTAGCTAAACAGACAATTTTTGTGTAATTTCTCGAGGGAGTTGTCCCTCGAGTGAGGGACAGTGAGGCAGCTGTCATGTATGTGGACACAGGTCATAATGGTCATGTTAGTACATGGTAGCTGCTCGTGGTGTCCAATCCAAGAATGCTGAAACAAAATGATGTGAACACAGCTGGGTTTACAACACTGAAAAAAACCCACTATTTCATATAGTTGCTTTCAAAACTTTCGAGCTAATGCATAGCACTTCTATAAGCAACAAAGAAACTTAGTCAGCTTCAAAAAACTGGGGCATGCTTTGCAGGTGTACAATGAGCAATAGTGACCTCTCTCAACCGTATGAACTACTTCCAGCCGCAGCAAGGAACTATACCTCCATGAGGGTCTCGTCCTGTTCGTCAAACGGTTTCCCATCTTTTCTGTTATAAAATGTGACAACGCCAACAATTTCTTCCTTTTTGTTGACTATTGGCATGGAGAGAACATTTTTGATAGTCCATCCTGATTCATCTAGAGGACCTTCCTTGAAGCAATAGCAAGCAGAAAGACACCATGTACTTAATGTGTTTTCTAAATACATCAGCACTCCCATTTTACATCAAGACTACAGGCTAAAGAAATATTTATATGCCTAATATTGACTCTAAATTACATTTCTGCAAACAAAGTAGAATCCTTGATGGGACTGGAAGTTTTAACAGTACCTGAAAGTTAAACATCTCATCTGCAGCAGCATTCATAATGTTGCAAATCTAGGGGATCATACAAAAGAAAAAGTTTTACAATATGGGCAATGAGAAGTTTAAATACCAAAACAAAAAACTTAATTGATGAGAAAGCAGCATTAACATGACTTCATTTCAGCAAGCCTTGATGAAGCCTAAGTACTTACAAATCCACTTTCAGCCACGTAAGTTGGCAGTCCAGTAACTAGTGCCCAGTGATCTGGGGTAGGATTTCTGAATGAAAGAAAAATGCATAAGGGAAATTAAAGATATATGTTTACTGAAGAGTGATCATGGAGCTGAAATGTATCCAGCTGATGGCACAATCCATGTTTACATATTTCACCCTCAGTTACTAAACAGTCCTGCTACTTTCAAAGGACCCATGTGTGCAAGCAAAAATTTTTCACGTAAGTAAATAATTTTCCTTCAAGGATTGAATACAGAATAACTCATAAAACATCATAGTCTGCAGAGACTTAAGAAGAAGTTGTTCCTGGGAGTAGGGGCCATGTTTCAGACCTTCAGCACAAAGAAAGATAAAAGAAAGTTCCTGTCTAAGAGTGTCTGCCAGCCTGAACTTTTGAACACTGCTGTACCTAAGCAATGGAGGCCTTTCTTGCAGCACTTACACCAATGCAAAATGGTGTGCCCAGAACTGGGTGAAACTCCTGTTATGTCAGATTTGTCCAAGGTGCCCAAGGCGCCTCTGAAAAATTCAGTAGCAAGAAGAGAGGGTGGGTTCAGAAAGAGGGAGTCTCAGTGTGGTGTCAAGAGAGGAGGAAAGGGCAGAGGTAGCCTTGAGATGGGGTCAGAGACCGGAGAAGAAGGGAAGCTGGAAGACAGGCAGGGGAACAGGAGTGACCATGAGAGGTCGGGAGGGTAGTGGAGAGGTGAGGGGCAGGGCTGGGACAGCGGGTGCCTCAACACAAGGGCGACCCGGATGGGCTCACCCACTGACGCAGGGAAGGCACCGAGGAGGAGTGATGCCTCAGCCTGGCAAGGAGAGTGGCAAAACTGCAGGCAGTCAAGGCAGTTGACTTCTGCATCTAAAAAGAATCACTGGTTGCAGTGACTTTTGGAGCCTGACTTGCAAGCCAGGATCCCAATGCCCTGGAGGAAATCTTTGTCCTGCAGAAATGTGAGTCCAAGCATCAACTTACATTCTGGCTCTCTTACTCAGTCTTCCGTTGGTCCTTTGTATATCACCTCATGAATGTCTTTAAATCATGGGGAACCTTGGTTTTAGCTACACTCCATGTCAGTACCTAGCATAAACTGGACACTTACGGGATGACTTTAATGTCTTCTTTTCCATGTAATATATAATCAATGACYTTGTAAAAGACTATTTCCTACAAATAAAAAGAAGAGCGGTGTTAATATTAGTGGTGAGGCAATCCAYCCAAACAGGAAAGAGTATAAGAAATCTGGTTCTCACGTACCCTGCCATCCGGGGTGCGAGGTCCTGAGTAGGGGGGAACTTCTCCCAGCAGGACTGGCCAGAGGTCAAAAAATTCCTGGTTTTAAAATGAAAGAAGTATTTCTAGTGTAGAAAAGTGCGTTCTGCCTTGAACCTCAAAGTAACCACTGCTCTACCATACTGGTTTTGGTACTGTGTAAACAAGGCATGAAATAAGACTAGTTCAATACTAGGCAGCAGAATGGTATATCTAAATCAGGAAGTGTCAGGAGCATTAGATGGCTGTATGTAGTCATATTCTGCCTATACACAGGATGCTGCTTCATTCAGTGAACAGCACAGCCTGTACTCACAGAGTAAACAGCTATGTCAATATTTTATGTGTTCTTCATTTTCCAGAGTGTGACCTGGCTGATCTACTACTTACTAGCTTGCTAAAATGAAAAAAATTTTTTTGTTTTTCTTAGGCTACATTAGAATGACGATCAAAGTGGTTTTGGCACACTAATGATCTTTTAATACACCTCTTCACAAGACAGCGTGCTATAAAGGCTCYGGCAACGTGGTAGAGATCAAAGTTCATAGTAGCCTCAGTCAGCCTGACCATGGAATAAAGCAGAGCTCCTRTGACAAGGATGCTGGGTAATCCCCACATAAGTTTGCCAAAGGTGTGAACAATCAGACCAAATCAGAGTTGCAGAAGTAACTTATCTTCTGTCAGCTTATTTTCATGAAGCCAAATTTCACCTAAAAGCCTGGATAACATGCACATGGGAGTCCTTGAGGAAGGTGGCTGCTTTGTTGTGGGGAGTTTCCACAGGTATCTCACTATACTTCTGATATCCACAGACTTTGTGAGGCTGTGCTTATATTGCAGGCTTTGACCAGGATTGCCATGGTCAGACACGTTTGCCCTTCTTTCATCTTCCCAGCCTCTGACTCCTTCGATAGTCCCATTCCAGTGATAAGCTCTTCCCTTTCCCTCTCTTTTCTTTATCCCAGGCTCTCCATTTGCACAATGGAATAAAAAAATGCCAACCAAAGCAGGAATAATGGCTTAAAGCCAGCTTGCACTTTGGCTGCCCCAGTAAAACTTAGCTCTGCACATCACCCCACCCCTCAGTGGAAAGCAGCAATGCAGAAAGATGTAGAACACACATGTGGACACTCACCTTCTGCTTTGTCATGTCCAGGAGACCTACTGAGTACCGGTCGCAGTTCAGGTATGCTCTCACTGTGTAAAAAGCCTTGTGGAACTGCCTCTCAATGTCTGTCAGTTCCTCGAAAACCTTATTAGCTGACCACAACAGCACCTGCAARATAAAATCCAAATGTAAGCATAGCCTCTCCTTGAGAGCTGGGCTTCTCAAATGTGTTTGGAGCAACAAGGAAACAACTGGGGTTTTATACCACACATCCTGAAAAGTGCAATAGCAACCTATACTGCAAAACGTAAAAGCATTGCTTATTCAYGCTGGGAATTACTAGGGAAAGACGCACTCTAAGGAAAAGTCAGGTCATCATGGAGTGCTACGTAAAAGTCCAGTCTTACAAATATAGCACAAAAAAGTAGTAGTGCCAAAGAGATAGCCCCACTTACATTTTATACCCATAAGTAAAATCTTGCATCCAAAAATTGTTAGCACCAGAAGTGTTGTGAATTCCAGAGGCTGGAGTTGGAAATACCCGAATTAGCACTTTCCTCAAAGCCTTGGCACAGCTGCTTTGTGTGCACATCAGCCTGTGGTACCTTTCCTCATCCTGTGCCCTGCAGATATACCCTTAAGAAAGCTGTTGCTATTAGGCTCTTTCATTTGTAAAAATGGAGGTTATGCAGCGAATTAGGCAAGTATTTCTGATGGCACAAGGAGGGCCCTTGTGGCCCTTATGGAGAACTTAATTTTCTCTGAAATGGTAAGGAAGCCATCTATGGAATTGCCTAGCTTAGCTAGTGCATGTGTGCCTGTATCTGAGTGTGTGTGCTTTGCTTTCTGRGCCCAGGAGACATGAGTAGCAGTGCTTCAGAAGCACTGAGAGCTGCTACCTGAAGCTGACTGGACATGTGCTTTGAACAAGTACTGTTACGTGGCCACAATCAGGAAAAGTGTGTCTCATTTCTTCACTGGGCACTMGTACATATTTTTGACAATTCTCAGCTGCATCGGTCTCTGTTTCTAATCCATAAATCGGGACAACTCTGCCGCTCCTATAAAGTCTGAGGTGTTCAATGTCACTGGCCTCTGAGCACCCCTCAGACAGGATAGTGGTGTTGTCATACAAACCATTAGAGGAAAATGAGCAGTGGTTTATTTTTGGCATTTTACAGCATGCAATAAGTAATGCTGAAAGCCACAAGCCCCGTGAGGTGGACTGAAAGAAACACCTGAAAAATGGCCAATTCATGGGATGATGTAAGGAACTTGGGCAAAATGTGCTATATGGTCTTCTAATAAGACTGTTACACAGTATCTGAGCACAAGCAGACTGAACTGTCTTTGCACAAGCCATTTTACTTATAGTATCCCCCAGTCTTTGCAGTTGGGACTTGCATTATTAAAATCCTAGACCACCTTTAGGAATGTCATTTTATCTCTCTGTACTTCGGTACTTTTAAGGCTAACATAATGAACCATATTAACTCTCACACAGACCTTTAGATCTARATGGCTAAAGGTTTGCCAGTTGAACTATTGGTAGAACTAGCGGTGAGCCTTTATGCCGTTCTCGCTTTCCTCCCTTTCTGTGGGATGTGCTGATGCAGCAGTGATATATGAACACAGGACTCCTGGGTTCAGCCCCAAATGAGAGCACCTTGGGGGAGACGTAAAGTCTTCCACCTCTTGGGTTTCCACTTTGTCTTCTAGCTCCTTCCTTGCCTCCCCCAGTCCTACTGCTAAGCCCTCAACAGGAATAAACCTTCGCTAGTTCTACTTTAGTTGAATTACTCAGCATTACTAGATGGCTGTATCACCTGACTGTTGTTCATGTTTTGATTACTAAAAAAAGTAGACAAAGCACATGAAATAATGAATTAGTAAGTATAAGTGCTGTCCCAAAGCTTCTAAAATAAACTTTCATTCTGCATCCATTTTGCTGAAACAGGAGCTTATCCCCCACAGGAACCCCCACTGGAGACAAGAGCATGGCTGCCATGAAACATAGACGTGATTGCATGTCTTCTTCAATGACAACCAGTTGTCTGCTGCAGAAAGTGATTACATAGATTCACATCCATCCCAATAAATTCAAGAGTCCTTTCATAATCCAAGTCATGGAAAAGAATGGTGGCTGAACTGTTTCAATTCAGAATACCCTAAACCCATCATCTATGTTAATTTCTACTGAGGGAGGCCAATACAACAGGCATATGAGAATCATTTTACTGGCACTAAGAAGAAATTCGATAGCACTTTTTAATAAGCAGATAAGGAAAAAAATACCACATTCTTATTTGTTTTGGGAAATGTTTTGGTGCTGCTGACTGAAGTGGTTAAATGCCACAAGAGTGTTTCATAGCCTGAATTCAACAAAACATCTGGAGTTCAGTGCTACTGAAKCTGGTGCCACTGCATCAGCTCCTGCAGTTTGGCCAACAGTAGCAGGAAAAGAGACTAATGAAGGACTCTGGGGAAGGAGCAGTATCCAAAAGCAGATGAGGGCACCTTTTTATTTCTGCTTTTCAGGCAGAAAACTTCAGAAAGCTGATCTCTGAAGCAGATGAGCTACACCTTTGAAATTAGAAGAATGCACTCATTTGATTTTGAGATACAGCCTAATCTGCATTTTCACTCTTACCTGGCCTCTTCGAGTCTCACAATTGTGAAGATAACTCAAGTGATAAATTTTCAAGTTCAAGGAGGCAAAATTCAGGTACTTCAGAAAAAGCTGAAAAGGCAAACAATGAGATTGAGTGGAATGCAGTAGCAGCCTCGTGTATACTGGATTTCATAACACACCTTTAGCAATGTCATGGTAATTCCCCTGGATAAATGCTTTGCTTTGCACTGGTGTGAGATGAGGCTTATCCCCCTGTAACTTCCCTGAAAGATTTCTGAGATAAGCATCCTCATAATAAGCCTCTTCCGTTAGAGGGTGAGTCCCCTGTAGGGAAATTCACACCAGTGGAGCTTCACTAAAGCAGACATCCCTAGTATAGAAGAGTCTGTGTTACGTGGCAAAAATGACAACTGCTTGATAGAAACTGAGCTACTGACCACTTACTGTTTCATCAGAGCTGGTGAAGTATGGGCCATTCAGCTTATTGAGAGCCAAAATGACAGCAACTAAATCTTTGCCATTCAAGATGGGTGTCGCAAGGATGCTTTTCGTAGTGTAGTCGGTGAGCTCATCAACAAATGGACTGAACTGGTCACACTGTTTGACACAGAATTGACAAATTAAGCATTTTCCAAAACATCTGTAGTCTTAAAACCAAGTCAAAGCACAGCCTTTCGAAGTAAGCTCCCTAAAGAAAGTTTTGCTTAAAAAATTGAGGAAGAGAAATGAATTAGCAGAAAATTGGACAATATACAGGTGATAAAGCTAGTATCAGGAGAACTGGCTGTGGTTTCTGACTGCAACATGTGCACTTTTTCACTTTTTGCAAATATCTTGCAAATCATAAGCTTTAACATGTCAAACTCTGTCAGAACAAGGAGGCTCTCCACTGGTCATTCTCAGATCACTGACATCCTTCATAGTACCTCCTCCATCGTTTCCTCTGACTTTTCATTAGCACTGTGAAGTGGATACAGCCAGTTACCATGCAGCACTGTGTAGCCACAGTTTATAATCCAGTGCTGCTTGGTACAGTCACTGGCAAGTTCACTCACCCTCCTTTTTCTTCTGCTTTTGCCCAGACCCTGAAGCTTCTGTCAGCTTGCAGCCTCCATGAAGCCCTCTATCCCTCATTTCTCTTGAAACTGTTCTCCCAGGCATTCCCTGCCATGTTGCTGGGCCTTTGTGCATGGGATGGTAGATGGTAGGAAAGGTATCCCAATGGAGGATACAGCTGGCACCAGCGGTGTGTGGTTCCTGGCACCCTCCCCTGCCTCTGAGGGTGACCCACCCCCTTCTGCCCCAGGAGCATTTTGGCAGCAGTTGCAATGTGCAGATAGCACCACTATGGACTGGGCTGCCCAGGGAGTCGCCCATGAGGGAATCAGCATTCAAATCACTGGGAGAGTGCTAGGCTGTGCTGTGGGGGCAGCACAAAGGGAACTCGTCCAGTTGTTCCTCATGTGAATGTCACTGTCCCCCCATCCCAACAGAAAACAAAGCAGAGAAAGGGTAGTTCGGGGAAGGCAGATGGCCCATCACCTTGCCTGCACAGGGCCTTATTGACACCATCATCACCCACCAATAGGGAGTGCAGGGATGGTCTTGCTGACCCAAGACCTTCTCCCTGCTCAGCTGAATGACTTGTCAGCTACAAGTCCCTCTAGTTGGGTTAGAAAAAGCCCCGCAGTTCTGATCATATTCAGAAGGCTGCACCAGAAGGAATAATCATTCCCTAATGCACCTTCTCCCCATACCTCCCCCACTGCTGGCCTTCCCTGCCAATTGGGGTAGACCAAGCATTTACTCTCTGGGTCTCCTTCAAAGGAATTGCCTTATGGCAATGCCTGAAAGCACTAGAGTTGGAGTGCAGCACTTGGCTCATAGCACTGAAATCCTTCCATATTCTTGGAGAAATGTCTGAAGTCAGAGAGCTGTAAAAAGTTTAAGTCACATTCTGATGTTTCCCTCCCCGCAGCCCACAAATGGTTGCAAAACCAAATCAATGTCTCAGTATGTTCTGTGGAGGACAAGGAAGTTTTTGCTGAAGCATTTGGATATGCTCGTACTGAGCAACAAATGGACGGATAAACAGATGGTCTCTTTGTAACTAGCAAACAATAGACGGAGTAATCCCAAATGCCATATTTGGGTCATATGGATTTTAGTTTTATACCTATTATTAGAACAAGCGGATTGTTATTGCTGCCATTCAGGTTTACATGATTCAACCCAGGCGTATGGGTGGTGAAGATTGTCATGAAGGCATAAAAATAAAACATTAAAATTCCTTGGATCCCTCCTGGTATTGCAGTCTGCAGTGTTTGCTGAAAGAGGTTTTTTGGTCAAAGTTTGTCTCTTGCTGTTCTGATGAAGATCACCCATACACAGTTTGCAGTTAATCCACCTGGTCTGAGGTCTGCTCCCTCTGGTTGATAAAAATGCYTCTAAATGCCCTTGGCCCAAGCTTCATCAGACAGCAAACATTTTCGAATGTCATTTGTGGTGGAAAACCCTTTCTGGACTCACTGTAAAGGATTTCTCTCTCTTTGCCAATTACTCATGGAATATAAATGTGTTTGGAAAATTCCATGTGCATTCAGTGCAGATGTGACTGTACCTCACTCTCTCTTCTATGCTGGACTAGATGTGATTTTTTTTTTTTTTTTATTAGACAGGCAAGGTGTGACAGTGCACTTGTTCGCAGGCATTAACACCTAGGGTAATGAATGTGCTTAGCTTCACCTCACTCCATAAAAGAAATTGGAAGCAACTTACAGACTTGCTACTGGTGCTTTGGTTTCCACTACACAATTACTACTCCGCAAGAGGTTTGACCAAGCACTGAGATGCCCTGCTACCTCTTGACCCCTTTGTACTACTAAGCATGTAAGCCTTTCTTCTACCGAGTGAATGTATAAATGGCAAACCTACCTCACTGACATCCTTGATGTTCATGGTTTTCTTGGTTTGCGCAACGTAGCCCACAATGCCTATGTCCAATGGATAGACAATCTCGCAGTCTGGGGAGACGAGGCATTCCTCCAGGGTGCTTCCCTCTTGGATGTTGAAAAGCCTTGTTGCCAGTTCAGGCGTGCCATTTCTCTGTCTGTACATGAAAAGACTACAGCGGTCAGCGTGAATAAGGGACCTGATTCTTCTCAAGGTCTTGAAAACAACTTTCTCCATGTTGATGCTTTCTTGCATGTCTTGAATCAACTCAAAAAGGATTTCAGTCTCATTGCTATCCCAGGACTCTGTTCTTAGTTTCTTCTCAAAGTACTGCTTGGCAAAAGCAGGGTTGCCATCAAGAAATTTCTCCACGTCGTCTTCACTAATGCTCATTGTGAATGCCCCGGGTCTCGTGGTAGGTCTATGCAAGCAGCACTCTAATTTCTGATCTTGTTCCTAAATTTTTGTAATAGAAGATGTTGCTTCTAGAATGACCAAGGGTGAGGTAACACTGCAAAGAGAGCTTGTCATCAGGAAGAGGTATTCCTTTATAGTGCCGAAGGTGAGTCTGTGGGAGGACAGATCTTCTCAACCAAACAGATTAGATGACCTCTACAAGAGCTTTGGGTCAACTTTCTTCTTCTTAATCTAAATGCAAACAAAAACGGAGTACTCACAATATCTGAAAACACTCTCCTTTSTCTTGATAAGCAGAACACTTACTGAAACTATTATATTGAGGCAGCAGCAACAGGGAAGAACTGCATCTCCTAACATTGAAATAAGCTCTTTAAAGTCTAATTAAATATATACTGCTTGGGCCTAATCCTTGGCTAACAAGGTGAGCATCTTATTATTTCTGCTCTCCCAGCTCCCTGCAGTAGTAGTAATGCATCCTTCACAAAAGAGCACAGTGGTCAGAACAAAAATAGTGAGGTAATGTTGCTCTTTCAGGGCTCCCTCTATATTGCATGGTTCTTTATCTTCTGCTGTAAGGGTTGTTCTCAAACAGAAGCACCAATCCTGAATGCTTTAGTCCAGGGTTTGAACTGAATTTGCAAGGTCTGTGGCATTTTCTTCTTGTTAATAAGAACCAGGAGAGGAAAACATGCCTCTTAGTGGCATCCCTTTAGGAAGGAATCTGGAGAGTTTCAGATTGGAGTGGCTGGGTTGAAGCACTCCGAAGAATCAGGGGAAGCCCTGCAGACAAAAAAACCCAACCCAAATCACCCAGAAAGGTAGAAAAATTTCCCTCATCGTTATCAGTGGAGAAAGAGTGGGAATTATGGCTGTGAGGTACAGAAGTTGTTTCATAACAATGAAGCCACTATTCTGTGCAAACAGCAGGTGAGGGTCAGCATCATGCTGGGAGGCAAAATGCCATGGAGGCCACTACCTTTCAGGGGAATTAAACAATGCACAAGGTTTTCTTCAGTGAGGAACAGGGTGAAGTCTCATCCACCGCATTGCTGGAAGACAACCAAGGCTCACCTGCTCAAGGAGTAAAGGTACAGGCTGCCTGTCCCTGTGAGTGTTGGCACTACTGCCAGGAGTGGTGCAAACCAGCCCAAATGTAAATGTGGGTGCGTGGGAGGAGGATGACAAGAGAAGGAGCTGTGGTGGCAGTGTTAGAAATGCTTATGCAGGTGAGTCTGGAGCCCAGGAGGGGGACCCGTGGGGAGGGCCGTGGCTCCCATCAGCAGGGAGGACAGAACAGATAGCTGCTGATCCRTCCATGTCCACCCCTGAAACAGGAGGTGACCACCCACACACAAAGACATGGAAGTATAGGGGAAGGGAGTTAAGAGAGAAATCCTTTCAGAATATTGCAGGTAAAACAGTGGAAACTGAGACAAAGATCTACAAATTTATTGTTTATAATTCCATTTTCTCCTATTCCCTCTTTCAGGTCCCTGGATCACTGGAGATGCAGTAGGAAAGTTGTTGGGTCAATGGTTGAATGTCTTAGATGCCCTTATGCTAGCATGGCAGAGACTTGCCCTGGTAATTCTTGTAGTCAGGATATTAAAATAGAATTATTGTTCAAGAAGACTTGGAGAAGGTAATGTGTGTCAGGGGTGCATACACTGCCTCCAACATCCATGTTCTTAATGGAGGGACAAAGACCTGTTCAGAACTAGCATGGTGGGCCTCTGCTCCAGGTCTCCAGAATGGGGGTGGATGAAGCCTTTTTGTGAGCAAAAAGCAGGACTGTCCCAAGCACAGGACTTAGTGAGAGTAGGGAATTTTAATTGCCTGACATCTGTAGGGATGGCAATGCTTCTTATCTCAGGCTGTTCAGCAAGGTCTTGCATGTTGCTCCGGTTTTCTGGGTACAAAGATGGCAGAAAGAGCAAGAGGAAATTTTCTTTGGTTTTGACTGGAGGCATGCAAAAGAACTAGCTGAGAACTTGAAGGTGGGAGACAGTTTAGGTGAGTGAGACCATGAAATGTGAATTTGAAGCTGGAAAAAACAGGCGATTTTGTAAATTATGTGCTCTTGTTAATCTTAAGCAAGAGAAAAACAGACAGAAAGTGTGTAAGTATGGTGAAATTATTGAAGATGAGTACAAAAATACTCATGAACATGAGAATTTTATACATGAGTATAAAAACTCATGAACGAGTGAAAATGGAAAGATAGAAAGCTCAAGATCCAAAATGAGATTAAATTAGGAACATAGAATCATAGAATCATAGAATCATTAAGGTTGGAAAAGACCTTTAAGATCATCGAGTCCAACCATCAACCCAGCACCCATGCCCACTAAACCATGTCCTCAAGCGCCACATCCACACATTTTTTGAACGCCTCCAGTGATGGTGACTCCACCACGTCCCTGGGCAGCCTGTTCCAATGCCTGACTACCCTTTCGGTGAAGAAATTTTTCCTAATATCCAATCTAAACCTCCCCTGGCACAACTTGAGGCCATTTCCTCTCGTCCATGAAGGGCAATGAGCATTTTCTGTTATCATATTGGGAAAAGTAGGAGTATCAAGGAAAGTACTGAAGGACTGGAGTGCTTAGAGGGTTGTGTGAAGTAACCTCTAAGTTAATGGCTTTTTCTGACAATTAACAGAGGATCTTCTGAGGTTCTGAAATGCTGGGAAAAGGTAGATGTAATGATTCTTTCAGCAGAACAGGAAAAAGGAACTGGAGAATTCCACAACAGACAGCTTTAAATCTCACTTCTAAGAAAATACAGGAACAAACAAGTTTCTGTAAATTACTAGAGGAGATAAGTAACAGCCAGTGTGGTTTTGTCAAGAGCAAACTGTGTCGGCATAATTTCCTCTATGCCAGAGTAAGAAGTCTGTGGACAGAAGGAAAGTAATGACTGTCACAGCTCTTGACTCATGAGGAAATGACACACAAGATATTCTGTCTCTTAAGGTGCAGGCTTAGATGAAATGGTTAAAAGGTGGTGTCAAATCTATTTGGAAGGTGAAGAGTCGTTATTAGTAGCTTACTAATGAAATGTAACAACTTCTTGAGTAGGATTCTCCGCGGAGGCTGTCTTAGATGTAGAGCATCACACTATTTCCACTGATGGGTTGAAAAATGMGTATTAAGCCAGCATATGAGCTGCGGTCAGGTGTCTGTAAATGTGTTTGAGCACCATCTTAAAACTAGATTGYGGACAGGTGTGTACAGGAGGAGGGGACTAGAACTCACCAAGGGTGCATGGAAAGCCCTACTTATGTGGAGAACAGTCACCTGGTGAATTCATGGGGATGAGTCACTATCTGGGCTTATTATAGGCTGAACATGTGTCAACACTACCAGGCAGAAGGAGGTGTACATCCRTTAGGATGAACCTTCTGTTGTATAACAGATTATGCCAAGTTGTACTAAACAGATGTGTCACCTGGAAGACAGTGGGAAAATATGACCTCTGAGGAAAGACTGAGGTTTGTCATGTCTCTTTTGAGTCATCTCTTTTCTAAACAAATCAGTCATCAATTGTATAAAAGGCTACTGCTAAGACAAAGTGAACAGTCTGTTCTCCACAGTCATGTAGGACAGGAGATTTCAGATCTGCACTGAAAGGGCTTCCACAACAGTGGGAAGAGATGGCTCTCACCTTATCTTAGATACCCCTAGGGACAGAGACACCATCATTTTTCCCAGTGAACACCTCTTGTTAGAAGCGACGATGCACATGACACCAGCCTGCTGGAAGTGGTATGGACAAGCAACTTTTTATAGCTGGAGGGAAACCCATTTTTCTGTGGGTCCAGCCTCCCACACTCCATGGCCTCTCAGGCCAGTTATTTGTGAGGAAACCAATGCTTGGACAGCAGGAAAAACTTCATTTGCAGAAGTGTAATCCTGCAGATGGGAGTAATTTTACTGATGATTAATGCATGATGAAAGCTGGAGGCATCCTTCTGCCTTCCAAGGCCTCCACCCCAGTATCAACTTGGGCCCTTCCAGTGTGCTGTAAAGTACAAGCCTTGTTTCATCCCACAATTATGGGGAGGAAAAAGGCCTGGGTAAAGTAAAACCAATCAAAAAACTTGCCGGGGGACTAATGCATTTTGGATTGTCATATCCCAAAGGAATGAAGTTTCCTATCACCTGGACTTTGAAGAAGGTCTGAAGTGAAGTGTAGCTCCTCTTACGGTCTAGCATACCGTGGCCTGGCAGTTTTTCTGATCTGGTGGACTTTCCTTGTGCCAGGTTAGATTTGTGGAAGGAGAGAAGGTCTCCTGGGAGCCTGTAGCCACTTCCCTGAATTATTTCAGGGAATTCAGTGTCCAAGAATCAGGCTGTGTATGAAATGGATATCACAGCACAGAGTTATACAGTCAGAGAATGTACTCAGGATGCCCTATGTCTGAACAGAAGGTCCTTTGGGCTTGGTAACATATGGTGTTTTCCAGGCTGTATGGCTTCACTGTTTTTGTACAAGCTGACATAAACAAGTTTGGTGGCTGTATTCAGGGGTATGCAAATTGTTGTACGCGCTTTTGGGTTGTGATTTGCGAGCTGCAAAATTGCGAATGGGTGAACTATTCATATTGAATCGAAGTTGGCACTCTCTCAGATCCAAACCTCCCAGGTATTCGCACTGCTTGGTATGAAATGTTCTGTTCAGTTCAAGTTAAATGTTTTTGTTTTGAAATACTTGCAAGAAAAACAAGCAGTGTCCAACAGTGACACTSCAGGGTGAAAATATGAAAGATCCAAGCTCAGTTCCTTCCTCTGCATGCAGGATTTGAAACTTAACAAGAAGATTTCCCCTTAACAAGAGGAAAGAATAAAGATCCTAAAATACTGAAGTTTATCCTGAGGCAATATTGCTTAAGTCAAGCCAGGGCTGTATAACTGCAGTGCAATTGAAACCAYGTAGGAATGGTGGGTGGAAATCTAAATCATCTGTGATTTAGACACACCAGCAGTGCCAGAGCAAACCCCTTGGAGCAGGGTGCTGGGCTGACATACCCAGAATTTAAAGTGTGGTGCAAAGGCTGCAGGTGTTCCCTAGGCCTTCAGGGAAACTTAGGTGGCACCATGAAATCCATTGCTGGCATACCAATAATAACTGAGGTGGATACAGTCTAAGCCTCCAACAGGATAACGCTGTTTGATTGGACTTAGGCAGACAATGGAGGATTTTGGAGGAGGATGAGGCTGCTATTTTAGGAAACTTGCACTAGGCTGTCACATAGCGTAATAATATCTGAGCACGTGTGGTTGCACACATTTTTTTTTAATAGCTTTAAAACTGAATTGCAGAGTTGGCATAAGACCTCTGCCTTGTTGGGTGTTGGCGGATGTCCTTTAAACAGTGTTTCGAATGGAAACCTCAAATGCTTAAGCTGCCCTGAAGGCTTGGCTAGTGGCTGGGAAAATGAGCTGGAGCCTCTGGGAATAAAATTCCTCCCCTCCCAACAACTCATATCCCCAGTCCTAGGATGGACATTACTAAAAACTCAGGTTGTGAAGTAAAATCATCCAGCTGACATGGTGCAAAACGTACTGCCCAAGAGAAGCAGTACTGTTACAGTCATTTATGGGACTGTGTCCAAAGCAGATGGTGCAGATACTACCTGCAAAGCAGAAAGGGTGATGGCAAGCATTGGGGATGTTAGGTCTGAAGTCGCTTTTGCCCCTCCTTCATGGGAACAATGTTTTCTTCCTAACCAAGAGGCTGTGGGGAGCAGAGCTGCAAGTGCCTAATTTGATTAGACATTATCCTTACAGGATGCTGTATTGACAGCTATACTCAAACCTTCCTGGCCCACTCATCCGTTGGCATAACGAGATTGCAGCTTATCTGATTTGCCAAGTAATATTCTCATGCCACCTGCTTGTATCCAAGAATAAGCTTTYGTGCCTGGAGCCATGGGAGCCCAGCGAGGATCAGAGCCATGTCCCTCACCTCTCCTGGGCCAGGGTCTTCTTCTGCCCCCAAAGTCCGGCCCGCTCCTCCAGCCGCACACAGATTGTCTCGTGCCGCACGAAGGGCTAGCGTGCAAAGCCTCAGGGCTCTTGCTCATCATCCTCCCCTGGCCTTTCCTTCSGCTCCGTGGCTGGCCGGAGACCTTTGGATGGCACCACAGCATGACCCTGCCACTTGGGCTCTCGCCCCCCGCACCAGGCACTGCCAGGGCCTCATTCCCACTTGCAGAATTTAAAATGATAAGACACAGAAAGTACCTCCTCAGGTTAATGTGAGGTTAGTTCTCAGTTAGCAGTTTTATTTTGTTTCTGAAAAAACCCAACACTCTACCTAAATGCAGAATCTTGCAAACTTTTAAAATAAATGCCAGCATTTTTTTTTTTTCCCCCAATAATTGCCTAGTGTTTAGAGGAGGTATAAGAGCACCTGCTATACTGGAGATACTTCACTCAACAGAATGATAGTATTTAAGAGGCTGGACCSTGCACTGCCCAGCACTCCAGGACGAGTCCTGTGTTTCCACGAGTGGCAGCCCTTCCCTTGCACTCCAGCATGTAAGTCAGTTTGGGATTTGGCAAGCCTGGCTGTTGTTTTTTGAGAGACATCTATGAGAAAAGCTATCTTTGCCATGTCAGAAGACTGGAAATATACCTGAGCCTTGAGTAAGTCCAGCAGACCTGGCATGGTAATGTGGCTTCTTGTCTTTATCCTCCTTGTATACGTTGTAAACATGCACAGATTCTCTTCCTCTTAATTTTATGGAGAGATGGCTCAGTTAAAAAAATTATTACAATACTGTAGCAATGGCAATTTCTGCAATAAGACTACATCAGTTTATTATCTTTCAGTTGACAGATTGTATCCAAAGCTCTTAGCACAAATCACTGAACCTTGAATAAGAAGATTACTTAGTTGGTCAAATGTCCTGTGAAGCTGAAGAACAAAAAAGATCATTAAACACTTCCCAAACTCTACCATGTGCACTCCTTGTGCAAYCACCTTCCCCAAATACTGTGGGCATGGAATTAAGGAAAACGCAATGGCAGGATACATGAAACTTTAATAAGGAACACTAATAACACAATATAGGTGCTCAGATCTACCCAGAAGTAGGTTTGCTCATGGAGTGTCAGGGGGAAATGATGAAGAGGAGAGAAGAGGCTCTAAGAAAAGGTTTGCAGATGTCTGCAGAACAAGAGGACAGCATCGCAGATGAGTGAAGTGATTTGTGGGAAACATGGCCACAATGGGGGAAAAAAAAGGCAGAGAATAGGATTGTTTAGCAGAAAAGAAGTGGAACAGAGAAACTGACTCTAACTTCAAGAGTAAAGAAAGAGCAGAAGAGGTGATAAAGTAATGAGGAAGAAGAAAAGAGCTACTGAGTCCATAAGAAGCTGTGGAAACAGCCAAGGACTGAAATCTGGGAAGGAATATGGAGAGCATGGAGAGTACAGTGATCAAAAAGAATGGTGATGAGCCAGGAGGGCCATGGAGCAAAAGCCGACAGATAATGTCCATCCATGCTTCTGGAATTGGTTATTGAGGAAAATCCTTGGGCCTCTCATCAGGGAAGATCCAGGGGACAGAAGCRTTTCTGCAAGCCAGGGGGGCTGTTGGGTAGGGGGAAATCAAGACTGAAAGGGTCCCACAGGGAATATTTCAGAGTTCGCTTTTGACTACTCAGATAGGAACAGGTGATGCTGAGTGATTCTCAACACAACTGCTCCATGACAACTAAACYAGGCTGGGAAGATGCTCAGAGAAATATGTCTTCAGGTAAGTTTAGAAGGAGGCTGATGGCACACAGAGATAATGAAGATGGAGGTGTCTCAGGGACAGGCCTTGCCAGGATGAGGTGACAGTGCTGGGTGCAGGAATGCAACCACAGAAAGTGGCTTTAACTCAAAGGACAGACTACTATGAACAACTGGGGATCCAGAAGTGTGGGACCAGGCGCAGCCACCATGGGTAAGGAGAGGTCAAGCCAAGAAATCATGAGAAGAAGCTGGGAGAGACTGTGCAGTCTCAGTGCACACAGCAGAACAGTGTAAAGAGGGGTGCAACATCGGCAGGTACAAGGCTGCAGCAAAGAGGAAGCAAGTACTCATATTCCAGAGACCAGCAACAGGGTTGGTCATACAGGTGTTTTACTGGTCATAACAGGAGTGGCCGTAGCTCCCTGTGGTGGGGCTGCAGGCACAAAACTGCAGTAAGGTTTTAACAGTGTTCGGACATACTGCAGCCTGTCTCCTCTTCCTCCTCTCCTTGTGGGCAGAGGGATGCTTAATGTTCATTTCCTGCAGCAGAGGTTGCTGCAGTGATATTATTTTTAATGGGCATTAGTAACTACCCCTTTGAAGCAACACTGCAATTTTCAGTGTTTCCAGCTTGTTGCTCAGTCTGAAGTGGATGTAAGCTTGGTCTTTGGGTCAGGTGTATTCCAGTTGCAAGTTCACAGGGATGGTAACACTTTGAGACCCTGAGAGTTGACTGGAAGTTCTGGGCCCCTTTGTAAAATAAATTGCTTTGCTATGTAAGTGCCCTCAGCTGACGAGAAGCATGCCATCGTAAAAACAGTGATGTTTCCTATCCATGGAAGATTTACCCTATCTCAGGTCTTGCAGCTTCAAAGAAAATCAGCTGTTTAAAGCATAAAACAAAAAACCAAAATCCTCCATGAAAACAAAAATAATAATTTGATCATCTTGATAGCTTAGAAAAAAACTCACAGTCCTTTTCCCTTTTCCAAAGAAATATAATTAAGTCCATCCTTTTCTCCTACAGAGGAAGCAGAGATAGAAAGCTGAAATGCAGTTGTATATTAAAGCCTTTGGCTTATTCTCTAGCTCTGTGACTCACTAATCAGCCTCATGTTCACAACTGCCCTCTCCTTGGAGTGCAGAGRGGTGGTCTGACCTAAACCTTCCCTCCTTAGTCTGCTCCTGCCTTCTGTTGCAGATGGAAACTGTGTCCTTTAATGCTTACTAAGGCCAGGTGCCTGGCTAATGGCCTTTGGCTGCATGCACATACAGATTCCCCTGGCTTTGGTAATTTGTGCTTCTGGTTTTAGCTTTTAAATCCATCATCACGGCTGGCATGGACATCCTGGCTTATCCAGAACTACTCAAGCTCTGTGCCAGCAGTATCACTTTTGTAAAGCACTTTGAGATGCATGCCATGTAAGGAGCTGTAACTATCCTGTTGGGGTAATCTGGAGCAATAATCTGGAGGCAGCACTTACTGTCTGCAATATGTAATGGAGGACATATGTTCTGCTGCTACATCCTGCTTTGCAACAAGTTAGAGCGTACAGATTTATTCCTGCATTTTTGGTGTTAAGTTGCTTCTCTTGCATCTGCAACAGAAAAAGAAACCAGACTTAGTATACCACATGCATGATTTACACCTTCACAGATATTCACATACCACCTGTGCCTCTTGTTTTTGGAAGGCATCCTGGAAATAACACCAGGGATTAAATAAGTTCTGGTCTGTTACCTCACTGCAAAATGTGCAGGGGGTACTGGCTGCCTCAACTGAACAACCCACTTCCTTCTGCCTTCCCCTGGGAGGAGAATAGGATCAGGCCATGGAGATACCTTTCAGCTGTCTTCAGGTGCAAAGACCTAAGCCTCAGAAAGCTGATCTCCCCTCAAGTTTGCAGATGCCACCCTCCTTGCCCCCTTAGAAAAGGCAGGCTCTCCAGGCTTCCTGCGCTGAAAGGGCTGATCTCCACCCTCCAGGAGCTGATGGGTTGGCATGAAAAGAAAAATACCGTATCTTTAAACAAATGTTGCAACTGAAATGAATAAACCTGCCAATGTCTGCAAATGGACCAGTTCAGTAGCAGTAAATACTAGATATGTCAACAGTATGCCTAGTAGTAAATACTAGAAAACAACAATGAAAATGTCCACCTCTTCATCTGATGGCCAAAAAAGGTCTCCTTTTCACCAGGTTGCCTCAGGTGTGGATAGTCTTTTGGTATGGAGTAGCAACAGGCCGTTAGGGAAACTGTCATGGCTTGAAGCGGGAAATCCAGCAGCTCACTGATCAAGCTGCAACCATCATCCATACAGTTGTGCAGAAACCAGGAGGTGGCACAAAACCCGATCTGCCTCTTTGGCCGGTGGATGCCTGTATGTTAAAATCCCACTTCATGAGAGATTTTAGCCAGCTCTGCATTCACCCTGTGCTGCCAAGGCAGCAAGATGGTGATGGGTTTGGGAGAGAGGCCGTAACTTAGTTTTGCTGCCAAGCCCTTGACAATGGCCCTGGGAAAACCATTCCCCCTGGGCTGGCTACCCATCATGGCAGAGGAGCTGAGGCTCCTAGACTCCTCCGTGCTTTGAGCAGCCTCCTGTTTTCGCTTGTGAACTGGGGGCACGTGTGTGTCTGTCCGTGTCTGAGATGTGTTGCGTGCACAGCAGCATGTGAGCCCCTGCTCTACCGACTGTCAGTCAATACATTTAGCAAGAATAACACTATCATAGTTCCGAAAAGGAAAGTGCCTTTTAGTTTATGTCATTTAAAGCTGTGAGGTATTTGAATGGCGCCTTGAAAGTCATAAAGCAGTGATTTATGATGCTTTTTTATCTAATGATGTAACACACCCAAGAACTTTACCCTTGAACCACAGAGGAACAAACTTCAAATTATTTCCTCTTCATCTGTATTGCATCACTCTTTTCACTGGAAAAGATCAGCATTTCTGAGCAGAAGTCACAGAAACYGAGAACTGCATAGCTAACAGCCTTCATGTGGTGTGCCGCTATGGGAAAGCCTTATTTCTCCTGCCTCCCACCCTGGTGAGGGAGGTGAGCAGACTATCGCTGTCCTCTCAGTCCTTCACGGGCGTGGGACTGGGATGCGGGTCCCCCAGCAATGCAGGCACATGTGTGTGACACCCCAGAAGGCAGCCCTGCAYCCTCAGCAGCAGGACTTAGATCTAAAGCTAGAGCAGGAAATCCTCCCGACTTACAGTGCAATAACCGCTACAATAGCTGTCAAGGACGACTCAAAATGCATCTACATGTAGTTGTTCTCCAGCACCCTGGTAAATCAGCCCACAACTTGGTTGCCTGCTGGACAGCAGGGAACTTAATGCCTGATGCAGGAGGCTATTTAGAGATTTCATACTGTGCCATTGGCTGCTGACCTAGCACATGTTGCTAAATCTGAGCCAGAAATGCAATTGCAGTAATTCCCAGTTTACCCGATGCTTATTCCAATAATAAGGCAGAAGGAAGGGGGCTGCTAGGGGTAGGAAATCCAAAACTGCTGCTGCTGTATTTCACAGGATAGGGCAGAAGATAAGATTAATCATCTTGTCGGCATACCTGTTTTACCGCGGGCCATTAAAACTACCACTTACTCTTGTGCTGAGTCCAGTACACTGAATATATGTTTTATTTGGTCAGGCCACATCTTCTATTAAAAAACCAGCCAGTTTTGATGAGCAGGTCTGGAACAGGCCCTTGGATATCTTCTTTGACAACCAGACCCTGCAGTGCACCTTTGTTTTTATAAGATCAGTTGCATGTTACATCAAATTTAACAAGCCCAGGAATATGCTTCAGTGCCTTGATGCCTCCCTTTTTTTTTTCTCTGTCCGGCACAAACTACCATAATACCGTGAAAATGAAGGTTAGTTTGATTTTGTTTTCTTCTTGCTTCAAACAGCAAATAATGCAGTGACAGATGTTATGGTCACCAACCAAAATCTTGTGCTGTGATTAGCTATTATTAGCATGTCTCTAATCCCCAGGGGATTAAGTGGTCACCTAAGCATGGCTTCAAGTGTCACCTATGTCTCACATGGACATAAACTAATCTGTTTTGTTGGAAACAGATGAAGTGATAAGTGTTTCGAAGCCCTTCTAATTTACAGAAAACGCTGCAGTTCGTTCTCTCTCAAATCCCCGTGTCAGGGTGGAAAAGCACACTTCTGCACTCAGATTCAGTGTCAGCAGAAAGTCCTTTAAAAATCATGTGGGCATCTAGCCCTCAAAAAGCAGTTAAAGAAGTTACTTTTTATGTCATTCTTTAAGTTGCCAAGCATTTTAAAGAAATTAAATGGGCTTTCTGTTGATTTTCCTTTCACTTTTAAATGAAGTAAATGCTGCTGGTGAAGAAGACGCAAGTCCAAGGAGCGTGTGCCAGGGGAGCTGAAGGTAGGCAGCACAGTGCCTAGGCGATAGGTAACGAGCTGTGCCTGAATTAACGGAGCTGGCTATCTCCACGCTCAGTGCTGGAGGCCGCCAGCCCTGTGCAATCCTTCCAGGGACCCTGCTCATCCCTGGGGCGCAGTACACATGGTGAGCAGACAGCTGTAGCTGAAGGATTAGTTCAGCAAACAGCTGTTTGGCATCCTTCTAGAAAATCAGGCCAAGGGGTCCAGGCAGGACAAGGTAGATCCACATTGCCCAGGACACGAAGCAGCTGGTACCTCGTTGCAGCAGCTGGGCGTGTGCCCATCTCCCCACACCTCCAGGTCTTGGTGTCCCTGGATAAACCCAGCCAAAATGCCCAGGGAGAAGAAGGGGCCATTGTGCATAACACCGGCCAGCCCCAAAGTGCTCCACYTGCCCCAAAGAAAGTCACTTATAAAGAGCCAAGAGCATGGGGTGTGGTGGCGTGGCCCCACCATGGCTGGGGAGGTCATGGAGGCTGCACCCAGCCCCTCCATCAGGCAGAGGGGGGCATGCTGTGGCACTTGGTCCTGGTCACCCCCGGCCTGGGATGGGTGCTCTCACCTTCCTGTCCCAGTCACCAGCAGGTCACTGCCCTGTGAACTTGCCCATGCTGCCTTTGAAGCCACGCAGTTGGCGTGAACAGGGTACGCTCAGTCCCTCCACCAGACATGCGCATGCAAAGTATCATTGCCTCCCTCTAAAGTGGAAGTGGAAGCTGCACAGAGGCCAACCAAAGCTCCCTCTGGCAGCAAGCAAGGACAGTCTTTCCCAGGTAATGGGCAACCCTGAACAAGCTGCCTGGAAAGCAACACAGTTCACACCAGCTACCGGGCTAGGTTGCATGCTTCTGTTCAGGAATTCCTGGGCGAGTGGCTGTAAGTGATCTCTGCAGCAAGTCCAACACATCCAGAAGGCTTTAGCCTTACTCTGAATGTCCAGATTGCTGGATCAGCACCAGGAGGTTCAGAACTCCCTGGGCTTACTCTGTAGGAACTATATAGTCATGCCCAGTGGGTATGTGCAAGGCTTCCCAGCACCCAGCAGCACAGTGGGAGAAGTAACTGCTAGTGCTGGCAGCTCCTAGATGAGTGTCTGAAGTCTTAAATCTCCCAGAGGAGCCTTGGTAGAAAGAGTAGATGGGCAGCCTTTGCAAATTCTTTGGGCACTTGGGGAAATTGTAGGAATGGCGGGGACGGTTTGCTACCAAAAATGGTTTTTTAGCCATTTCTACCTTCTCATCTTTTTGCACTTTATTGCATCCCCATGGAAGGCTTCTAGGAAGAACATCTTGGGAAGGAGAGAGCTATAGTATTTATGTAACTGGAAATGTTGACAAGGTGAGCTGGGAAGAATGCGTATAAAGATGTTTCAGTGTACAGGAGAACTGGGCACTCCAGGATTTTGATGTGAACATGAAAGCAAAATCTTTATTTTTGCACTTTTTTTTTTCCCAGTTGATAATGCATAACATCTTTCTACTCTTGCAAGGATCACMTTAATTTGATGATGCAGATATTGGAAGAGCTAATTATATATCTACCCCATGCAAATTGTCAAACATGAACACGTGCCTATGAGTATGTATAGTCCATGAGTTTCTCTGGTTAATGCTCTGTGCTTATTCTCCCTAACACGTGTTAGAAGCAGAAAGACTTCAGTGAGACAAAGGTGTGGTACAATCACATCAACAGACTTATTAGCTTTCTGGGTAGCTTTTTCCATTATGTAAAAGCTGTGTTTGTATTAGTATAGCAGTCAGACCCACCAGTGTGAGGATTACAGTTGGTTTTTACATAATGGATTATCCAAGATTAAGCGTTTTATTCAGGCACACGAGCAAAAATAACCAATTAGTGACTTTGCAGATTCATTATTTAAAGGCAGCTGGAGGGCAATTGACACAAAACTCTCTTGCTGACTGCAGCCCAAAGACTGAAGCAGAGTAGTCTCAGAGATCTCCAGCGTCTCTACCCCAGCAGGTAGGTCTCTCTTCAGCAGARGTGGGCCAGATTGCACCTCTTGCAGCAGGGAAGTGCAGCTTGCATGGCAGCGGCTGGGAACAGAGTAGCTGCTCTGGTGTTTGCAGTTCCTGGGTTGGTAGCTTAAGCTTGGATGCTGCAGGCAAGTTTCAGGTAACTGTGTTTTATCTTGGCATCAGAACAGGTATTCAGGGTCAAATACTCTGCAAGAATGCATAGGCAGGTGCTCTCTTCCCGAAGTGTGAGTAACAAATATGCTGGGATACGGATGAGCTGGGATACCCGAGGAGATAAATAAAGCCATGGCCATCTTGTGGCTGTGCTGCAATGGCAGATCAAGCCTCTAGAAATTGAATATTATTTGTTATGTTTGTAGAGGGAATGGTCTGAGAGCAGACAATAGCAAGATGTATTTTGCCATTAGAGTAGGCAGCTAGGAAGAGCCTGTTTCAGTGATAAGAACTGGTCATAAAGAACACAGCTTTGCTGGCTTGAAAGCAAAGTGGACACTCGCCATGAAATAATTAGAAACAACATGCTTACAACCTACAGTGCTCTACCAGAGCTCATCAGAACATCATCTTGTGAAAACAAAAATAAAAAAAAATTCAAATTTGTATCAATTCTTACCAACCTTATCCAGAGTCTGGCTTGATTTGTAATGTAAAAATACCATGAATTGGAATACTACTACTGGCAAGCAAAATACTCTTACAAAGTAATTGCCATTGATGCTCAGTTTTTAGCTGGATTTAGGCACCACAATGACCCAGTGTTTTCTCAGTGGGGGAGTTGATAATCTACTCAACATGGAAAGAAACTAGTTTTAAAATGAGGGGAATGTATTTGTAGGAACAGCACTAGCTACCCACATCTACTGCATGAAATAAAACTTCATGTTTGCTTTTGTCTTGCAGAATGAAATACGCACAGTATGTTTTCCTGGCCTCGATCTTCTCCACTGTTGAATATAGCCTAGCTCAGACCTGTGCAGTGGAGTCTTTCTCTGTGAAAGACAATTTTGATCCAAAAAGGGTAATTATGGTTACTTCAACAGTATAAGTGAAGAAACTTCATATATAAGCTGTTTTGCCAGGTTATGGGTTGTGTTAATCCACAGGGGTTCCTCACCAACAAGTTAACTTCTTCTGTATGCTGTCTCTCAGACACTGTTTGCTTTTCTCACTCCTGTTTAACCTTCTGAGCATTATGGTAAAACCAGCCTTGAAAGTCAGGGATGTTACGCAGTTAGATGTCATTTTCTGTTAGCTCGAAGCTCGGTACAGATATCAGCTTTGAGCGGTCCCGTGAATGAAACAATTTAGATCCCCATCAGAGAGAAAGCCCAAACACATGCCCTGGGGGACTTGCATCCACCACCCATTCTTGGGACTCATAGCAAACTGAAAATTTATCTAGTTGGGTATCCTGAACACAGACTGACTCTTGTTTAAACACAGTATTTAATCTGCCTGCCTCTCAGGAGGAAATCAGGGCTAACCTGGTGTTGGAAAGGTCCAGACAGGTGTGCCAGTACGTATTTTGACTGTCCCTCAGGAAACACCACTTCCAGCTGCAGCTGGGTTGGGGCCAGCACTTCCTCTATACAAGATTGGCTTTGCTGGAAACAAACCCATGTCTGGGGAGAGCTTTGGGAACATCCCAGTTTTAAAAAGTCAAAGTTTTTCTCAGGCTCCTTATCTGGGACTTATGGACTCTGTTTCAGGCTTACGCATGTAACTTGCCAAACAGATCTCATTAGCTTCACTGAAGAATCAAATTTAACCCAGATAAGTTCTGCTTTCCTCAATATTTCTACTAATAATGTTACCTTTGAGGGCCTTCCTGTCTGTCAGTCACCTGTTTTGATGTTGTTTTCATTTTACTAGATACTTGTATCTACATTGTACATTTTCAGGGACCCATTTTTTCCTAGAAATTTTCTTCCCCTTAATCTCATTTCATTTCGCCCTGCTGCTAGTCTTCCCAACACATCCTTTCCTCTTCATAGTGCACAGTCATCGCTTTCTGCTTCTGCTAGACCCTTTTCACCGTCAGAGATCAACTGTGGCCCCCATCAGCCACAAGAGTGTCTCCAGCCAGCTTGCTAAGGTCTTTGTGGCTGCAATTTGGTATCGTTGGTGGTACCTTCCATGGAAAAGCAGGGGCCTGAATGGGAACAGGGAAGAACCAGCCTGACTCTCAGCAAGCATCTCGGGACGGGAGAAGCTTTCAGTGTGGGGTCACTGTGGTAGGAACGTCTCACATGACGAGTACAGGCACACAGAAGTGCAGAGCTGCCAGACCCACTCCTCCTGGAACAGAGGCAAGGGTTCATCAGACGGCGTAGCAGGACCTGTGTGCTACATACCCACCCAAACTCAGACTTTCTCTGTAGGCCAGGCAATGGATAGTTAGAAGGGCACTATGTTTACAAAAATGCTTTTGGACTAACCTTGCCGTGGTGATTAATCCAGATATTAATAGTCTTTCATGTTAGTATGCAGGGAAATGGTACGCCCTGGCCAAGAAGGATCCAGAAGGCCTTTTCCTTCAGGATAACATCTCTGCTGAATACACCGTGGAGGAAGATGGCACAATGACAGCGTCTTCCAAAGGCCGAGTGAAGCTTTTTGGGTGAGCTCTCTTTGACTTTCAGCTCTAGCTGAGATAATAGAGGAGGGGGACATGGATGGTGATCTATCCTGAGCACACAACATGACCAGGTTTTCTTCATCAAAAAGGAAAGCTCAGTCAAGGTAATATATTAGAAGCCAGAGGTTAGACACTTTTGAGTCCTGGGTTACTTCTCAGCCTGGCTCTGGTCTGTGTCCATCACAAACTACTGCATGAAGTCAATTATAAAGTCAAATCTTGAATGATGGAGCGGTTAGGTAAATGAATTGCAACCAAGTGAGAGGAGCTAGCGAAGCCTGTGGGGCTGCGAGGGCAGGACAGCTCTCATTTCACTGAGAGGTTCAGGGGAAGGAGAGCAGTGTAAGTTAGCATTACTTTCACAGATCTTTCAACACAGTGTTGGATGCACTTCTGAGAAAAACACGTGGTTAACTCTTGGATGCCATTGCGATGCCTGAATACAGAGATGGAAGGAAGCTCAACAGTTTTGCCTGTTGCTCATGGTTACTATAAGGAATTACAGCATGTAAAGGGATTAAATATCTTTCTGGGTGTAGAAAGAAAATCTGGGGTTTCCAGTAGGCTAGCACTAGTTCTGTTGTGCATTAACTATCAAAAACTGTCTAACTGCATGAATAATAGAGTAGAGCAGATGGCTATGAACCTTTTAAGTCTTAACAGCACAGCACTCCAGGATATTTTGGGACGGGGCAAATGAAGCTTTGCAGGCATGCCACGCAGTGTGGGTGGGAAGATTCCTGAAAGGACTCTTTAGAAACCAAGTGGGGTCTCAAGGCTGCTGGAAATGTCTTTCTGCAATGGCAGGGTAAAGGGGAAGCGCAGCCTATGCAAGGAAGGGAATGAAGACCCTTCCACTGTTTCACAAGTCCAGGTAATGCTTGACAAACTGTGCTAAGACACAGGTGGTATTCAAAGCAAACAGATGCCAATCAGAGAACGGCATTAGAAGAAATGGACGATGAAGATAGGCTGTTCAGGCACCTACAGGCTTCCCACAGCCTGTGTGAAGGCCTTTAACTAGCTTGGACAGTAGAGTGGCTGTAATTAAATCCGTGCTTTTAACAGACATCCCTGTGCCAATAGAGCTAAGAAGGATTACAGAGAGGAGAGCCAACTCCCTGCCTCCGTGTGGGCACGCAGCAAATGAGCCCAAATGAGCCCAAATGCAGGCCAGCTCACTCTGCAGGGAGCCAAGAAATGACGTCCATCATTTTGGTTGGTGACTGTCTGCTTGTACGGCAATGGGTGGTAAAAAGCCTGCTGAGCTGAAGGAGGCTTAGGGCACTGCCCCAGCCACAGCGTAGTTGCACAGCAGAGGGGAGGCCCAGACAGCAGCAATGCACTGTTGGTGATGTGGGGGGTGTCACAAATTTGCATTACTTAATGACAAACAGTGACTTTGCATTAAGAAAGGCCACGTCCACACCTGAGCCAGTTGTGCTGAACCGCAGCCTGGTTCTTGCCCAAGTCCTGAGTCAGGGACACCCATTTGAAGCTCACATGCCGCAGGGTTTTACCTTCAGTCTCATGGATCTCGTTGCAGGTTCTGGGTGATCTGTGCTGACATGGCTGCTCAGTACACAGTACCTGACCCAACCACTCCAGCAAAAATGTACATGACCTACCAAGGCCTGGCCAGCTACCTCTCCAGCGGTGGTGAGTGAACTTCTCCAGCCCCCCAGTGCTGGTCGATAGCTTACACCTGCCCAGATTTGTGTGTTTCAGTATATGAGCAGGAAAAACAGTTCAGCTCAGATTGCTCCAAGTAGAGACAAAGCATCCTTTTTTTGGGGGACGCTTTATCCAAGCAGTGTTTTTTGTCTCCACAGAAGGGGCAGGATCCAGAGACTCCCCAGAAACTCCACCTATGCACCGTATATATTAACAGGGAGGATGCAGCTTAGAGGCAATGGGCCACACACACAGATTTTGTACAGCCAAGTGGGRTGCTGAGCCTAGGGAATCAATACTTCCTGGGCCCCACAGTGGGCATTATAAAGGTGCTGAGGGTCAGTCGTCCTTGCACTCCTCATAGCTAATGGAGGGTCGACATGTGCACCCACATCTGTACTCCAGCAGCAAGGCGCAGTTCTCCTCAGACAGACACAGCTGGACTCAACAAAATGGAGCTGTTAACTGAAGTCCCCCTTGCAGAAGCTGCTCGTGCTGAACCTCAGTTACGCCCCTGCACACCTCATACTTTGTGCCTGAGTCTTCTATAGCTGTGGGACTCCAGCTGTGGAAGTTGGGCAGGACTCGGCCTGCTAATGCGTAAGAAGGAAGTACATTCACTTAGTACTGGCAGACAAGCCACACCAAAATGCACTCAGTTGGGCAAGGCAGGAAAACAGAAGGCATGTTTTGCTGAGGCTTCTTGTATAGGAAATGTAATCTGGATGGCCAAAATTTAATCTGTATGCCCCACCCCCCCATACTTGAGCGAGAAACATAAAGCGATTTTTTGTCATTGAAAACCTGGGAAGTCCTAGTCCTCCTAATACTTCTAGGCTAAGAAACCAAAGGTGAAAATGCACTGAACATCATGGGGAACAACACGGTCTCAAGATGTCCTGTGCTTGTCCCAGTTCTTCACTTCATGGTGTGGAGATAAGCTGGATGTGGGAGGTGACTTTAGATCCTTTGGAAAGCTATCCCTGCCATGTGCTGAAGTGCGGCATCTCCCTGCGGGATGACTAGGTCCACCTCTGCTCTGTTTTGCCCACCCTGACAAACACATGTGTTCTGATGTTTCAGGGGACAACTACTGGGTGATTGACACCGACTATGATAACTATGCCATTACCTATGCCTGCCGCAGTCTAAAGGAGGATGGCTCCTGTGATGATGGCTACTCCCTGATCTTCTCACGCAACCCCCGTGGCCTCCCGCCAGCCATTCAGCGCATTGTGCGTCAGAAGCAGGAAGAAATCTGCATGTCTGGCCAGTTCCAGCCTGTGCTTCAGTCAGGTACTTCAGGCTAATTAGCAAACTTACTCGAATGGCTGTGCTGGCAGCTTGTAGAGTAGGTGATCACATTTGCTTAAATGCAACAGAACTGTAGCAAACTAAGTTGCACTCTTTTAGCAACTTTTTTAAAATGTTATATCTAATAAGAAAATAGGTGCAAAGGGAAGTCCACGCAAGAGAGAGAGCCTGTTACAGGGCGGTTCTGCAGCCTTAAGTTTGCCCTTACAGGAATCCTGTGTGCTGAAACACACACTACCAAAGGAAGATCAGCTTTGTTACTTTGATAGATAGGATAGGGACGGGTGTAACAACCTGGTGTTTCTGCACTTGGAAATGCTTGTCTTGGCCACTCGGGTACCAGCATCTTACCTTAGGTCTGTGCACTGTCCTCCAGGAAAGGAGGAGAAGCTGCCTCCAGGAAGGAGCACCCTCACTCTTAGCTCCACCATGATTTCTGAGTAGCGGTCTGAGTAGCAGAGACGAGGGGCTCTGAGCAGCAGTTCTAACTGTGTCTGCTGGCAGTGGCAGTCAGTAGTTGCGCCACATACATGAGAACAGAGCATGTCTAAAGCCSATTTTGAGAGAACTTTTTTCTGGAGGCGTGGGAGCTGATCTTCTAGTTCATATGCTGTCCATGAGATAGGGAGATAAGTTTTCAGGGMTATGCTGGAGGCAGAAATTCCTCTTTGTTGGCAGCTGAGTGCCCACACCCTTCACACACACGCTGCCTCGCCTGGAGATTGGGCCTTTACTAAGCCAGGCCTGAGGACCTGGCCTGGGAGATTGCCACAGGAACGAACATGTCCTGCACTGCTGGGCAAGAAATAGCAGCTAAAACCTTCTGAACGGCACATCGTTGTGTGAGCCAGTCCTCCACTACAGAGCAGGTGCTGGCATCATCCAAGGTTATGGGGCTGGTATGGGCATCCCTGCCCCACGGCCCTCTGTATTGCTTACGGTAGCAGAAGGAGGGTGGTTGGTTTGTGGGCTCATGCCTAGGTGCTCGCCTAAGCTGAAAACTCACGGCTAGCTGGGACTAACAAAGGCTGTGCAAGTGCTATGCCAACAGACACAGAGCAATGTAAACAGCAGCTTTTGCACCCCCCCATCCTAATCTTGTACTGTACAGAAGTACCCTAGGAAGGTTATAGCTACAGCTTCACTGACGACGAAAAGGCTGCTAAAGCAGCACTTTGCAAATTTACTTACAAGGACTAAAGTTTACTTTTCTTTCTTTGCAGGGGCCTGCTAAAAGTACACTGCTGATCCTATCCTTAAGCAGAGAAACCAGACCTCTTGGTCTTGAAGTTGCCACTCAGCTAATAAAAAAAGAAAATCATAGTATGGACTAGTGTGTTTTTCCTGAAAAACACATGAAAATGTTGGGGTTTTTGTAAACTGTGCAATACAGTATCAATATTTGACTTTTCAAGGGAATACCTAATGTGGCATTTGTCAATAAATGTTTTTAAAAAAACACCTCCAAAACTGGTTTTTGTTACCTGCTGTCCTGTTGGAGAGCAGGAATAGCAGGGCTGCTCACCACGGGGAGGTGAGACGGCAGCCAAGGGTGGCCCCAGCAGAGGCGGGGCAGTGTCCCTCCCCAGCACCAAGCAGGGRGAGCAGGGCAGGGGCGGTGACAGGGACAGGTCCCCCGACAGTGCTGTCAGACAAATGCATGGTGACAGGGCAGGTCTGGGGTTCACCTGGGGAGTCCAGCCAGCGAGCGAGGGCAGCAAGGCACAGGGCAGGGCACAGGCATGCCTGCGAGGTGGCTCCGGCCAGGAACAGGACTGGAGAGTGGGTCAGAGCTACCTGCAGCAAGGCTCCCGAGGGGGCAGGGGCCTGGGCTGAGCTGAAGAGGGTTTGTGGACCATGGGCAAGGGGTATGTGGGTGGGGGTCCCAGGTGAGGCTGCGCAAAGCAGCGAAGGCTTGTGGGTGCCTGCAGGGCCCTGGCATACACAATATACCTCTCCCACCAACACTTCTATTTAAACTCTGAAGCTAACGAATCCTCTGGAACAACAATTCTGAGATGAGGCCAATAGTGTGATCCTTGCTACCTGGTAATACCTTGCGGTTATTTCCAGTACATCTGAATATTCAAAAGTCTGCACAGAGTATTTCTAACTAGCCCCTGAATCACAAATGCAATAAGGCATTCCTTTTGTTCCTTTCAATAACACTGGGGCATTGCTTTAAATGAGCAGTTACTTGCATTTCTAATTGCATAAGCAGTAATTTACTCCCCACTGCCTTCATAGTTCATCCTCCAGTATCTGAGAGGCATAGAACGGAAAGATAGAGAAGCAGCAGGTTTTATGGCCAAGGATTTAATAAATACTGGGAACCAAAAGAACAGTATCTAGACAACTCCATGTAGAAAAAGGGTAACCTGAGTCAGCATTTTTGACATGTATTTCCCACTGCTCTTAGTAAGATCACATTCACTTTGAATGTTTCCTATGAATAAAACTACCAGTCCAGAACACCCCCAGCACCCTGCTGAACCCTGAAGTTTGTCAGCAACACAAATTTTTACAGGTCATGATTACCAGGCATAGAGGGAAGACCAAGCTGAATGGCCCCTGCTCCTGAGGCTTTCAAAAGGTATGTAGCACAGCGTCGATACTGAGTTAAGACCTTCAGAGCACTACACTATAAAACAACTTCTGCAAGGTGCTTGCACAATTTTACCTACAGTATCCAGTGAGTATCATCTACTGCATGTGTTGGAAGGAGCATAAAAACCACAGACTAAAGACTCTTCTCCAAGGCCAGAGACATTATCCCAAGGATGCAGGGAAGTCTCTCAAGCTTGCGTTTCCCAGGATTTCCAGGCAGGACTCTTAAGGCTCTCAGCCAGCATCAAATGAAGGTGTTCCTTGCTCTTCTGGTCTAGGGAAAGCTACCCTCATGGGGAACCAGATTGTGAACTACCATCTAAAGCTAAGGACAGAAACAGAAGAGGAGCAGCAGGTAATGCAAATGAAAAACCACATAGATAGAAGCTATTGAGTGTTGAAAAAATATCAGCCTTTTGACCTGGACTAAGTGCAAGGTAAGTGCATTGATTGAATGTTCACCACTTGCCCCCCTCTCCCATGGGGAAGTATTGGGGTGGAGATCTGTGAACTTAGGACTTTTATGACAAGTGATTAGACAACGCTAACCTTTAGCTGAAGAATCCTGGCCGTTGGCCAGGACATTCAGACCAATACTACCAGTCCTAGAGAAGTGGGGTTTTTAATGTCTACAGTTATAGTAACTGTATGACCAGAGCAGATGGGAGTTCTAGCGAGAAGGATCTACGTGCAGGACCAAGTGCATCCTTATTGTGCTTGGTATAGTCTGTCCAGATGAGTTAGGCAGTGAAATCCCTCCTCAGCCACACAAGGTTGTGCCTCCAGGTTATAAGGACAACAGTGGTGATTCTGGGAGAATACACCATGGAGTTATCCATGCCCCAGGCTTTGTTCTTAAAGGAACTTGGGGAACACATTCCCATCAGGACCGCATGCAGGCCCTCATCATATGATCTGGTGAGTTAATAAGCAGATGGGAGTTAGCTCATATCCATTTCTCTCCACTGACTGCAGGAAATGTGAAAGATGAGGTAGGGTAGAGCAGGCAGCTACGAGCGTATTCTGATCTGATTTACACTTCTCTTGTTATTCCATTGAGTACAGCATAAAACATCTAAGGTACGTCTAGAGGCAGACACACTTCTGTGCTGTTTGAGCTGGCTGATGAGAACCAGTCTATTATTCCTTTTTTTAAGTGTGTGTGTAGGACCTAAATCATAACTTCTGTCCTGCACAAACTTTCCACTAACTAAAGAAAAGAAAAAGCTGTTTACAAATGAAAAGGACTGTTGTTTTGTCCTCAGAAGGTCCTTTAGTGCTGGCAGAAAAGCTACGACTGTGCAACAGCAGGAGAAACCCTGCAAGGATATTGTCCTTCACATGCCAGTGAACCTCCTCCCAGCAAGGACACTGTAAGTCCTGAGATCTGATGCTATGATACCACGTTGAGTTAGACCAGTTTTCCCTGGGCTGTGGTAACTAAGGCAATCCATGCATTTAAGTTCCTACTTCAGCCTTGTAATTTCTTATGGTCACACTCCCTTCACGCTTCATTTTTATGTAATGTTGGAACTTGTACCAATCAAGCTATCTTTTATACCTTGAGAAAAGGCTTTACTTCCCAAGATTAAGTTGTTGACACAAGAGTTTCGAGCAGCTTCCAGAACACAATGATCACATCCTGTTTTTACAGAGTTCATGTGAAAGATTAAAACCTGGTTTTATTGGGTAGCACAAAAGATGGCAACAAATGCAATATAGACACAATTAGACAATATAAAACACTCCTTGGAAAGGTTTTTCCCCAGCATTCATTTTAACAAACAGTTGCAAAACTGTTACATAGCCTCAGAAGCTTTTGCTTGAAGAGCAGGCCAAAAATCTCATCTTGCAGTTGCAGTTAGATTTTCCTATTTGGATTTATGGCCAGCAAGAGACATACCTGAGTGCTCTGGAGTCTTTATTTGGTTCTGATGCCACAGAACTACTAAGCAGCTGCTACTCTCACTTAGTGCTATGCACATCTGGCACTCCTGAAAACTGAGGGGGGTGTGTAATGCTCAGTAATGGAGGAGATGGTAGAGTTACACACGCAATTTTGGAAGCCCTATCAGACAGAGTCAGTGACAGATGGTTACAGAAAAATCAAGTTTCAAATATTAAATAACATTTTTCTGTAGACATTAAATTACAAAAAAGACAAAGGCACCCCAAAACTTCCATACTTTGTTGAAAATAAATTGAAGCCTGGAAATACCAAATTCTCTTCTCTGCTGCAATTGCTCATTGCCTAAAGGAGTAAGTTTATAYCAAAGAGCAAAGAAGAAGAAGAAGAAAAAAAATATCTTGCTGAATATTCAAAACTTGTTTCTGAACAGACAGTGCATCATTTTTGGTCAGCTCTGCTTTCCATGCATATTTGCCACTGCCAGGAAAATACCTGAAAAAGCAGTGTGCCTTCCACAGTTTGGATGATGTTTTATGTAAAAGCCCTAAAAGAGGGACCTAGTGACAGATTTTCAAAGTGGCTGGACTTGACCCTAAGAAACTCGATTTTAGTTGCATCTACAACATGTTAAGCTCTGCCCTTGCAAATAAAATTTCTGCTTTTTTATGGCTTCAGTAATGTATGAAATTTCACCTTGAAACTTTAGAGAAAACAGCACTCTTACTTTGCTTTTTAACAAGACAAAAAAAGTAAGCATGAGAATTACAAACCACTTCAAAGAGACAGCTGGGAGCCTCATGTCTGTCATTGCTGAGAAGCAGAAATCCTGGGCCAGCAGAACTAAAATCTTCTTAAAGATGGTAACTTGCCCTAAAGGAAATCACTTGCCATAGGGACAGACTTCAATACAGTGAAAGAGTAAGTGAATCACCATTCTCTGTTCTGCACTGTTGAAAACGCCAAACATTCCACTAGGACTCATCAGCCCTGCATCATTTGCCTCATACACGCCATTACTGACCTCACTTGTGTGAGGTATAATTTAAGTTTGTCTGCTAAATAAAGCAGGGCAGTGATTTTTGATCTTCTGTTTTTCATGATTTGCACACCTATACATTTTCTACTACATCCCTGCATAGCAAAATCAACACTCTTCATGAAAGCTATGCTTCATTTTTTTCGAACACCTGTAACTAGTACATAGTCCTTGGTTTGATAAAGTGCTATATTCTGATTGCCAGTGTGGGAAAATTTTAAAGCAGAAGGCTACTCAAATAGGACATCCTAACAGGGTAAACTGTCCTCTCAAGCTCCTGTATCTTCCCCTGCATCAGATGCACCGAAATCTCTCAAGGACCTATATTTGAATATTTAAAAAAGTTGTTTTTTCTGTGGTTCCACTTCATACTGGCAAAACAATATGTCTTAACTGCTAGATTTTATTTAACTGCGTATTCTGATTCTTCACCTAGGGGCAGTTATAACAACTTTGAAATGTATTTTTACTATCTCCATCCAAGTAGAATTTCTCACTAACTTTTTTGAAACTGAGAAAGTTATCAATTAAGTAGGCTCCAATGGCCCTTTTCTGTTCTGCACAAGCCTTTATGGGCAWGGAATTGGCAGATTAGGATGTGACAGGCGCTCCTTATTCAAACTTCAATGAGGCAAGAAATATTTCATCTGAATTCTGCAACTAAATGAATCTTTTAAGGCTAACTTTCAGCATAAGCACATGAACAAGTAACCAGAAGGTAAGGAGATACAAGGCCTCATCTCATATGTACTGATTTTTTGTATATGTTTCTTTTCTGTGCTGTAAAAGTGAGGCCATTTGAGGTAGTTCAGCTCYCTCCTACTGTGCAAACTTGTTTTGTCTGAGAATTTAATGTTTCATCAAATGTGCAGTCTTCGTTGTTATGTTGGTGAGGTGGCTGATGTCAGCAAAGAGAGCAGTAGGGGATTTGTTTGTGTGACAAAGTTGCTCCTCTTATGGAAAACACTCCAGCTGTTTTCACTGGCATTATCCTTCTCTTTACAAGCATTTTAAAGGCACAGTTCAAACTGTGCCAGTTGTGAAAAGGGGAGAGAAAAAAAACACCCCTGCAACTTCAGGGAACTTTGTTGTTACATAAAGTGTTTGGCAGCTGCAAGGACAGACAGAGGTGTTCTGTAGCCCATGATCTGGGGCTATCACACGCTTATGCACATGCTTTGCAAAGCACAGAAGCTCAAACTGTTCTTGGTTAATTGTTGTTAATTGTTAACTGATTGTCAGTAGCAGCCCTGTTAAATTCAAGAGTGTGCTCCCCTTGTAATATGAAAACACAAAAGGCTCTAACTAGCATTTCAGCTTTCTGCTGGCCACCCAAAGCCAAGCCTCATGTCACCTACAGTCTGAAAGGGGAGGCATGCTAGGGAGAGACGTTAGCTGTACGGGCTGTAGAAGGCCAGGCTAGGTGACAGCAATGGAGAGGAAGAGGGCTTTCAGGGTTAGAGCCTCCACCACAAAGAGGCAGCGGCTGATGGCCACAGTGCCCCTTTGAGGATGAGCTGCTAGGCCTTCCTCTGCCTGTGTGAGGGGGATGGCTCTGGCATCCAAATAACAGCCACAAATGCAGAGAGAAATGGGTGGAAATCCCTGTGAGAGGGTGAAGAACCTCATACATTTGAAGACATGGCAAGCACTCTGAAATAACCCACTGGAGCATGTGTAACTAACCAGCRGGGAAGCAGGGATCCTTCACTTCATGCTCCGGATGCTGTGCGCTTTTCCATCAAACCATTATGTCAAGACAGCCTGGCAGCTGAGGCAGGCAGTTCACTCTCATTCAGGTCCTTCTTGTGCCTTTGCTGCCATCCTCACTCATACAGTGAAGCGACGGTCCTGTTCCTGTTGCAGTTTGACCTCTACAAATCTTCGGTTTGTCCTGGCCATTAGTTCAGTGTAAAATAGGGAATAATAAATATTTATTCCCATAATTCCTAGTTACCAGGATGAATTCCAGTCCTACAGCAGYCTCCTACAATTGTACCGGTTGGGTTGTCAGTTATGGTGTTCGATAACGCTGTCTTTTGAGCTCTGAAGAGTTAATAGGGGCAGTTGCTTCTAACTTGCATTCCTAACTTGGTTCATCAGGTCCTTTCGATACTCCCTCCTCAGCTTGGGAGGAGTTTATTTTTGTGGGGAGTTGTCATTTGCAGGGAGCATACACCACTCGGTCACCAAGCCAGGCACCACTCTTCAGAGTCACTTGAAAACTTCAACATACTCCACAGGAAGAGAGGACAGGCCTGCCTTCCCCCAGTAGTCAATGGCACGCACTCTGTAAAATCCGGAGACTGAGCTTCCTGCAAATGAAAAGGTTAGAACTGGTCACTGTGAAAGGCTGACACCTGTGGCGTTTGGACGATGTCGAGCAGGCACTACTCCTATAAAATGTCGGTTTGTGGAATGGGCTGGGGAAGTGGTGAAATCAATTCTGCACCCTATGTAAGTGTGCCTGTGCCTGTCTAACTAAAAATTACTATAAATTCCTCATGGCCAAGAACTGGCTCTCTTTCTTTGTTGCACCAAGGGCCTCCTCTCTCCTCATTAGGATTTGCAAATACAGCTACAGGACTGCTGTCCCAGCAGTCCCTTTGGAAGAAGACTATGGCATCTTCTGCAACCCACAACTAGTAATTTCCTTTTTTCTGACTTACTTTTCTGCCTGAATTGTACCTTTGGAACAGGTTATGTGGGGACAGGATCAACAAAGAAGCAGAACAAGAAGCGTGCAGGCTGACTGAAAACCCTCTGCTCAACTSAGGAAGCACCACCACTTGCTCCAAAGGTATGTGAGTTGATGTTCTGTGGCTCTGCTGGTTTTTATCCTTGATCCAGTTTGAAGAACACAGCCTTCACTAGCAGTCTTTAACCTCACAAGCAATAGAAATGTTTTTTCTCGTCTATTTACTTGATTTTTATATGTGCTTTAGTATTTAATTTTTTTTTCTTAAAAAGAATGCTAGAAATAATGAGTGAGAAGGAAGTACATAGCAATAAAGGCTGCTGAGATGTGAGATTTTTTCAAGCAGTCTTTTCTTTTTTGTTTTTGAAACAAACAATTAAATCTGGTAGGTTCCCCAGATGTGTAGCACTAGGTGATAATGAATCCTAATTTCAGAGATTTGCCTTAGCCGTGATTTACATTCTTTGCTTACCTGTGTAGCCTTTACATTGCAATAATAGCTCTGAACTTTATTATGCACCCACTGCTGATGCTAAGCCTTTCTCAGGCTAAGATGAGCTTGTGTTTCTGGCAAAAACCTCTCTGAATTGCTCTTTATTAGTATCACTTTGAGGCAAGGTGTGTCTGTGTTTCACACAGCTGTGATCAGTGCTTATTAGTAATACTTGTTGGACAGTCACACTGCGGATTAGACCACATTTGGTTAAAAAAGCCAAAAAAACAACAAAAAAATACCCAAAGAAAACATCACTGCCTTCTTTCAGTGTTTTTCATCTGGGTATGTTTCTACTGCATCTAGGCTATACTTGAAGAGAAATGACCACAGGCTCTGGGAGAAGCTTTGCCTGTTGACAAAGATGAAACTCGCTGCCCTCTAATGTGAAACATCGAAAAGTTAGGCAGCTATTCAGGGCTGAAAAGAAAGCTCTACGGAACAGCAGAGAGGGGTCTCTCCTTGCCTAGGTGTTCAGATAGCCAGGACAAACTGTCCTACAGGAGGACCTCTTCTGTTTTTACAAGGGAGCACCTCAATAGCTTAAGATTGCCAAGCCATAAAAGGGTGTGTGAACAGTGACAGGTGATCACAACGAGAGCAGAACTACGACCTTCCCCTGCAGCACCTCAGAACATGATAAATGCAAGACAACCAACCGCTCCATGAAAGGCGGATGTGACCTCCCACTTATTTGTATGTTTATGCCAAATCCTTAGGCAGTCTAACACCTCAAGACTCAGTGGTACAAAACAAGTGCTACCAAGGCAGTTTGTTCCTACTGCCCTACCCCAAGAGCATTGTACAAATTTAGGCAAAGGCATGGCCAATACCTGTGGGATTGAGCCCAAACCTAGGCTTGCCTTGCTGTGAGTCTACTACCAAGAGCACAACACCAAGCTCTGGTCATGTCGAGCAAGTTTTTTTGTTCTCATTTTTGCATGCTTCTACACCAGCTACAAATAGAGACAAAAGTGCTGCTTTGCCTCTCTGGGAGCTTGCCAGGCCCACAGCTGGGGGACTTTGGTTTCTGTGACAAGGAATTTACTCATGGCAATACTCCTAATAATGCCCTCATGACTATTTGTCAATTAGTGCTTGTCCTGGAGAATAAGGCTTTTATTGAGAACGTGGTCCTAAAGGAAGGGATTGCTCTTATTTGTGATGGAGTGTATGTCACTAGCAAGCTACGTACCTTCTGTAGTTACTAAATGATGTTTCAGACACTCATGAGTAGCACTATTAACATGACAGATTACATAATATGCATATTCTTGCCTTACCTGGACTGTAGACCCAGAGAGTGAATATTGTGTCTTTGGTGTTAATCCGCTGGTATGCTTTTCCATCTGCTGAGAACTCCACTTCAAATGTCTTTATACATCTAGAAAAGAAAACCAGACAGCTCAGTAAATACAACTGATAATATGGTGAGCAATCAAATCCTAATCTCAGGGCCATTTCAACAAAGAAGGCAAAAAATAGGAAATATTCAGTTGACTGATTCCTACCAAATGTGGGGTGGCATGAATTGTCAGTATAAGGAAGAACCACGGCTCCAACAGCTCACAGAAGAACACCCAGACTGACTTGCTATATTTGGTACTTGCAGCATCACAAACTGTTAAGCACCTTTCACTCCCAAACCAGGGTTATCAAGGCTGAAGAGGCTAAGGAGACTGGTTTGAAAAGGAGCTAAGTCCTCCCTCCCTTCCTGAGGGAGTCTGGATGTACACTGGATGCCTCTGACAGTTCACCTACAGAGGGTTTCCAGTCTCGTATAGCTTGCTGGAGCAAGGAACTGAAGGTTTTCTCTTCCAGCTCACATCCCTTACAGCTATCTGCAAGATCCCACCTAGGCAGCTGCTGCTAATATAACTTTTATCATGGATCCTCCTGTCTGCTAAGGTGAAGGTGAGTCCCTCAAAAATGCCATTGGATGCTGGTGAGCAACAGGCAGATTCCTTTGCTCAGACCGCAAATTAGTCAGGATTGCTCTCCGTAGTTACTGCATGTAGGTCCTACAGTTCATTTTGTCAGACAAATGCCCTGTAGCATCTCTCAAGGAGCAAGTAGTCATTAATTTGTGAACTCGTTTCACTTCGTAGGACTGGTGGCAACTTCGGGAGTAATGTGCTGGTAACTCGGTTATATCAATTTTATTTTAAAAGCTACTTACTTTGAATTTACACAGCCATCGTCCCACAACACAATGACCTGTCCCTTTGTGAGAGGGATGAAATGAACACCGGTCACCTGTCCAAAGACACATGCCCATGTAAGAAAACTGTACAAACCAATCAGCCAGGTCAGATTTCTGTGTTCATCCTTTCTTGCTAATTATTTGCTTTGATTCTTTCTATTGAGACTGGGGGAAAAAACAAAATTCCTGGCTCTGTGACTTTGTAGGCTATGTCTCCAAACTGTCAACCTTGCAGAGGACCTTCAGAGGCTCTGGGCATCACTGTGAACACAGGTGGGACTCAATGAGCAGATACAGATGTCTATCTATGACAGCCACGATTCCATTTTATTTTTAGCTATCAATTATTAAGTGGAGAGCTGTTGTCAAGGCTGGTAGCACATGATGTGATTTTAAAAAAGATACTGCACTTTCCAGTACTGCATTATTATTTTCCCACCATGGATAAACTTGCATTTATCTCAGTGATCGCTCCTATCACTTGCTGTGGAATGCTTTATCTTGAAATATGCCTTGGAGAGCCTTCTCATCAAAGGAGAGAAGAATTGTTTTAACAAATAATAGGCCCAAATGCTAGTCCAGCTCTTGTTAGTACGACTTAAAGAAGGAAGCAGTTTCTAATTTGGTGAGTTTGACAGTAGAATACAACACCTACTTGATCAGGAACAGATCTGGGTCTTGCACAGATGTGGATAAGAAAGACTGAGGGAACGGGAAAGTCTTGCTTCAGTGTCAGGATGCCACCTTCAGGAAATGGGAATGGGCCTGTTGCCACCGGGTTCTGTGGGGCCAAAGAGAAGTGTTGTGAATAATCTTTCACTACCTAAAGGCCAATGTTACATCAGTGTAAAGTGACTGTGTATTTACTTTGGGACTGTAAATTTCCTAAATAGAGTTGGTGCTGATAAGTGGCTTACAGCCAAAGTTCTTCAAGCTGAGAGACTTTTCTATCTCGCTGGTTTTCCAGCTCTTCAGGAAACAGAGTTTGTCCATCTCACAAACTGGGTTAATCACAAATGTCCTTTAGGTGCAATCTGTCACTTCTAGTAACCTCCCACACATGCCTTTCAGTCTAGTGGTCTTTACAAACCACACCCCTGTCTCTCAGCTATGGATTCCCAGTGTGCAGTGAAAGCTATTGCTAGCTACAACAGCCACTCAGCTGGTCTCTGAGGCTGAGGTTTCACCAGATGGTCAAGAGTATCTAAAACCTTGCTGCTGCCCTGTTGAAGGAAGATCTGATGGCTCCTATAGTATCCCACAGGCCTTAGCAATAGTGGGTTATGGTGACTGGGAAGAGAAGACATAGTACTGTACACCAAAGTCAGAAGGCAATTATTGTCTATGGGCCCCAAAGGGGATAAAGGTGGCCTCCATTATTTTAACCCGTGGGTCTGAATGCATAGGGAAACTGTGGGAGAGGGAGCTAAAGTGACAGGCTGCTCACATATTCTCACATACAGCAAGTAATCTGGGCATGGCTTTTCTCAGTAGGGAGGAGAGGACTTACTCCTCAGTCCCCTCTGGCGTGCATTCAGAACTGGTGAGGATGAGGGGAAACTGCAGGCCTCCCTCTGAGCCCCTGAGAGATGCCAAGTGTGTTCTGAACTTGCACTGGGTAGTTTCCACCTCAGGCAGCTGTTTTTCTTCTGTTATTGAGGGGGGTTCATTTCAACTCTCTAATGCAGCAATTTGGCCCTTCTGTAATACACACAAGGCCATGTGACTTCTTTGGGGAGACAGAACAGAAAGGGTCTCAGAGCTCAYTGAAGTTTCAGAGAGAAGGTCGAACTTGCTCTGGAGCAACTCTGCCTCCTTAGTTTAAGGGTAGGCCAGTAGCAAAGAAGTTGGTCATCTACATTTAGTCTCCTGTATAACATAAATGCAAAGGTATCAGTTGTGTATCAGCTACATTTCTCTGCGTGACTGCAAGCGCATTTTCATATGTATATGAGATGTGCATGACTGTGGGCTAAGGGATTCTTGACTACCTGAGCTGATTTCTTGTCTACTTAGCTGTAGTTAACCAATTCACAAGCGCTTTACGGGTACAACACTTCAAGCAAATAATGGTCATACCTCAGCATCCCTTATTTGCTGGAACTGTTCTGGGGAAGGAAAGTCAGGGCTTCCTAGATTTTTCCACTTCAGGTAGGGATTGGTTTGGTTGTTATCCAGGTAATATGTCACATACACCAGCTCTTTAGGAACACAAATGAAAGACAGTAAACTCTTTACTTGGATTTAAAGATTAACAAGAATAAATTTAGCAGGTGTTTAAGTCTACCTTCTCAAAAGTGATTTCAGCACTCCGGAGTCTGGCTTCCACTGGAAAGTCACAACGCTAGCACTCTTACAAGGCTCTACAATTTATATTTGCCAAGTTTACATTTCAAGCTATTACTTCCATAACCGGAATTGAAACCCTCTTATTTTTTGCACAGGTGCTGCACACATTTGTTGGACAACTGCATCAACTGTGTAATGATGTGATCATGTTGGCTGTCTTGGAGTCATCCCAGTAAGGGAATTGTTGCCTGGCAATATCCAGCCAAGGACACTGAGATTAACAGCTTTCCAAAAAGGTAGCACTTGCAGCTGCCATTAAAGGCAGGGTCAAAGTTCAGGCATTAGGAAAAAGCCTTTCCTAGAAAAGCACCATCTTGTGTCAGAAAATCTGGGAGTGCCCAACAGATGAAAGTTAGCAAATGAAACTCACTCTGGCAACGAAAGGCAACGCAGCACAAGTGTTTCAGCAGATGTTCTAGCCTAAAGATCAATTATGTGAGCTGCCTACATGATGTTTGTTTACCTCTAAGTTTGGGGAAGTGGGTGGCGTTCACTGTGACGGTGCTGATGTTGGATGAAGTCCTGTTATCCTCACTTGAATACATCAGTAGAGTAGCTTGCCAACTGTCTGAGGGTTGCATCTCACTTGGGGTGTGCACAGATGCCAGGACACCGATTGTGCTGTTTTGAGTGCTTTCGCCTTCACTGCTGTTCACTTCTGCAAAAATCTGCTTTTCTCCTTTAAAAAATGTGACAACTCCGTAAGCATCACTGCTAGTCAGTCCTGTATTAGCTTCTGATACAGGAAGGGTCAAAACATGGGAATCTATAGGTTGGGCTATGTTCTAGCTTATTTTACCAGGTATAGCATTCAGTCAGGCTTATTTTAACAACAGCAGAGCATGCACATACTACAGCAGTTCTTATGCTTAGCAGTTCAGCTAGCAACATCTAAGCATGAAACAGTGAATTAGGATCTTCCTTTAGTATGCTGCATGGGTCTTCCAGCTGTGGGGATTTCTTAAAGACATCTGCAGCCTGATGTGGTGGCACAAGAGGGAGGTACCAGTCAACAAAAAAGGAGTGGGTGGCATACAGAGGGTGTAAACAAAGCAGTAAATTAAATTAAATGGATAACAGACTGTCCGGAGGATCTCCTGAGCTACTAATTTACCAGAGGAAATAAAGTTTCATTTTCTTAACACAGCTGGTAAACAGAGGGTAGAAGAAATCTTGTTTTTATCAGTGGTGGGATGGCTGGAATATCTCTCTTAGGCAGGAAGCTTCTAGGTAGAAGAGGTTATTGATGTGCTCTTTAATCAGTGGTTACTATACCTAGCAGTGCCAGCAAGCCCATGACAGTCAGCACTGGTTTCCGCACCATCTGGACATGAGGTGGCTTTGTATTGTTCATCTGAAAACGTGCTGTCAGAGTCCGCTGTGTGAAGTAATGGGGGTAGTAGCTCAAGAAGGCATTGTCATTACTCAGCAGTGTGTAGTTGATGGTGTTGTTGGCTTTGGAAATGAGCAGGTTTTGATGCTGGATGATTACCTGCAAAGTCATAGAGAAGATGGAACTTCATCCTGGAGAAAATCCAACAAACACATGATGTCTGTATTTTTTTTAAATCTTTACATATTTAAAGAGCATATTGAAAAGAGCTGTCACTCTGCCATTTAGAAAAGTTTGAAGAGCTAAACTGTTCCTCACAACTCTTGGAGAAACTATTCTTTTGGTGATACATTAATCACTGGAAAATTTGAAGTATCCACATAGTTTTGCCAGTAAAAAGTCTCTGAAATAATACTAGAACTCTGCATAAATTATGAATATAATTCCTTGGCTACTGCACTACAAATGATGCTCCTCTGTTTTGAATATTAAATTAGTAATCTGGATTTACCATCTGAATTAAATCTAAATGGTTCTCCAATTCTGGAGTTACTTTGTACCCACTACGCGAGTGTCCAGGAGCTGGTCCTCGATTCTGTTCCTCAATGAGTCATTTTACCCACTTGGTGCTAACATGGAATTATTTCTCCCAGTATTTCACTAGTTGCTGTGCTGCTTTCGTGCAAAATGACAGAGCTTCCAAGCTCTCTGTTTACCAGATTGTGCCTAAGTATCAGAATCAAACAGAACTTTAGAAGGCTGACAACTGAAAAGGTCTCATAATTGTGTTCCTGAAGGAAAACAGGGCTCCAGCTCCTATCCACCCAAGTGTTAATTTTCCGTTGGATGTGTCTTTTTTCCTCCCTTCATACCACCATGTCATTCTAAACACTGTTGTTTGCTGTCACAAACTCCCTGCAATGCAGTCACTGACTTGTTGCTTTGGAGAAGACTGCTTCTGTATGCAGCCTAAAGGAGCTGGGAGCCTTCGTCTCCACAGGAGCAGCTGATAAGACGTATCTTTTTCCAGATGACATACRTGCTCCCAGGTTTGGGAATTAGTACTTTGCACTGGAGGGCTTGGACTCTGGATGCTGTATAAGGTAGTGGCTCACAGAGCAACAGGCCTGCAGTAGGAATTATTGCTATGCAGGGTCAAGAGCTGAGCTTGCTCTGGGGCCAGGCTACAACTCCTGCAGGGGCAGGAATGCTGAGCATTCTCTTCTCCTGCTTTTCTGTTCAACAGCAGTAATTACTAGCAGTAATTAATAAGACCATGTGTACAGTCATTATCCAAAACCAAAGAATGGGCTTATCCTGAGACCTCAAGGGACTTCTTAATTATACCTGATGTCTCTTGATGCAATACACTTATGAAGGACCTGGGAAGTAACATCTTACATAAGTGAGGTGATAGCTAGCAGTAGTGAGATTATAGCAGTAGTATTACATGGAGAGAGGATGTGTGGGTATAGTCTTATCAGGTGGATCTAACTGGGGCACTGTATATAATATCTGACACATTCTCCAACACATGGAAGGCTAGTTGTCAGTTGTTTTTTTTTCTTAAAGGGAAGATGAAGAAAACTAATACAAACTAAATTAAGCTACTGAAAACAGACTATTCAGGGAAACCCCAGCTGTATCAATAGGGAGCTCTCCTTTTGTTGGATCTATTACTCTGAGRGGCTGCTTAAAAATTGACTGTAAGTCTACTTTTGCAACTGCACTAACGCATCAGGAGACYCTAACGTGACAAGACTGTCAATGAACTGAGTTACCTTTACAACCATAGCTGCATAGGTCACATCAGCTCGCCACAGCTGTGGAATGGACCATCCAACCATTGGATCTGCTTCATCGTTGTATATGGCAACAGAAGCAAAATTTGGAAACAGCTTCTGAATTTGTTCAACTGCTTCTACTTCTTGTTGCAAAATGTAGAGAGAACTCCCACCTCCCTGCAACAATATTTCATACCTGCTTAGTGAAAGTGAGCAAACAGTAGTAAACACACAGACATAACATACAGCATATTCTGAAAACGTGTTCTTGGAGTCTCTGATGAGCTGTGGGCCAGACAGTGTTAGTATTTTTACCTAATCCATTACAGCATGTGCTGTTTGCATGAGCTCCTCCTAGAATATACGACAGAAAAGAGGTAGAGGAGTTGTTTCCCCCTGGGAATTAGGCAAAGGCAAATTTGCTTTGAGTTGAAGTCTTGCAACTGAACATCTTCAAAGTTTCGTTAGAATAGGTAGCCACGCTTCCTGCTATAGGCTGGACACTTATCTGGAAATCAACTTCATAAATCCAAATAAAATATAACTTAGATTGAACTGATTAAAAAAATAGCCTTAAACTGAAATCTTGGGCTGACCTTCTTATGGAGAGAGATGTAGTCCAGCCTTACACCAGTCTCCCCTGTGAAGAAGTTGGTTCCATTGTAGCAATGACACAGAAGACTCCAGCATATGGGTGACTTGGGTAAGGGGTGGAAGGAATCCCCAGGCCCTCCAAATTTTAGTAGAGGACTGGCTGCTCTTAATCCTTCTGAGCAAGCATCATAATAGTTGACAAACCCTGAAGTCCAAGCAGATGCATACATCAAACATGGTAACTCAAAATAGAATCTTGATCTAAAACTACAGAGAGATGTTGTAACTCTATTGTTGCATTTATTGGCAGGACCTCACAAAGTGGGGCTACACTTTCCTATGCACTGACAACACGAGAAGACATCAAAACCTCAGCTGCATTCACAAGGCTCTCTCAAAGGTCATGTGAAGACAGGTTCCCAAAGCATGCATCTGCCAATGAACAGTTTTTCTCTTACTCCACCCTTCACCACTTTACCCCCAGTAACCTTACTTTATATGCAAACAATGAACTGTGTAACTCCTGATTTGTTTTCTCTGTTCTACTATCCCTGTATGTATACTAATGTCCAAGCAGGGAACAAAGCGGTAACATGTCAGTAACATGTCAGTAAACAGACTAGGTATACCTTTCACATTCCTTATCTCTCCTACCTACCTTATTTCTTTGCCAGCATCTCTCCTTTCTCACTGTCACCAATCCAGCCACCCCACACACCTGTCTCACTTTATTACACTATTAAGTGCTCCAAAATGTGCTTACCTTTCACTGTCATGGACACATTATCAAAGTCGTGGTGGTCTGGTTCATTCCATGTTTCAAAATTCCATTTGGCAACATGCTCCAATCCGTACCTATCTGTAGGAGAGGCCTCRTTTATCAGTGAGCTGTGTATCCAGACAACCCTATCAATTAGTCACTGATCCAGACAATCCTATCCATTAGGGCTGCAGGTGAGGTTCAGTACCCAGAGCTATAACAGGGTATAAATATTACCTATTTTTAATAATGAGGGAAACGTGATTTTGGTAGTTTCAAAATAATCTCTCATTTTTGATGGAATGCAGCAATATTTGAAAAACACGAAAGGTCAGAGGGAGGTAATGTGAATTACAGCCTTGTGGTTTGGGCACTCACCTCGCCTTAATTCAGGTTGAGGCTTCTGTCTCATTAGAGATATTTGAAGCTGGTATGTGGGAAGCATTCAGGTTATCACGTCTTAGTGCAAGCTGGTGGTCTACAACCACAACAACATAACGAAGTTAAAAGTCAGTCCTCAGAGGCAGGCCAAATGTGCTACCCAGAACAAACTGCTCATTCAGGATGTTCTCATGGATCAGCAAAAAAGGGGCTGTTATCCCATTGTCTGTTCTGGCATGGGTTTTTTCCTGTTCTGTGCTGAAATCCAGGGTCTTGAAATTGATCACAATACACAGAATTTTCTGGGGTAGTTGGAAGGGATTACAACAGAATAAATAACAGGGCTTTTTTCTTCCTTTTTTTTTTTGGAACTTACCTACGTATCTGCTGGCCAGAAGTGTAATTAAGTTTCTCCATCTTACTACCTGTTTTTTATCTTCAAAATCTGAAAAATATCCTGATGGATTTCCCATCAATTCAAATCCTAAAAAAGACACAAAAGATCGGTCTCCTTTTTTGTGAATGCTATCTCCCTTTGATTAATGAACGGGTTATTGCATTATCTGAAACAAACTTGTTAATGAAGAAGCATTATTAAATGGGCTTTCTTTCCTGTTTCTACATGTCCCCACCAGGAATATTTCAGATTTGAGGTTGCTCACACTTGTTACTTGTCAATGACTATAGTAAGCAATACTGATACTTACCATCACAAATTCAGGGCTCAGAAGGAACTTCAAACAGTGGTAGTTTGTAGAAATTCAGGGGAAGCTATACCTTGAGTATCTGCTTCTCTGCCTTTTTAGGTACATGTTAATGGGTACACAGCTTTCTCTTCTTCAAGAGATCTCATCTCCCAACTCATACATCTCAAACTGTTGTTAAAAGCAGTGTAAAACCATTTGTGTTGTCTTAATTGCCCTAATAGTGTTTTGCTCACACTGTTCACATTTATATGGACACGAGGTAAAGGCAAGTAGGAAAAGTATAAATTTTTATCAAAATCAGCTTTGGCAAAACTCTCCAAGAATTTGCTGATGATTGCACAATATGGGCAAACAGATGTAGCAAGTTGTGGAGGTAGGGAGCTGCCCTTACCTGGAATTAGCTTATTTTCCCACAGGCGATCCATAAGGTTATCCAAGGCCGTAAAATTGTAGTGAAGTTTCCCATTCATCACTCTGAAGAATACAGGTAATAAAAAGTACAAATGTAAATATTATAGCAAAGGTGGCACTTGGCTGCAGACAATGGGTCAGATGGCTGCCTTCTTTTGGCTCTCAAAATTTACATGTAACTAGGGTTCTTGGAATTGTACACAAACTTCCTTCCTCTAAAGTAACATACGTTCACCATAAGCAAGTCATGTTTCTTGTCCAATCCATAACCTTCTCCTATTCCAGCAGCAGCAACAGAAGCAATATAATGAACTTGCTTGCTGGATTTTGAGTTTGTAACAGGATATTAAGATCTCTAACTCTTTGCTGAAGTGAAATTTACCTAGACTATTTTTTGGCTAAGCTGTTCTTTCAGTCTCCATTTGATTACCTTCTGCTAGGCCAGCTGGTTTCCACCTTGCCTCATATGCAGTCTTTCTTAATGTTCTCTTAATTTGCAATATGTAATATAGCTTTCTTAGTAGCGCTTCTTATGGGTTTAGGTCCAGCTGAGAAATAACTTTGTACCTTTCAAAGAATGCTGAATTTATGCACACAATGTTTGTAATTTTTACTTCATTGTTAGCATTYGCTTACTATTTCTCCTGTACTCCCAGGATCTCAGGCTGCAATCCTGTTACCCAGCTTTGAATACATGTGTTCAAAGACTTAGAGGTAGTCCCATGATGCATCCCTTTGTGTCAGTGAATCTTGCAGGAGCACAGGTAGTAAAATTTGGGCATGCACCTGCATGGGAACACTGGAGTTCTTTTACCCAAGGGATGCAAACTGCTATCTGAATTTATCTATGATACATTTGAAGATATGCTTTAAATTTAAATTTAAATTTAAATTTAAATTTAAATTAAAGGCTTTTCTTGCCTGGTATCCAGTGAAAACAAATATAACATAATATGTGGGTCAGCGCATAATTTCCCTTAACTTCTGAACTTGTGGTCTCATTTAACTGAATTCTGATAGGACGGGAGAAGTTTTGCCAGTATGAAGTGCCAAATAGGAATTAAAAATGAACTTCTGTTGACAATATTCTGTAGTGTGACTTATTGCAATTTGACCCAAGCCACAGCCTTGGCCTGGTGCCCAAATTCTGACCTCAGTRTGCCCTGAGCAAAAGGCTTTGTAAGCACCCTTGAGAGAAGTCCAGCCCTGGTCACATAGGAGGGCTGACCAGGGTCTTGCCAGCACTTCTCAAAGCTGATTTCTCCAGCCTTGCCAGAGCACTACACCTAATTTCTCTGGTACAGTGCAGCCTGAGCTCTGCCTCTGCTGTCCTGCCTGCTCCTTCCCAGGCACCTTGCCTCTGCTTGGGTGGAAAGCTATACAAGTGAACTGCAGATGCAATGTCCTAGGTATGATGGAAGGGGGAGAGACAATCACAGTTCCTGTAACTGATCTGTGCTAGCAAGGCATGATGAGCACACAGGATAAAAAGTGAGAATGAGGCAGTCTGCAGATCTCTTAAATCATGACCATGCTGGGCTCTGTGCTGAGATTCACAACTTGTTTCTTTCTGTGCCTTCCCATGCGTTTCTGAGCCTCTTAGACTGAGGTTCTTCCTCTGTGCTTTCTGCCAAGGGAAGGTTTCAGTGAAGAACCTGTAACAGTAATCCCGAAGTTGTCGGAGAATCAAGAAGGGCTGACAGAATTGCCTAGTGAATAAAAAAGGAAACTGTGCAACCTGAAGAGGACAAAGTGCCATCAGCATCTCTATGATCTAGAAGAGGAAAACAGGACAGGCAAAACAAATGTAACATAACCCATATCCACTGTAGCAGCTCCACCTGTGATGTAAGCAAGCACACAATCTTAGCCCCAGCACGGTCACACTCTTTGCCAAAGACCTGAAGCTGKCTTTTCTCTTTTAAAGTGTGATCTACCACCATGACAGAAATTGTCATGTCTGCAGCCACCGATGGGCTTGCAGTTCCTGCCAGAGTCAAATGGTGCAGCTGTGAAAGAAGCAAATAGCAGAAAGATATTTATTTACTTTAGTATCCATATGAATCCATTTTAGAAGTTACTGCTGAACTACAGAATGGCCATTTGGAACTAGGGGATTTTTTTGGCTTAGACAGTTAAAAAAGAAGTCTGACAGTCCTATTCCAAAGTTCAAAGACAAATATTTTGTTGCAAAAGGTAGCTCTGCTCCCTTAGATCCATTAACTATTTCCAGTTGTACCCTGTGTTCTATTGAAATATTTGCTTACATGCACACTTACAGTCAGTGAGCATAAGAATGATTAACTCTACTGTCTTGTAAAAACTTAATAATGCCATTTAGATAATAGCAAAGGAACTAATGTCTCCCCATCTTCAGTCTAAGGTCTACACAGTACTATATGAAAACACATGGGTAAATAGGGCCTTCTATCTGATGCATGTACACTTAAGATCCCAGCATATCTACATTTTTCCTCCTGTATCAATTAAGTAAAACATTGAAAACAGAGTGCCATTGCTAGCCATGACTGAAGTGATGGTGCATGAGATCTGTAACACACTGTGTTATGTGTGTAGGTGTAGAGGCACTTCTTATGTCCTTTGGCTCATCTATCACTTACGAGAATCTTCTCTTGCTTGCAAATGGATTAGGCAGTATGCTCCTATTAATAAAATGATTACTTGACTGATAGGATTGCCACTTTCTCAGATCTTGATCTTATCCTTACCCATACTACTTTTCTGATGTGAAATGGATGCTATTTTTTTAACCTATACAGGATCACTAGAATTTGGGTTGCATGGTTGCATGCCATGAGGTGCCTGGAAGCCATGCTGACTGCTGTGCATGAGGCACAGCAGGAACCTCACAAGCTGGTATTATTTACAAACATTCTGCATGGGGAAGATCGGTTCAACTGTCAGGCTGTTACCAGGAGTGCTATAAATATAATTTTAGGACACTGAAGACCAGATCAAAACTGTTACAGGCATGAGACAAGGTAAACCCCTGACCCAGGATAAATTCACTTGATATTGTCAAAGTTATTCAAAACAGCTTTGTACATCTGACCGAGGACCTGCTGATGCAGCATCACAYACCTATGATTGGGCCCTTTTTAGCAAGCTCACAGACTTTTACAGTCTTCTACCTTTTCTTTGCCTGCTCCTCTTCTGAACTCTCTGCYCTTAAGTCATGGTTTCTAGACACCACTGTCTTAATTTATGAACATGCAGAAGGCTATGTCCTTGGAATTTCATTTGATTACTTGCCAGACTGGGACTGTTCATTGTTTGCTGTTGGGTACTTCTGACGTGGAGTGGCAATCACTGTCTTGTCTGTGCCTGGCTTTCAAATGTTCCTCAACCAGGCTTTTTCTGGGAGACTTGCCAGATAAGGCCTTCCTCATCTTCAGTCACAACAAGCAACTACACTAAAGCACGTTTAGTGGCACCCTCGCACCAATGTCCCAGGCCTGAGGCTGCTATACTCCAGAGACTGCTGCCTGCTGGTGAGGTGTCTTTCCAATCTTTGCCATGGTCTCAGTTCCAGACCCATTTGTATGTGCTGCCTCTTGAGAGCAACAACCGTGCTGTGAACATGAAGAACAGTGATGAGTACAGAGGGGAGTCTGCTGGCTGTCACAAAATCTTGTTGCTCTCTTCTTTGGAAAGGCTTGCCTTTTGGAAAGGCTTGGGCCATCCCTTGCTGAGTCAAAGGTTACAGGCCCATGTTAACAGCTTTCCACTGCCTCCCTTTACTGGAGTAAGGTTTTTCCAGTATGGAGAGAAATTATTTTCAGGTGCATAGGTAGCTACTGGATAGCTTGACAAAGTGTTGTAAGATACTCATGCTGTGCTTCTTATCCATGCCACTTTTAGCATACTCCCATTCACGAACTTAATCTCTTGGGAGGGCAGGGGTAAGCGAGCTTTGGCTGTCAACACCCTGCATCACAGCCAGATCTCCTCCAGTTAGCACAGCTGTGGATACTGCTCCTTAGCCTACAGCTGCAGCTCCCCTCCTGTGCCCAGCGTCTGCTGCTTCTCTCCTGCCCTGGGTTGATCCTGTCCAGGGATATAGTTGCACGCCCTAGAAAGCAAGTGCACACACAGACATTGGACCAAATATCTTATCTACAGAGAAGAAAGCAAGAAAAACACAGGCAGGGAGTGTTTTCATTCCGGGTAATCTTCAATCAAGTATTGAATCATTGATAACAGGTCAAGCTAACTTTATCAAACTTTATTGTAATGTACTGAACAAAATTTCCTGGGATAGGAAGCCTTGTGGTTGACCCCTGTCAGTAGGTCACAGCCCGTTTAGGAACTCAAAGGTAACATGTAAGGTAACCATCAACAGAGCTATTCTATTGAAGAGACCTTTGTCTGGCCTAGGATTGATATGATCGGGAAATATCTATATACTGCAGTGGTGCCTTTCTCATCCTGACATTCTCACTTAACTGGTGTGGCCTCCCTTTGCATTTCTGGTGGACACAGTTACCACGCACATCAGAAGCTAACATAATCTGGCTTGCTTTCACCAATATCTGAGAACAGCCTCTCTTCTGGTAGATTGGCCATAGTGGCTGGCTAACACCACTCCCAAGGCAGCAGAACCTGCTTGCATCCTCTCTGGGAGCTTCGGCTGGGAAAGACTGCTCACCTAGTGGCAAATGCAGCCAAGAAATAGGGACAGAAAACTGGCACAAGGTGTTGGCAAAGGAGAGGTGCAAATGACACCTTAACAATAAACAAAATTTTTCAGCAGGGTATTGGCTGACCTCAGACTTGAAAGGTGCACTCCATGAGGGAGCCACCTAAAAAAGACCCTGCTTGATGGGGGGGTTTTCTCTGTTACAGTCTCAGAGAGAAGTGAAAATGCAGTCTAAGGTACTACCCTGCTATGGTGTCTGCTGAGATAACGATCATATTACATACCACCATTTGTTTGACAGAGATGCTTAGCTGTGTGCCAGACCACCCTTGTCCGGCCTTGTAAGCCGGTTCCTGTAAACATACACTCTCTTGGCCATGGTGCCAGGATGTGGACCAATGGTAACACAGTCACTGTCGTTCTGATGAGTGCAAATATGCATGATAATTAAATTCCCCCTCTCAAAAGTAAACCAAGAGTAAACAGTTGTTGCAGTAGGTGACTACTATCAGTAGCATCCTTAGATACAGTGTCCCAGGGAATTGCTTATTGCCTTTCTAGAGTCTGTGATGCCATTTTAGAGATCACAAAACTCCAGAACAGACACAAATGCCCGTCTAACCTGGAAGGGAGCTCAGTGTCCAAAGCCAAGATGTTCACTGCAAAGATGTAGGAACAAACACCGATAAACCATGCCAGTTCAAACTCTTGCTGCTACCAGGTCCTCCAGAAGGAACTGTCTTGAATAAACTGTCTTATTTCTTTAGCCAGGAGAGCAGGCTGTTGAAGTGACAGTGAAGCACATAAGCTGTGAGCACAGCATCTTCAAGATGAAGGTCAAAAGCTCTGGATAGGAAATGTCAACAAGTTTATCTTTCCCAACAGGGCAACTTGTTGCCCTCCAAGTCCCTCTTACAACACAAAAGGATCCTGCCTCCTTGTTTTTTACTTACTYTTGCAGCTATGAGGAATGAAATGAAGCCAGTTTAAAGTTCAGGCTGTTACAAAGACCTTGTTTGCTCCAAAACCACCAATTGTCTACACAAGCTTCTTGTTCTGCTGAGTACTTTAAAAACCTCGGGACCTTAAAAACAGGTCCTAAGGGACTGTGAGCACTATGGAAATGATACCTCAGAGTATATGAAGGGCAGAATAGCTGTCATTAGCATTCACCTTTCCAGAGGCTGCTTTCTCAGCAGTTATTGCTCCAGGTTTCCTCAACGTCAACCAAAAAAACCCTACTAGATTGGTACTTTAGGTTTAAGCACAAGATCTTTAATGAATAACTATGACATCAGCAGACTCCTGGGTTATTCATAAACAACACTCCCCCCTTCTGAATTCAGTGGAAGCTGACAATACAGTACTCATTCACACCAGAGCTGCTTCTACCATGTTCTTGCTCCATTCGCTCTTGCTTCCTATGATCATTACAGGTATGGTAAATCGGCTCCCTTCCATGAAATCCCCATATCCCAAAATAACCACAATCACTTGASCTTTTGCAGGATCATGAACACTGATTCCTTCTCCCTGGCAGTCCCCAGGCAAAATACAGCCTGTGCTTTTCACATATGCTTCGCAGACCATAAACCTCATTCAGAGGCTTTTTCAAAGTTGCAAGGCCAAAGACTGCTGCACCCGTGCCAAAGAACTGGCATATTTTATCAGTTCYGGGTTTTATTTATTGCGTTAATACTTCTCTGCATTTGCTTCTCAGCTATACCATTTGTGTAAGTGGGGACTGAAAATTTGCTTGCTTTACAATTATGGCACAGCTTCTGCACAGAGGCGCAATGCTGGCCGAAGACTTCAGTCCATGCTGGACCCAAATTACACATAATTCACTTACCCTATAGCATGAATGAGTCAGCCCAGCAATAATGGGAGGATGCATTACAAAATCACACAGCCAGGCAGCATCCAGCCCTTGCTGATGTCACAGCTTGTCACAGTTAATCCATCCACACAACCAACCAGCACGATGCATGCGCAAAAAGAAGGACGGATATGAATCTTCGTGGTTTAGGAACAAATTGGCTTCAAAAATGCAAAATACAACATCTGTTATTTATTGGAAATCACTGCCTCTTCTACAAGCCAGCCAGGAGGCCGTGCATTCAGCTGAATCTTTTTATTTTTTTTTAAATACATAAAAATAGAATTGACTTGGATTTATACAGCATCTTAATTAGCTTCTTTCCTCTTTGAAACCAGCGTTATTTGACCTCTACCTTGCAAAGCAACTCACAAAATCCTTGTTGTGATCTGGCTAAAATTCACATGCACAGAAGTGCAAGCAAACAATGAATGCTTTCAAGCTGATGCTAATCACGGCCTATGATTTTCCATTTCTTATTCAGCCTGCTTTTGTGAGCACAGTCTCAGTCGTTCGTTCAGCAATGAGCGTGCTGTGTGTGGGGGGAAGAGAGAGAGAGGCAGACAAAGCATCAACAGCTTCCTGTGCCGAGGTGAGTTAGCTTGCTAGGAAAATATTGTTAGACTGTTGTGTCTTCCCCCCCCCACTTCCCCTCTTTTAAAACAAATTCAAGATGTAAAAGGGGAAACGGGCTACGAAAGCATAGCAATTTAGGCAAAGGCATAATGTTTTAGTATCTGGCCTCTCCAGACATGCGAACATATCCAATCAGATCATCTAGGCATGGATAATTTAGACTGTTGTGAGATCTTGTGATCCCTTGTTGAGATCTTGTTGTGATCCCTTGTTGAGATCTGTTGTGTCCACATTCATTTACGCAGGGAAGTAATCAAATAATGATAAGGCGAATCCAGTGGCAGTAAATGCTTTTTGACTGATTCTTCACTATACATTTAAAGGCTCAGTCAGTGACTGAAAGGTAGGCTCAGTCACTCTATGTGAGCTGGGCTGCTAGAGGACACCTTTCTTTCTGATTGAGTTTGATGTATGGAAGTGATTTCCTCCTGCATAATACATGGCTAAAAGTAAAGTGTTCATTGTGGTTTTATGCTGTCCTTGATGATGGACCTCCAAATAATGCCATCTAAAAGCAAAACTTTCGGAAAGAGGATAGGGAGACTAAATCCATAATGAAGATTAAAGGGTGACTTTTCAGATGCACACGGAAGAGGAATGATGACCAAGTGCTAAAACTAGCTTGCTTCAAGCACATAGCTCCTTTTGGCACTGCCTGGGAAAGCTGTCACTGAACTTTTCTTTCCAAGCAGCAGCAGAACTGTTCTCTGTATGCATCCAGCATTCTAATTCAAGCACCCAGCCTAATACTGCACCTTCAGTAACGAGTCTCCATGGTACATATTTTTGACTTACTGGTTTCATCTCACAGTACTGTTATTGTCACTCCTTCATTTTCACATCTTTATTTTCTTTTTATGCTCCTTCTATTCTTTTGCCTGTTAACTGTATGTGGAAATATAGTCCAAAAGCATGTGAATCCAACTATAGCACAGGACATAGCTTATTTACTGTTGTGTAATATCACAACAAGGAGTTGGAATGATTGCCCTCCCTGCTGCCAAATATACAAGAACCAACTTCAACAATGCTCTACTTAGTCTGCTCTGTACATCTTGCAAGTGCTCGGGTTGCTCATAGGTTCCACACACATGCTGTAAACTGGACCTGAAATTTTGCATTAATGCACAGTGTGCTACTTTTATCAGGCGTTTAACTTTTTCCATCTTATGGTTCTCAAAACCTGTTTCCACTTGGTGAGATCTGTATTGAGGAGCATATAATGGGACAATCAACAGTCAATCTAAGAAAAGAAGAACATGGAGCTAATACTGAAGGTGTGAAGACTTGCAGCTAGACTTCTCAGCTTTTCTAATGTCTAAAGTACAGATAGCACACGGTGTCTGATGAAGTCCAGCTGCTCCTGGATCTATTTGCATGGCAGATGTACTTTCAGGTGTGTCTTTCTATATCAATCCTTGCTTGCCCACAGGCAACTGTATGTCTAACTTGAATGTATCATTTATTTGAAAAATGAAAAATAGGAGAGGTCTTCACTAAATGATACTGAGTTCATTTCCTAATTTATTGATGTTTAATAACTTATGATGGTGAAAACGCACAACAAATATACCATGGACTGTCTTGCTCTTAATCTTGCAGAATTTTTGTGATGAGTGATTTCTGAATACTTCAGAACAGACAAATGAGCACTATAACCCAATCTGGAAAGAACAGCTCTTTAAATGGCATCCCAGTGTCTGCTCTTGGCTCTTGAATGTAAAATATAGCAAAATCTCTTACAATTAAGGAGGTAAAACTAACCAATTGCATTTATAGACAGTTTTCAATGAGATGGAAACCTACACATCTCTCCAAACTGAGAGATGATAATTCTATTCTGAACCTGGTTTTGGAATTACAGTTTAGGCTAGTGATGTATTATTAAACATGGCAATGATAGCTCTTCCTCTCCATGGTCTTCATGTTCATGTATAACCTTTTTTTCTTCTTTCTTCCCCCATCCCACTTCATTTTTCACTAATATGAAAAATACCTCCCTTTTCAGTATAAAAGTGCATTGTATTCTGTGCTTATGAAACATGAAAAATTATCTCACAATGCAGTAAGAAATCCTCTATTTTCTCTGCACACAGAAATGGGTTTTGAATATCCAGTTAAGATTACACATGAATGCAAGGAATCGGTGAAGAAGCTTCGGTATTCCTGAGAGACTATCCTTGCTACAGTAAATKTGCCTCTAAGATTTACAAATATCAGTAGTAACGTTCAACCTATCAAATCAATCAATAAGCAGGCTTTGGTTCCACAGTTCTGGCTGTTTAGGGATGAAACAATAGGCAGTTTTGTTTACGAGGCAGACAAGCTCAGACATTCTGCACTCAATGGCAGCTGAAGGCGTGTAAAGTCTTCCTAGATGTTAAGATTTATTAGCCAAGCCCCCTCCATGATGTATTTTAATAAAAATCCTTTTTCAAAGGAGACAACTCCATTAATGACCATGGACAGCACAACACTGTGTGTAAGGACAGTTCCACACACTGCCTACCCTAATCCCATTTAACACATTAGGGTATTTTTTTGTCTAATTGAAGTAAGTATACAAAACCCCTGAAACTGTTTAAGCTAAGTCAGAACTGCATTTCTATTTGATCTCCACGTAGTGCAACTGGCTCTATTAAAAGAGAATAGCAGGAATGAGTAAGAAGGCAGAGATTACCAGCCCCTGTAATGTAATGATTTTAAGCTTATCTTCTACCTGTGATTACACTCTACAGGACAAAGATTTTCTCCAGTGCTACTATTTATTTATGTTATCTCACTGTAAACACCATTGGAGTAATATCATTGGACAGACCCAAACTATATCACAACAGAATTTCTAATCCACTGTTGTAGAAAGTTGTGCTCCTGAGGAACTGTGCTACTGTGTGGTGATAAGAAATCTGTTGTGGAACTACTACAGCTACTTTGTGCCTTTGGTAACCGCTAATCAATTGGTTCTATGTTTGTAGTGAGAAACAGAAGGAGGGATGCATAGTAAAGGACAGTCTTACTCAGTTTTGAAAATATACCTTTGCACTGAACTTTGCAGATCTCAGAGTTTCTCCTGCAGCAGGGACTACAGAAGATTATTTTTTTAAAAAAAAGCTAATCAATAACTTGTCTCTCCCCTCCCATATACTCATCATTTTCAGCTGCACTGGACACTTGCCACAGCTAGAGAAGGAATGTTAGGCGTAGCATATAGGGGCTTTTAAAAGAGTGGATGCTTATTTTTAGTCCTCCCATCTTTCCTATTAAATAGCAACCAAATGTGTGCTTTTTAGGCACATCGCCTGGTCGCTATGGCATAAAGGTAAATTGTAGACTAATTGAGGCTTGAGGGCATTTTAAATAATGCAGACATAAGGCTTAAGTGTTTTTTATAATTCACTGAATTTATGAACTTCAAACACTTGCACAGAAGGAAGAACAAGGCTATTACATTTGCACTATGTACTTTTGAAGATTTGATGTTATTGATTGCAGCCCAGTAAACAAACACATTTAACCTTCCCTGTATGACTAATTTAGCATTATTTTCTCAAGTATGTCATTAGGTTGCCAAATACGAATTGTATGTAGTAATGCCGTGAATTGTTCTGAAATCTTCTGAAATCCTCAAGTAAATATGTCAACAAAGCCAAATATATTTTATCTCTTTAGAGCATTTATTTCACAAATACCCTCAGGTAGATTTTGCTTTTAACCTTTTGCAGTTCTTAATCCAGTTAGTATTAGGCATCTGTTCAAAAGGGTAACTAATAAGTCACACAAAGGAAAATCATCTGTAAACTCTCAACTACTGGTCAATGGTAATTTTTTTTTTAAATGTAGTTTCTATTAAAGATAGGTGTTTCATTGTAGCATGTCTTTTGGTTATTTTGGCGAATTACCATTGTTTCTTAAATACACAGTTGAGCATTTGACATGGAAAGGCAGTCTCTTTTAGAACTTAGTCCTGCTTTGTTAGTGTCAGTGCAACTCAACCAGGATGCCAGGAGCTGCCCACTCAGAAATTATTGTTGGACTGAAGCCTTGATGAATGGCTTCATGCTATGGAGTGTGAACTAGCATGTCCATAATTAAAGCACTGATGAACCTTCTGCTGTCAGTACTTCTGGACGTTAAGTGAAGCTTGTTCATCATAAAACATAGTTTCTTCAAAACTAGATTATTTTCACAACTCCTAGAGACAGAATAAGAGACTGCTTCATCTTGTCACTTTTTTCCCCTACGTGGAATTGTCCTGTCCACAGATATTTAGCCTCACTTGAATGGTGCTGTGCCTAAATACTGTTCACATATTTCAAAATTATAATTTCAAATTTCTTTCTTTTAAAATTTCAGGAAGTGTTCTTTTTAGGCTAGCTTGAGGCAAAACAGAGTTACAACTGACTCTATATGGTAGGGGTCAAGTGATAACATGAACATCCTGTAGTACTCTTAGGAGCCTGATACTGGGAAAAGTGCTGTTGGAGAGGTCTCTTTCAAAAAAATGTGAAGTGGGGCAAAACCCAATTATTCTGCAATTTCCAGGATTGCAAATACTAGAAGTTGCAGAGTTTCCAAATATTGGAAACATGTTGTAAAGGAGAACAAAGTAGGCAAGCTTACTTTGGTCCTGAAGCAGACGGCATGCACATTTTAAGAGGTCATTAGAGAAGATGACTCTTGGTTCTAAGAATTATGTGGTAAAATGGACGAAAGGACTAATTTGAGAGACTGAGTTTAAGTCACTTTATCTTCAAGAAAGAAATACCACAGGCCTGAAAAGAAATTAACAGAAGTAATAAAGCCATTTTCTATTCTGTGGTGCACAAGACCAAAGAGACACACTATCTTACCGCCACCAGTGTGCAAAATTCATTATGCAGATTAAGTGCACAACTGCTTCCCTTTAATTCTAAGAGCTACCTTGGGAATGGCAAAGGGACAGGAATGCTTGACAAGACTTTCTACAGGAAAAGGGCAAGAAAGAGGATTTTACTAAGACATAAATGACCTTCTTTAGCTTTTAGGATTAGAATGTCACAACTACTGTTACCAGGTTTGAGTTCTTGGTAACGGCCTGTAGTTTTAGGAAGCCATGACTAGTTTAACATCACAGAGATGAGATGTGCTTCCCTTTCTTTTCCACCCTCATGTTAGTGTTTTGACGTTTCATTTCTGTCATTTTCATSGGTCTTTTTGCACTGGGATAAAAGATGATGTTGGAACCTGGTCCTCTGTAGACATGCTTGCGCACTGCAGCCCCCGGCAAGCCCTCCTGCTGGCAGGGAAGGARGAACCATCTTCCGCTATCCAGCAACACAGCCTTTTTCAGGCCCTGCACTTCCCTTCTCAGATTCTTATTGCATGTTCGTGTTCTCCCTTGGCTGAGAAACATACACATCCCCTCATTCCTTAGCTTGTAGGCCAACCGAATGCAGTTCCTGTGAGTCCTGGCCTTGTGCCCAATCAATCTACACTGCTTAGTAACCATTAAACATTACCTATCACCTTTGTTGAGAGGAGGAGATGGATGATTATTTGTCTTTTGAATAGGTCTGCACCTATCCAAAGAGCTAAGGTAACAGAGAGGGGACTTGGACATTTATATACCTCACAAAGAATGAACAGAAAGTCAGTCTTTGTCCTGCTGATCTGCTGACATTTTACAGTCTTTGGTTTACACAGAAGCAACAGAGATCTTGTGATCTGAATGTGCTGACGTGTAGGAATGGAACTCTGACCTCCCGCAGTCCCATCCTATGTGACGAGCAGAACAGTACTCATTCCAACCTGCAAAATGCACAAATCTCAGGCAAGACTGCAGTTCTATTCTTACACCTTGAATATGTAAAATCAAAAGCTAATGCTATATGAGGATGCATAAACCAGATCAAATCTCAGATGAGAAGCAGCTTCAAAGGTCAGAGATGTGCTAGCCTGAACTCAGCATAATTTTTGGATCAGCGTTAGTTAATTAATAATCCTACGCATTATTTAAACTCAAATCCTCAGCGAGTGCTGCATATATATCCAAGTTTTTAGAGCGGTACAAGTGACAACACACTACCAAGCAGCAAGATCAAGATTCCATAACTACCCATTCTTCCCTTGAGGAACATTTAGCTAATAATTATCCTTTATGCAAATAGAGCAATGCCTGACTGAAGACTTTCATTCATTCCAATGTGCAAAAACAGAGCTGAACATTCCTGTCAAAAAGCTATCCAGGTAAGAGATTTACCTCGCCTCCCACACCCCTGAACTCAGGTTTTATTTGTTCTTTGCCTGTTTTCAAAGGAGCAAAACTGCTTCTTTCCAGTTATTTTTCATTGGTGTTTGCTTTTTAAGTTTTGTCATTATTCTCTTCTTCATAATATTGCTTATAAGGTAGATACTGGGCAAAGGTTTGTAAAACATGTAGTCAGCTGCAATTGGTATGGAAGTAATCTTTCCTGCAAACCCTGGTCTAAGAATTCAAGACTAGCCATTTGGCTAGTTTTTATTTGTACTTAAGAAAAGTGCCGTACATGAAGCTTATCTGGTTCTCAAAGTATTAAATTATTGTTAAAACTGAGCATTTTCTTAGTGATTAAATATGAAAGAGGGTTTCCAAAATATTGTCCTTATTGCGTGTAGTAAACCCAAGATACCAGGGAAGGGAACAGGAAAAAACATGAGAATGGGATATCAATTTGGTTTTCTCTACATGTGACTAAATGCCACTAAACAAAGTCCAGCAAACAGAAAACAGAGCTTAGTGTTTAGCTTTGTGACTGATGACTACAGTCTTGGAAAGCTGTCTTGAAAGATTTTTTTTTAAAAACAGACTTTCACTTTGGAGCAGCTACATTTCCAAAAGCAAAAAGTCTGATTTTCAGGAATGTTCTTTGACCCCACAGAAAATGTCTTTTTAGTGGTCATGCCCTAGGACTCTCCAGAAGAATAATGCTGTCTTGCCTTCAAGTGCATGCCAATATTTCGACCAGCATGTTCTGGAACCCCTGAACAAAACCAGTCCCTGGAGAACCAGTGAAACTACTTGATCATTTATTTCCTAGGGCTGATCATTCCCAAGGATGATCTGATGGGCCAGCTTTAACAACAGCTGCTGGCTGACTGTGTGAGTTCTACTGTAGCCTGCTCATCACCTCTGGGATTGCTACATGTCAGTGCCTGTCATCTTACCCACTGGGACACCGGACTGGGAATCCTTGGGAAAATATGAATTGAATCACAGCTCCTGGTGAATGCAGGCATTTGAAAAAAGAGCCTAACTTGCCTTGGAAATCCTAGATCAATTTATAGCTGGAAGTAGAAGTTGTGAATTGGAGATTTTAATTAGAAATACACAAATCTCAAAGATTGCTCAGAATAACTCCTTAGTATAGCAGTGTTAATTTGTAGAGGACTTAGACTAATGTCCTGGCTTTCCTGACTCATAGAGACCAATAAACTGTAATATTTTTTCCTCTTTCACTTTTGGATTAGCATAACGTTGAAACTTAATAGGAAAATGCTTTGAAGCCACTGTATTTTACCCAGATACAGTAAAAAACTAAGCCCATCAAGTTTCACATGATTTTCCTAAAAAGCACTGCGATGTTCTTTGCCTATAGTCTGAAAGCTTGCTAGGTCAGCGTTTAAATAAATGGTTTTGGTTGCTGGCACCTTGCTTAAGTCTGCTGCCAAGTACATCTAGGTGCCGGTGCTCTAAAGCTGAAAATACAATAGCTTATGCAAGACAGAGAGAAACATTCATTTCACTTGTTCTGTTTTGTCACTTGATCCTTTCTAAAACTCATAGGTTATGTCGACATCTCTAAGTAATTTTGCACAACAAAAGCAGATTAATAAATCAAAGCAGTAGGTGCTGAAGCAGTATTGTATTATATTATATGCATTTCAGGGGATTTTATTTCAGACTAGTCAGGTCCCACAGACTAAATATCCTCACCACATCTGTTCAAATCTGTCCAAAGAACCAATTGCTGGCTTGAGTTTTTATGCCACCATAAAGGGTCAGAGTGCACTGGGGCAGAGCTTCTGGGTAATTTCCTCTGAAAAAAGTCTGGTTTGCAAGCATAACACGCCTCTGTACATTGAATCTATGCATCGTAAATGAGGTTAACCAGGGATTTTTTTCAAAACTGTGTTAATGCTCAAAACCAGAACAGTAATGTAGTCATAGCCACTAGAGACCAAAAGAGGTTGCTTACAGGCAGAAAGATGAAATGAAAGATGAGTAACAGTTTAACTCAACACCTACAAGTGTTTAAATCAAATACTTAGCTAAACTGATGTCTCTCATGTTTTTCTGTGATTTATGCAACAAAAATACAATGAAACTTCAGATGATAAATATGAAACCTGCTCTACCCACATTAATTTTCAGCTGATTTTTCATAGTTCAAACATAGAGAAAACTGCAAGCATCACTTGGCTCAAACGATATAAAGGGCTCTATCCTAACTTACACTTGCAATCACTATTTCAGCAAGAGCGAGCAATTCCAGTATAGAGTTGTGATACACTGTCTGACTTCAGTCCCAAAGACAACATTTAAGAGATCTCATTAGCATAGAGAGGCAGGCTCACCCTGCCTATTCCCTCTTGGACTTTCTAGAGATACAGCTTCATATTTTCTGGTGGACAATCAGGATGTGGAGACAAAAGGATGCATCAGAAGAAAGTTTTTTTGGGTTGTGCTGTTTCACAAAGAACAACTCATCCAGCCAGAATGGTTATACGTGTACCAACAGAAACTGCTTGCCAAGGAATCTGCAAAGAGAAATCCCACTGAACATGTTGTGATGAATGTTTCTCCCCTGCAGAGAGATTTTGTCAGGTCAGTGGCATGGTGAAAAGACAGGAAGAAAGGTGGGACTAAGGCCAGTTGGAAAGTCAGCAGTTTGTTTGGCTTGTTTCTCTTTTTCACAAGATAAACCGAGTCACTGCATTTAACCCGAAAGAGTGAGTGGTTTAGACAGTGGTTCTGCTCAAGCAGGGGGGAAAAAAAAAAAAAAAGCCTTTTGCTTTTGCTCACATGGTCAAGGGCAACTTGAAAAAACTTAACTGTGAAGATTTCAAACATCAAAATACAATTAAAAGTAACCAAGACTACTTTCCGTTGTAATGATATGCATGATACGTATGTATATGAATGTGCACGCAAGTAACTTTCACTTGTATWAAACAGTTGAGAATGTTCCGATACCAAAGTAAAATGCAATGATAGACATGTTCTATGCTATATGCTGCTTCATCTGTGCATCTCTGCTAAGAACAGCTCTTTCAGCAAGCGATGGGAAGCCTTCACTTGAATAAAATGCAAACACTATGTTCTGTGAAGCTCTGGGGGGTGAGGGGGAGCCTGAAATAGGGGTTGTCCCTTTTCTCATAAACCGCTTAGTATGGGCTGAGCTGAAAATGGGTCAGTTTGGCGAACCAGTAGAGGAATCTATTTACTGACACCCTTAGGGCTCTTGAATATTGCTCGAGTATTACCACTGTGGAAGGATGGTGGTGTACCTCAGTGCCAGAATCAGAAGGCTGGAGTCTACTCATGTGGCACAGGAGCAGACAGATCTGCTCTCCGCCCTCATGTCTTTGGAGATAGCAAGAGCATTGGAAGCTCCCAGCTCTCTGCTAGGCTGCACAAATGTACAGGGGATAGCATGCAGCCACAGTGGAATCCCATTTTTTTCAGGTGAAGCAACTAAGTTATTACTGAGCTACAGGCATCACAGCCTGAGAATCCTTGGGTTACACAGTTGAAAAATGTTTTGCTGGTAACAACGTCCCTTCCATTATTTGGTGTGGCTTTACTGTTATAAAAGTAACAATTAAACATGAGCAGTTTCTGGAAACCAATAACATCCTGTTTTACAGCTGAGTGTTTTACAGCTAGCATGTTCATTTGACACGGATTCTGAAAATGTATCTAGCAGAATAAATGGTTATTTACAGGAAGGAAACCCTTATTTTCAAGAGAAAAAAGAATTGAAGAAAATGACCTCCCGTCAGCATTTGGCTGTGTTTTAGCTTGAATGTATTTATTCCACCAGGAAGGTTTTTTTGACCTTTGTCTAAAATGCATCAAAACGGCTGAAAAGATACAAGCTTTATCATACTGGCTTTTTTTTTTTTGTTGGCTTTTACAAAAAGCTACTATTCTGATTATCCAGTGAGGCAGTACAGCCAAGATATATTACTAAATTATCATTCACACATAAGATCTCTTAACAGATTTCCAGAGAAATTATATTCCAATAATCTTATRTATTAAAAACTATTATCATCCCTCAGGAAGCTGCACAAACAACGCATATGTGTGAATTTTAATGAGTTTTTTTTGTAAACACAAATTTACTTGCAAGTAAATTGTGTGAGTTTAGAGGGACAGACAAAGCAATTGTACGATTAAATATATGAGCCCAGTGTACAGAAGCCGATGCAATCTTTTTTGTGTAGCCTATCAAAAGCATTCATTGGGTATTGAACTGCCCACTAGCTTTTAAGGGCACCGTATTTATTTCTTGGCTGTCTGAATTCACTTGGCTGTAAAAAGTGGGTGGCATTCAAACAGGACTTGCTGTCCTCACGCACAAGCCTCTCATTCTCCAATTTAATTTAGGTAAGACAGGAACTGTTGTTTTTTTGCATCTTAAAAACGAGTGTCTTTATTACAGTTGCTAGCATTCTGTATTTGATAAACTTTAAGCATAAGCTAAGTATTTCTCTTGGTGTTGTAACTTCTTTTCTCTTTTCTCTCACCTTTGCATCCTAACAAAGACTAGATCCAACCTATTTCCTGTCCAAACAGATCTTGCCTAGCATAAACACGCAGCACGTTAGAGTCTAAAGTAAATTTGGCACTACTGATAAAAAATAGCCATCAATCTTTCTAAATAATTACATCAAATTTTAATTAGTTTTCCCTCATGATGGAAATAAGCCTTACTTACAAAGATAAAGAAACTTAAACAGTGGGAGCTGAAAACTATTTAATGTCATTGGGATGGATAGAAATCTACTGATTTTTTAAAATATATTTAGACTACTATGCAGGTAATTTTCAACTTGGACAATCAGTCCACACACCTCTAAGAAGAATCGCTTTTCTGCCTTTTACCAAATTACGAATTATGTATCTGTAACACTTAAATATCCTGTTTCAAGCTGTAGTTAAACTATGCATGGCCTTAGAAATCACTCTGTGTCATTTAAAATAATACCTGGGAACTTGTTTAAGACTTCTCCACTAGTTACAGATACGTATCTTCTTGTTGTTGTCAATTTGCTTGCAAAAGGTATTTGTTAAAAGCCTGAAAAAAATTTCTAAGCAGGATAGACAGAGGACTTTATAATAAGCCACTCTCTACTTGGAGTGCTACAGATCGAAAGCTTACAGGCTGTTGGTAATCTATTCTTTTGCTTATCAATTATGCTTCCAGTTGGACCCATAAGCCCTTTGTTTTTTCTCAGCTTGGGATTCTACACTTTAACCGGGTGTTACCAAACATTAACAAACCAAAATACTCTTCTTAACAAAAAAAAAAAAAGTATGACATTTACACAGAGAATGATGACTTCTGTCACTAGAGTCTAAACTTACTATTAACTGTTAAAATTATTAAAATATAACAACAGAATACTGTGCCGGTAAGTGTACTTCCAGTTTTAGGAAACTGATGGGTATGGCTTCTGTCCCTAGACACCGAGGGAAGAAACAGCTTTTACTTGTAAGTGRAGACAAGCTTTGACGTTACCTGGCACCAAAAAGCTTTGTTGCAGAGATCCTGGCTGTTTATGACACTGGGAAAGGCTGGGCTTGAGAAGTTCTTCTTTCCTAGAGATTCTGCATACTGTTGTACTAGCACAAACTCTCTTCTTCTAGGTCAATATGAGTCATTCCTTATCTCCCAGTACTTATATATGGACATCCACTCTTAGAAGTCTCTTCTTTCTTTCCACTGCAAACCAGAAGACAAGATTTGCCACTTGGCATAGCCTGTTTGGCATTTTCCACCTTCTTGCTCCTATTTTTATTTTTAAGCTGTTTAAGGCAGGGGACTTGCATGTTATACTGTTTTGCCTCTCAGTCACATCCCCACCTACACCCAAATGATTTATGAATGCACTAAGTTAATTTCAACTTAATCTGACAATTGAGAAAAAATGCAGACATTGAGTTTGGTGAAAACAGTTTTTTCATAGAGGAGGAGACACCAAAAGCACCTCCATCTGGAGAATACAAATTTCCCCAGTCTTCATGTATCAGAAAACTGACATACAAGAGAACCACAGGAAACACCGCTGTGTTTGTTCTGCTGCCCACAGAATCATTTGTTATCTCTTATTCCCTGGAAAGCAAAGCTAGGGTAACTATGAGTTTAAACCTGAAAATACTAACATGTAGCACTCTTCTGAGATGGTAACAGATTCCATCATGGTGCATGGTCCATATGGTGCCAAAGTGGTATCTGTGAGGAGATGCTTATTAATTAATGGAAGCTGCACATCCAAACAATCTACAATTCAACAGGTTCATGCTATGTAGCAGCTTCTAAGAGTCCATCAATGGATTGTGTACAAATTTTTGCACAAGACTAAATTGTTGCTCTCCAGAAAACTCTGCTTTACAGGTTCTACTAGCAAATTTTTTCTCCTGTGCACTGAGGACAGCTGCAGTGACAGATCACTATACCACATGTGATTTCCACACCAATGACTGCAAATGCACTATTAGAAAGACCATAGCCTACCTCACTACTATATGTTCATTTCACACCATCAAGTGCTGCCTCTGATCACAGAGGTCTCTATGATGGAGCATTTGTAAGAGCTGATGGAAATATTTGTTATACAAAGGAATTACTAATTTAACTCAATTTTCCCTTAGTAAAACAAACTGGATTCAATCGAATGTACTCTTAAATGTTTGCAAGAAAGGGCTCAATGTGGAGATTTATTTCTTGGTGTGATGTGTCACTGGAGCCCTGTGGTGGTGTTCTTGTTGGGATGATGCTTCCTTAAAGGCACCATCAGGTGACAAACCTTTAGCATTAAGCATCTGTGCTAAAAAAAAAATATCATGAACTGCAACCTAACAGTCGTTTTCTTCACATTGCAGGAACACATACATGAAGTAAACACTGGGACAATGGAAAGACCACTTGAGGCTACCAGGATGGAAAACAGCAATTCTTCCTGCTTTCTCATGGAAAGAAAGACTCGTGTCAAGATTAATAGGAAAGAAGTCATGCTAGCTAAGCTGAGGAAGAGCTGCTCCTGCACCCCAAAGAAGCTGAAGAACTTTGTCATGGACTTCCTTCCTGTTTTACGATGGCTTCCCAAGTACCAGTGCAAAGAGTACATTTGGGGGGATGTTATGTCTGGGTTAGTGATTGGGATCATTTTGGTGCCCCAAGCAATTGCATACTCATTGCTGGCAGGTCTGAAGCCCATTTATAGTCTTTACACATCATTCTTTGCCAACATCATCTATTTCTTAATGGGCACATCCCGTCATGTCTCGGTTGGCATTTTCAGCTTGATAAGCTTAATGGTAGGACAAGTTGTGGACCGAGAACTTCTCTTGGCTGGGTTTGACTTGAATGACGATGCCCCGCCAACCTTGGGTGATGGCCCTCTGCAGAATGACAGTCAGTCCAACACAACTGCCTTCAACCTTACAATTGCAGGCATGAATGCTGAGTGTGGGAAAGAATGCTACGCTATTGGCATTGCTACAGCCTTGACATTTGTGGCTGGAGTGTATCAGGTAAGTGGTTGCTGACATCCAGAGACAAGGTATGAAGTTCCTAAAGCTTCTTTGCATGACCTAAGCTTTGGTTTGACTCTCTTTCAATGAGAGATACAGCATCAGTTCACTTGAATGACCTTGGACTGTTTTCTCCAGGAAGTCTAACTGTAGGCAACTCAAAGAAAGCATGAGGTAGGCAGTTTTCTTAGCTGCTAGCAAGCACAGGTAAAACAAGAGTCTTCTGCAAGAACCGTTTACATTGTTTTGATGCTCTACTGCCTCTTGGCCTTGCTGCTTTCATGGGACCACGAATCCAATACAGATCTTACCATGAGGGAAATTCCCAGGTAGCTGTGTAGTTCAACAATGAAAAAATAATTCTGTTTCCCTAGATACTTTAACGAAGGGGCAGACTGACTCACCTACTTCTACACAGGTTCAGAATGTGCTGCTCAGTGTTTTGCTAGTGGGTACTGTGCTCTACCAAACTGTTGTCCAAAGATAATTCAGAAGCAGAAAGGACAAGAGGGGAAATAGATTGACTAACCTATTTTTCAGGCAATGGCTGTGCTGGACCCTTTGAGACTTAGCAACACRCTGCCTGTCACAAGGATATCAAGAGAACACAGAAGGAAGCACGATGAACATACTCACCTATTAATTGTATATATATATATGAATTAAGAAAGAGCTATCTATCTTCCTGTTTATTAAGAAATTTCAGGTCACATTTATGAACAACAAAATGCCCTTCTGAAGCTATATTTTCCAAAGCCACCAAAGGAAGGAGAAGCAACTAGTTAAGGACAGTATCTTGGGATCTGGGAAAGTTTGTGAGCTCTTCTGCCACTTCTGACCTTAGGCATGCCACAAAGGCTGTCTGTGCTCCACTTTCCCTTCTGTTCACAGGGCTGTTTAATATAACAGTGCCACTAAAGTAGGGATCTTAGCTTTTGTCATTTAAGTTCTGTTTACAAAGCAATGGCCATAAGTTTTAACTTTATTCACTTTAAAACAGGAAAAAAGAAAATTGGCTTTGGTGTAACAGAAGCATTTTTGGATCCACTGCTGTTTTGCATGGGAAATAAAATTCAGACAAGCCACTTCAGTGGAGTCACTTCAGACCAATGTTTGACTGACCCTGTTTCAAACTCCTCATTCACCTCTTGGGTTTGTAGTATCCCACAACAGTAAAAGGAATCACATGTTTTAAAAGCAGACTGGAAACATCAAAAGATAATTCCTGTTTTCAGATTCAAATAGCCAAATGCTAACTGCCTCCAGCTAGTTCTTTCCCACCTGTACTTAATTATTTGCAGCACCACTTAAGGCTCACCTTTTTTTTTCTTTTTTTTTCCCTGTGTCTCCTCAGGTTCTAATGGGAATCTTTCGTCTGGGTTTCGTATCTATGTAYTTATCTGAGTCTGTACTAGATGGCTTTGCAACTGGTGCTTCCTTAACCATTTTAACAGCTCAAGTGAAGTATCTGATTGGAATAAAAATCCCACGTAGCCAAGGGCATGGGATGCTTGTTATTACCTGGATTAACATTTTCCGGAACATTTCTCAGGCTAACCTTTGTGATGTCATCACAAGTTCCATTTGTATCGTGGTGCTGGTCACTGCTAAGGAACTGGGAGATCGGTATAAGCATAAGCTGAAATTTCCTCTTCCCACAGAGCTGGTAGTTATTGTTGTGGCAACACTGGTGTCACACTATGGCAAGTTAAATGAAGTGTATGCATCCAGTGTTTCTGGAGCTATTCCAACAGGATTTATTCCCCCCAAAGTACCACATTTCAACTTGATGCTCCGAGTCGCTGTAGATGCTTTGCCTCTTGCCATAGTCAGCTTTGTCTTCACTGTATCCCTTTCCGAAATGTGTGCAAAGAAATATGCTTACACCATCCGAGCCAATCAGGAAATGTTTGCTGTGGGGTTCTGCAACATCATTCCTTCTTTCTTCCACTCTTTTGCAACCAGTGCAGCTCTGGCAAAAACACTCGTCAAAACGTCTACAGGGTGCCAGACTCAAGTCTCTGGAGTAATTAGTGCAATGGTGGTTTTGCTGGTGCTGCTCTTCTTGGCACCTCTCTTCTACTCCTTGCAGAAGTGTGTCCTGGCTTGTATCATCATTGTCAGCCTCCGAGGAGCCCTGAGGAAGTTCCGAGATGTGCCAGCACGGTACCGTGTGAATAAGGTGGACACGCTTGTTTGGGTTGTTACCATGTCTGCCTCTGCCGTGATCAGCACAGAAATAGGGCTATTGGTTGGCATTGTTTTCTCCATGTTATGCATCGTTGTTCGGACACAGCGACCACGGACAGCCCTGCTTGGTCAGATCCAAGATACCAGCTTTTATGAGGATGACTTAGAATATGAAAATCTCTCTTCTGTTCCAAAGGTCAAAATATTCCGTTTTGAGGCCCCACTTTACTATGCAAATAGAAACTACTTCCTAAAGTCTCTGTACAGATTGACTAACTTAGATCCTAACCTAGAAGCTGCTAGAAGGAAGAAATATGAGAAGAAGGAAAAGCAGCATCTGAAAAAGGGAAATCACACAACTGCTAATGGACTGGGCATTGGAGAAACCACTCTGCARCTAGTTCCTAAGCAAATTGATTTCCAAGCGCTCGTTGTAGATTGCTCTTCCATCTCATTTTTGGACACCACTGGAGTTAATACCCTAAAAGAAATACTGAAAGACTACAAGGACTTAAACATTTCTGTTCTCCTGGCTTGCTGCAATCCCTCAGTGATAGACTCTCTGAAAAGAGGAGGTTACTTTGGGAAAGATTCTGGAAGTATGCAGGAAATGCTGTTCTACAGTATACATAATGCTGTGCAGTTTGCAAAAGACCAAAAGCTTCCAGCAGATTGCTCGGTTTAATCATGTGTCTTCCTTGACAATTCACTACAAAAGTGACAGATGGGGAGGGGCAATTTGCAATAATTAAACTATCAGACACACTGTTGGCTGTGTACAGCAACGGGCCTACAAGTCATTCTCCCCTGAAGAGCTCTGCTGTTTGTCAGATGCCACATAGAACAGCCACTGGGGATGCAGTCCAGGATCAGAATGGAACAGGTTGGATTATTACCTGCACCTTCACTTTAAAATGCAGGTGATGTGCAATAGGGCAGTTTGGGATTGACTTCCCCCTTGTGCCATGATCATGTGTGACCCAACATATACATCATGAGACTGTTGTGCTGGAAGGTCTGCCCAGTGTCAACTGACTCTCCCAGTGGTTTAATGGTTGGTTTGTGTTAAGAGGGCTAAGCCATCTCCATGAAAATGCAATCAGTCTAGCATCTTGGACACATAATGGTTTAAATTCTGGCTCACAAGGCCCTGCCCCTTCCGTCATTCTAGGTGTGCTCCTAAACAACTCCCACTATTTGCATACAAATAAAATGTATAAAATATTGTGGAATGTAGCATGTCTCTCAACCTTGATTACACAGGCTTAGTGACAGAACCTGCCACAGGAGAAGAAACCATGATCACAAGTTCCTCTCAAAACCATCATTTCCAAAAATTACTGCTGGAGTCACCTGAGTTATTGGCTTCAATCTGTGGTAATTAGTTACCGAAGGTTGTGATACCCTTAATGACGCTGGAAGAAATATGACTCTGATGCACAATTTTGTGAGTACTAAGAGGATAAACAGGATTAAGAAAAATGAATGGCTTTAACTGGCAGTCACCAGGTAGTTGTACCATCCTGTAAAAATAAGTTGCCTCTGGTGGGCAGGTGCAACTCCAGTTCAGGGAGACATAAGGGCCATCAAACATAAAACCTCAGAACTGTGATGCAGCACAGCGTGTTCTTCCTACTACTGCCTGCCTGGGTGCAAAGAGAAACAGGAGAAAAGAGGGTAGGGTGGGAAGGTAAATCTGTGATCTGCCTAGAAGGGGAGTGATGGGTTAGTCAGAACTGCCTGGCTGGTCTTCTCTGATACAATGCTAATGAAGCTTTACAGTAGCATACCTGGGCCAAGTAAAGGGAGCAATGCTTTATAACTTGTGTATCCCCATATGCTGGAAAAATTCCACCGTTGTTTGTACATACTACAGGCGTTTTGGGATTTTTTTTCTCCTATCTGATAATTCTTTGATTTGAGGTCCATTAAACAGTGTTTTCCAGGGCTGGGTTACRTTCTATAATAATTTGCATTAACTGCTGTTCATCCTGCTTTGTGTCAAATGATACCCCCAGAGTCAGTTGTGTTGTTATATATGCATGTTCTCTCTTTACAAATAAGCATAGATTTAGATTTTGATTGTAACACAGTTAGTACTCGGTGTTCTGGCCCATGGCATTGGCAGAATATCCTCTCTCATACTCAAGCTTATAATTACCTGCATGAAAGGTAGGACAGCGGCCCTATCTTTCTCTCCTTACTCATGGCTGGTTCACACACAGCACCAAGCATGGAAGGAAATTCTATCGCAGCTGTGCCTCTTACAATTACCAGACTCCAGAAATAGGTTCCATGTATGCAGAAGCCATTTCTCTGCCATTTTAAAAAAAAATAACATCAGGTCAACACATCATGTGACTTGCTTATTTCAACTTTTCAGGTCACTGAATGAAAGAACACTCAAACTGAGGTTCTCCCGGTGCCCCAGAGCCTGTCTGGCTCTCAAGAACAAATATTTTGTTAAAGGAAAAGCAGTGCATTCCCAAAAGACAAAATAAAAAATGTCTTCACAGGGATTCAGAATAGCACAATATTAGGTAAGTGATTCAATGCTAACATTTTCATGCACTCATTATAAAAAAGCGTATCAGCTGCACACTGTTAGTACTGCCAGAGCAGTAAAACTCGATAGAAATGTCTGTCAAGAGATTAAAGGATTGACCACTGGCAGCTTTTTCCTGCTATAAAACAATTTAATTGCACTATTCTTTAAATTGCTGACTTGGTATGACTAGCTGCTTTCTGTCATAAAAGCAAATGGGCAGAGCCCAAGGACAAAGTATTGCTTTGTGTCTGCTTTTGTCTGTAACCATTCTTTCACCACGGAATACCTCTTTTAAGGTCCTGCTACGGCATAGCATGAGGAAGTGGCTTTACAGGAGTTACTGCCAGACAATATCAATATAGACACTCTTAGGCTGTTGWGCCAAAGCAAGCTGTCATTGGAAGTCAAATAAAATTGTTTCAGTACAAAAGAACACCCATCTTAGCAATTTAGATCTCTTTTATCTTTATGGATCAAATTACCAGCCTAGAACATAAAGGAAAAAATCCAAAAATACCCTTAACTCTAGATGAATCTTATTTTAAAAGAGAAAAAAAAAAAGAAAGAGAGATTCCAATGGAAGGTCTGTCCTTGCAACAGTCTCTGGAGAAAAATGAAGAGAGACTGCCCTTCTCTTATCCAGCAGGTTGAGAAATCAAGAGTCAGAAGTCTCTTTTTCATCATATTTATTGTAAGAATGGCACCAAAGGATACCTAAGCAAAGAAACTTGGCTATGCATAAAAGGGCGGGTAAGCTTTAAGACTTTTACTAGGAAGAAACTATTGACCAGAAGAAACCATAAGAACAATTTTCTGTTTCAGTTTCATTGGCAGAGCTGGCTCACAAGCCAATTGTGCTGGACCATGCCAAACACAGCAGGGAAACAGCTTTCAGTGCTATGATTTAGGGATGCTGGGAGATTGAATTATTTCTAAGGAGTATGTAAAAGGTAACTAAAAAAGCAAGCCTTCTTCYGGCACGTTTATGTTTGCTACACTGTATTATACCAAGATTAAGGGTATGAAGACTGAAAATGTTAAAAACTGCTGATTCTCTTCTCTCCTATTCTACCAGGAATTAACTACCATGACTTGGAGAGGAGCTGGGGATGGGCTTGTAATTCYAACTAGGTTAATACTAATGTTGAAATAAAATCATTATATGCCTTTTAGGAAATGTTATATCCATCATGTARATTGACTATATTTTTGTTCACTGTGGTGCCTTGTATAAATCATGTATCCAACAAACTTTAGTACTGCTACATAAGAATAGGAAAGGGTTCTTAATCTGCTGACTGTGTGGGTCCCATGGAGCTGGGGAAAGAGCTGGGAATCTTCACTGCAAACTCTCCTGTTGACTAGTGCAGCATGGCCAGAATGTGTGGTCTAGGTGTCAAAATGGCTGTATTTATTGGCACTGGTAACTAACAACCAATGGAAGACATCTTGGGTTCCCCCATAATCATGAATATTCCTGTGTCACATGACCTAGAGACAAATGTGTGCTTTTCGTTGGAAAATAAAACTAGCAGTTCTTTGAAAATAGTTTGCTTTGTGGTATCCTTTCACAGGTGGTGAAATAACAGGACAGCTTGGAATAAAGAAGAAGATCAGAGGTGTATTTGCTGTCCTAGAAAAGGGTTAAAATACAGGGATGCTCTTGGCATTGGGGGATTAGAAGACATAATGAGAAAGACCATTATAGAAGTGAGAAGGGGAAGGTAGCAGTCTTTTATTTGAGCACATCTGCTTCTTGGGAGGAACATTTATGGCACCTTTTTACAGACAGCACAACTGTGAGGAAAAGTAATGCCTATATCCATTAGCTTTCCACAGTGGTGGTATCTCCTCATCCTCTGTTTTCTGTAAGTGCTCTTCTTCAGCCATTACCTATCTACCATCATCTTCCAAGAAGTCTTCTCTACGCACCAACCCCACAACATAACACAGTTTTGCTGTTACAGAGTTCTTGCTCAAAACCTCTTTACTGTCCTTCTGGAAATCATTGGTTCAGAAAGATAATTGCACAGGCAGAGAATTCAGCATCAGCACTGAACTCCCTCTGTTTGGACTTGCATTCTTGCCTCTGTTGCTTCTTTCAATCCCAATGGTTGTCTGCAGGCTCCATGCTCTCTCCCTTTCCCAACCATTTCTGCCACTCAGTCCACTAGTTGTCCTTCCACAACTTAAATGTCTTCTTGTCTTTGACAAATGCACATTTTTGCAAAATGAGCAGTTTTAGCTTGGTTCTAAACAGTAGTGAAGTTTCTAATTTCTACATGTCAAAGCTGGGCTAAATATTGAGKGTAGTGGCTTAGAATCCTACCCTTGAGGCACTACAGCTTTTCTGGGGCTTCTTGCTTGACTGCTAAGTTTCCATGCTCCTAGAATTTTGATTGTGTTGAGGATTGTGTCCCGCTTTGAAGGACTCTGTGCCTCACTCCCTATAAAGGCTGAGCAGAATGCATGACAGATGCATTCCTTTCCCTCAATCATTTGGAAAGCCCAATCCAACACATGGCACAGCTGAGACAGGCTGCCAGGAGGGACTTTGGCCTCTGAGTGTAGATGTGGATACTTTCTTTTCAAAGGTACTCACTGATTTTTCTATAAGTCAGTTGGTTACAGAAACCTGAAAGACCCAAGCCATCTCTCAGGAGAAACCTCTGAGATCTAAGACAGGGACTCCAGCAGTAGTGAGCAGTGACAGCTGTCCTTGCCCCTGCTGAAGCTGGGTCACTGCAAGAGTGAGTACAAAACCCATAACCCAGTAAGAGAAGGAGATACAGCACAGGAAAGGGTGTTTACTGGGAAACATTCACAGGGAAATATGGGAGGGAGGAGCTGTGTTACCTGCTATATTCACAGATGGACTAACATATAGAGCTCTGGGGTACAGATGCAATACTCATCTGTGTGCAGGACCTCCAAAACCTTCCCAAACAAACCTAAATACACAAGCACACCCTAATATCTAGGAAGAAAACTCCTCCTGTTCCTAATGTACACTCTGAAACTCACTACCCCTCTGCTCACGTCCCATTTCCAGAGCCTGAGCTCTCCTTCCCATTGTTGCTTCCGCAAACTTACAACTGGTAAATTCCCATCCTCCTGTGTCTGGGAGAGCAGATGCAATAATGATGTGGATTGTAAATATGCTCAGCTCAGCAACAGCCTGAGCTAGGCAGAATTTTAAGAGCTATTACAACTTTTGATGGGGTTTTTATGGTTTGTCTTTCCTCACAGACCAATCACTCCTGTTCTAGGCATCTGTATTTGGTTCTTTCCACTGGGCATATTGGTATGAGTGTGTTTAAGCTGAGTTAAATGGGACTTGAAAGGCAAGGAATTCCAACGTCCTCCTAAAGTCTGACATGTATTTCCCTAGAACTAGAAATGCTATTATATATATGAATCCTTTTGGAAGAGGGTATTAACTGGTATTAACTAAAGTCATCCTGTTTTAGTTGTCACTACCTGTCACTTGATGCAGCGCACAGGTGGGTTCAGGATGCAAAAAGAAACTCCCAAGTTAAGTGGAAGGAAGATAGAAGTAGTAATAAAATAGTGGCAGCTTTCATTTGGACCTCTCAATAAGTCAGGCTTGTTTTAATCTTCGTGGGACTTTTTTTGCTGTATCATGTCTCCTAAATTAAAGGACAGAAAAGTAAGCCATCTTTCTAGTCCCTCAGCACTGTTCTTAGAATGGCTAATGCACATAACAGGATGGGTGAGAAGTCTTTGTTTGGAACAGTATTGCCACCTGAAATGCTTTGGTAAGGAACGGACTCATTTTATCCCTGTCGCCCTATTCCATCCCGTTCCTAGCTTTCACCAAAGACGATCTAGCCTGGAAACAGAGCATAACACTGTGACCTGAATATTTAAAGCAGACCTACAGCCAGGGGGAGCTCTAGGTACACATGTGGACAGGTGAGATGTGGCCAGGAACTGAACTCTCAAAGTCTGGCTTCTCCCAGCAGTTCTCAATACTGAGTAGTTGCWGGTGTTACTGCACTAAGACCAAACTCTGCTGGACTTGAAGGAACGGCAGTGATAACACCCAATATGAGTCTTGAAAACAGTCAGAATGACCATCACCTGCAAGCCAGCCGAGAGGTCTCTCCATTACGCTGGGCGTAGACAGCCTGACTGCAAAGCAGAACTCTTCCTTGCTTGAGGAACCATTGGAGACTCTTCTAGAGCTCCCTYTTCAAGGTTGGGCCACGCAGTATTTTAGAAAGGATGCATCCAGTTAAAAAAAGCTACACTACAACCTTGTACATGCAATGGTCCATGAAACCCATTTCTGGTAGCCTGAGGCCCCTCTGGAGGTCACGGTACAACTGGGAATCAAGATGCTGAAGCCTGGACATGGCAGCAGGGGAGATGTGGAATGACTGTAGCATATGACCTGAGATGGTCTTGGTAAAACTTGACCAGCACACCCACAAGACTCTTCAGACGAAAGGAAACCTTAAACTGCTCCTTAACCTGTTAGGATGTAATGCATGCAGGTTAGCCCCATCTTTCTCAATACAAGCTCTCTCTTTCTTAATCTCATACACCCTCAAACTGATTCCCCTCCATTGGCACTTACCTGACTTCCAGGGAAGCAAAGACATGCCCAGCTTGCAATTATGCTAAGATAAATATCAAAGTGAGCACCTGTTGGACCCTTTAATGTGTCACATTTTTCCGGACTTTGACTTGAGGTGTTTGCTTACCTGAGAGCAACTAATTCCAGTAACCAGTGAATTCGAACTTGTTCAATGCCKCCATGTGGAACAGAAGAAATGTAGGCAAGGTTCATCTCTTGGTCTTTGCTCAGGTCAAATAGGTCAGCACGGCTGTGAGGTAAAGGAGGGCTTCAGRAAAGGAGGGACAGAAAAAGAAACAACACATTGCAACATTAACTAGCAGCTCTACTGGGTATCCAAAGATCCCTGTGCTAAGCCCCTATACCACCTGCAAGATCCTCCTGCCATGAGGAACACTGTCTAACATGAGATGAAAGCAAAATGGAGTTGCAGGTTATTTGGGGCTAACTGGCTACACACGTAGTTTGGCAAAGCGGAACACAACGCAGGTGCACCCCATTGCCATGCTCAAAGGAAAGTATTACAAGCAATCATTGCTGCACATATAGCAACCTCAGGCAGCAGCGGCTTGAAGAAGCCATACAACGGCAGTCATCTTGTCTCTAATGATAAGGGAATTCAGTGTCTTTTAGGCTTTGGAGTGGAAGTCAGACTTGCTGTGGTCTGTAGTAAGACAAATACAGACTTCCTACTGAAGCCCACGCAATGACATCATCTTGCTCTGCTGTGGAAGCTACACTTGTTAGAAGCAGAACTAGATCCTCAGAGCCTCCACATTCTTCGGCCACGTTCAACTCACCCCTAAGCATAAGGAAGCACAGGAGTATGTGGCTTGAGGTTTCTATGCTTGATGCTGCAAGCAGTTTAACCTGCTCACGGCTATACAGCAATGATCATGTTAACATGACTTTGGTGTCTACTTATTCCACTGAAATTAACATAACACTGGGGCAAATTTCTGCTGTCTCTATCTCCACAGATAAATAGCTGCAAGATGGAGAGAGATCTCACCCCCACCCTCCACAAGTCAGAAACTTAGAACCCATGCCATGGGTTGGGCATGCTTAGACTCTCATTAAGTCTCCTGGTAATGTGCAAATTCTGAGTGTTAAAGCATTTGTATTACAAGAAAGATAAAAAAACATTGTCCCCAAGGTATGGTAAAATACTTCCATGTGTCTTCACATTGCAAAGAGAGATGATTTGTGCTCTAAGTACAGACTACTAACTGTATAAGTGGAAAACTAACATAGTTTATGCTTTGCCTACTGTGATCTGTCTCCTCTGATGAGTGGACCAGCTCTATGCTGACTGTGACTATGCTGGGAAGAGTCATACTGTCATCCTCTTCTCCTGTGTCCCCCTCCACATATTCATCCCATCTTCAGGGACCCCACTGAATGAATCTGCTACTGTATAACCATCTGCGCACAAAGTGGGAAAAGCCTGGACAAGAACTTGACGCAACTTTTGTCCTAGCTAAGACACTCCCTATCTATTATCCCATCTCCTGCATCCTTATCTGAAAATGCAAGTCTTGACACAGATTACATCCTTGTAGTGCTTCACACAAATCAGCCAGCACATGTGAGCACCTCTGTGCAACTTCACCAGCATACAAGGCACTTAAAAATCATCTCCCTGAGATTGCTTGAAGTCACACATGTGAGACTGAGAAGTTACCAATTCCATTCTTCCTAAAAATGTATCATTTGGGTATTTTTAGTTGTTCCAGTGGATAAGGACAATGTTAACTGTTGGTTTTTGAAGGAGTGCTTTACTACTACTCTGAGATTCAAACCTGCTTCTGTTCAAGCAGTGGCAAAGATGGAAGTCAAGGYATAAAGTATTCACATATTTTGCTTAGTCCACGCTCAATAAACACTCTGAAATTCACACTCTGATAGAGAGAAATCTAGCAGAAACCATGACGAGATACAAAAGAAAGCTGGCAGAACGGTGGGTTTTGTTAGTGGTCATATTAGTATCTGTCCTTTCCTGTTCTGAGTGGAAAGTGCCCATCCAAGAGAACACCAAGCCTTGCAGTCTCCCAGGCTTTATCAACTGCTGATCCACAGTTGTGCATTTGACCAACTGTCTGAAACTGTGATGTAGAAAAGGAGCTTTAACAACTGGAACCCAGTCCTGTCACAGTGTCAGCTTTCAAAGGAGCTGGGACCCTACAGCCTGAGAAATAGCAGTGTTGGCCAGGTATTATAATCAAATAGCTGCTGACCCATGGAGAGCCTCTGCCCCTGCTGCTGCTCCTCTGCCTTCCCCTCACATGCTTTTCATGTTTGCAGCTTTCCAAAGTTTCTTTCACACAATTAAAATCATGGGTGTTTCTTGGGCTTTTCTTTTTAAGATGGCTTAAACTTCTTTGCAGTTTAAATGCGTAAAACATATTATTTTATAAGGCAGTTTTTCATTCATGTTTCCTAACACTGCAAACAAAAATTAAAATAAAAAATGAAACAGCAAATGAAAAAAAATCCAGAAAACCCAAACATTTCTCCTCATCAGAATGTATTTTAGGTCCTGTTCTGTTTTCCCACTGACACGGAAAACTAACGGAAAATTTTTCAAGTTTTGTCTTAGACTACCTTTATGCATTACACAAAAAAAATGCACAAATTCCTTTTTGTCCAAAGCACACGCTGCTGATTCCATCCCTGCTGCTATTCTTTTTCCTCCACCTGTTATTTAATCCACTGTATGCCTAAATGCAGGAGGTCATAATCAGTTTAGAGTAAGATACGAACACGGCTGAGGAATACACCGTCTCCTGCTTTTGAGCCTGCTGGAAGCCTCCACAAATCTCACAAAACTTGAAGGCTGTTCAACCCCAGTTAGCAGAGCAAGACTGGGCCTTCTCCGAGAAGCAAAGCACTACCAGGATATGAAGCTCTGGACTGGGATTTATGCATGCCCCCAACCATCTCCCTGACTTAAGACCAACCGGACTCACTGGCCACATCAGGAAGACAGTGTGTGTTGAAAAAGCATCTTGCAAGAAGAACAAACTCCTAGAACTGACAGGCAGGGAAGCTTGGCCTGGGCCTATTTAGGGACCATGACAATGGAAACACTGAAAAGGAAAGGGAATGAGTTCCGAGTATCGACATATGTGCTGTCTTGGGGAAGAGGAAGGACTTCACATGTTCGAGGGCCCTGCAGACAAGGGAGCAAGTCAGAGAGGGGACGTCGCCTGGCCCTATCTTGTGATCCGCTCCGTTGACATTAACTGGCTACGTCCCACGACCAGCTCCGCGCAGGTAACACGCGAAGCAGCAAAGGGCAGCAAGGTGCCSGGCCCTCTGATCTCATAGCCGCCGGCCCGGACAACCCAGGTTCCTCCGGAGAGGCCGCGTCCTCGCACCCTGGGGATCCTCTGCTGGAGGAGGGCGAGAGGCGGCGGCTCTCACCCCGGCTGCTTCCCGCCAGCGGTGCGTGGCCTACTGCCGGGCGCCGGCCGCAGGGCCGGGCGCGCTTACCAGAAGCCAGTGCTCCTCCAAAAGTGCTCCAGGGGCCGCTCGGCTCGCCGGACATCCACGTACACCAGGTACGCCGCGGAGCCCGCGCCCAGCCGCACCAGCAGCCAGAGCAGCAGCCCCATGGCGGCACGAGGAGCCGAGCCCCGCCGAGCCGCGCCGAGCCCAGCCCAGCGACACCGGCGCCCGCGACCGACGCACCACGGACGCGACGCCAGGCGCCCGCCCACGGGGCGACGGGAATGGCGGCTCCCGCCCCCGAGGGCTCCCGCCGGCCCTGTGGTGAGCGTGTTTAATTCGCTTCGGGAAGCGCAGCTCAGGTGATTGGGGTGGTCACGTCTCCGTCTGAAGCCCGGGCGCCTCGTACTTTTGTTGCTGCGGCTGTTGTGGCGTAGCGAGTGAGTTACTTCCCCGAAGTTGCTGCACGGCGTGCAGGTATTGCTGTTGCATTTCTCCTGCGTACCACATGGGGGAAGTATACTCTTACGCTATCGTTACGTCCTCGTGCTCGGCGTTGACAAACCTGTAGGGAGTAGTGTTATGTGGTAGTGCAGGTGATCAAAACGGCCTTCCCCGAAAGAACGTATTAGCAGAAGTGAAACTGTGTCTATTTTTTCAGTCTAAACATATTTATTCATCTCAGTATGGCAAAGAGCTTTATATGCACTTTATAATAGAGAGGCTGTAGATAGACTTTCTGAATGCTTGTTTCTTCCGACGTGTATCTGAGGACTGGGTTTTCCATGGGGGTGGGACTCTCTTCCTTGGGATCCCTCTCTTTTACGTATTGTACTGCCTTCGGGAATCTCATCAAGCCTTGACAACTAGAAGAAAAATGTGGGGAATTCAGCCTCCTTTCCACATCCCCACATACCATGGTAGCATCTCATTTTGTGTTGATTAGTTCTGATTAATTGGGTGGAAGGGGTACTCCAGTCTGATTTCCACTAGAGGCTTTGGATTTAGCAGGGGAAATCGTGGGCCCCTTCAGCAGTGCCCACACCAGGGAAACTGCAGAGAGCTGCCAGGCAAAAGAGCTGGGCTGCAGATGATCTCCATCCAGAGCACAAAGTGACAGCTGTGTTCGTGGAAATCAAGGCTGTCAGTCCTAATGGAGCAACCAAAATTTGCCACCCCAAAAGCTCTGGTATTTTGGCCCTTTTCACCAAAGGTATCCCTGAAGCAGTTGTGCCAGAGCTAGCAGAGGGGAAGTCAGACAGGCATTTACTCCTCAGCTGAAGAATACTGGAACTAGGAAAAGACTCTGCATGAGTAAGTTTATGCCATGTGTAATCCTGCCTGAGCCAGGAAGTTCCCTGTCTCAGAGGAGTGGTACACTGGGACCCGTCTCTAAGAAATTGCAAAGTGGCTTGGTTCTGATTGCTGCTTCATCTGCCTCTTGAGGCCTTCAGTCCCTGTGGGACTTGTTGCGAGCTTACAAGGCTCACAGCCAAAATTCAGGCAACAGCATTACATCCCTTAGGCTCAGGTAGGAATGGCGATCTGGCATTGTGACTTGACTCTAGCAAGGGGGATTTCCCTAAATTCCCCAGGGCTACTCATGCTGTGGCTCAGCTCCAGTACTCCAGTGCCTTGGAAATGCAGCAAGGCCCAAGCTGAGCTCTAGTGGGGTTTCCATGCAGGATATTTACAAGGTTGCCTTTATCCTTACAGGAAATGCCAGTTTGGCAGCCTGGGCTTCTGCAGGGGTATACTTGTTTCCTCCAAACTCTGTGTTTTCTGAGAAGACCTGAGGAAGGTGTTAAACAGGCAGTGAAAGTGCAAACTCAAGTGGGATCTGACAACCTGGGGGCCAGTAGGAAGGGAATTCAGCCCTATGCTGCTAGCTGCACCCTGAGCTGGGGCAACAACTGCCTTTGGGGTGAGTGCTGCTGCCTGGACTTCAGTGAGGGCTGCAGGCATTTTGCCAGCTGGAAAGGATGGTGCATGGGGGAAAGGACCTCACTGACGTTGCCTCTCTTGTTGGCTTCCCTTCCAGAGGGGTAGGCTGGAGGAGATGAACACCTGACTATCAAATGTCACACTGTGGTTTGTTGCTTATTGATAGCAACCCTGCACCTCGCTGCCTTTAAGTGTGGAGAGTTCATTGCGGGGCAGGCACAGATACCAGCACCTCCAGGACCTAGCTGCAAGGGCGTGGAAGGTAGCCCTTGCAGAGAAGCCAAAAGCTCAGCCCACAACCAAAGACCTATCAGCAAATTTCAGCAAAAAGATATTTACAAGGGAGAAACAACATGAACCCCATGGTTTCCTGCCATAGACTGTCCCTGTTGGCATCAGGAAGGCTTGAGCCCTGGAGACCACCCTGACTTTCCCTGAGACACTGCCAAAACAGAGTTGTTGCATTTGAGCTTGGCTGATTTCAGAGTCACATCTGGAAGACAACGTGTCAAACCAAAACAATGTTCATTTGGCCAGGGAACCTTGGCCCTTCTCAGACATTATATCAGGTATGTTGTAGAAAGTCCTGAAACACARCAGAGCCATGGATGCAGACGACACTCTGTTGGCATTTTAAAGTGTCTGTCAGAGCTCGGGGACTCTTCCTCAGGAGTCTGACAAGACCATGATCTCCAGAGCATTTACAAGAAGGTCCTTCTCAGAGATTGGGGTAGTGGCTAAAGAGACTGTCTCCCTTGTTTTCTACAACTTCCCCCAAGGCATGCGGAAGTGCTACATCTGGCACATCAACTGCATCAGACCAGAAGTTGGGAGACAGAAGAGGATATAAAACCCCTGCCAGAGGAGAAACAGAGAACTGGAGGCATCTCTCCATCAGCCCCAGGTTTCTCTTCCCCTGTCTGAGAAAGCAGCTAACAAGATTTTTCAAGGTACTTCTTCTTCTGAACTGCAATTCCCAGCAGAAAATCTTTCCTGCTCACCACAGCTGCCCTGGTGTTTCCTGCCAGAGAAAGAAAATGCAGTAGAAAGAGTTACCTGCCCCCTATGAAGGAGCCTGATGTGCCTCTATTCCCAAAACATCTGCAAGGATGCTGCAGGGAGAGCAACTGGGGCCAAATGGTTTGCTTTTTCGCAACCAAGGTAGCCAACTGGACCAATGTGTTCCTGGAAGCATTTGCAGGATGCCAGGCCACACCGGTGAAACCCAGTGGCCTGCTCTGCAACTCTCCCAAGCCTCTTCTTGCAGGGGCAGGGCAAATGCCAGGGTTATCACAGATGACCTCCAGCAAGCAGCTTCCCAGGTGTAAAAGTTTGATTCAGAGCTGAATACCTATGCCCAGCTTGCTGTGAGCATAGTTCTGAAGACCGTCAGGCAGAGCCCTGATAAAGACCCTAGCCAAGGGAAAGCTCCCCTACTGCCTTTGACTTTCTGCTCATCCAAGGGTTGGGAAGTGCCCAGCAGGAGGTTTTCTGTGGAGCATTTTATGAGGGAGGTTTCCCACAGCTGGCACTCCCCACCAAAGGACACTGGGGATTTTACAGCAGCCTCCTCCTGTCTCCCTGCTCAGACTGGGAGCTATTCCTGTCCTGAGGCATTCCTGAGGAGGCACACGGGCACAGGAAGTGGTGGGAGAATGGAAGGGAAGTAGCAGGAGAGCAGCACTRTGTGCTGACCCTTTCCAATATGCTGAAGCTGACCCTTCCCAGCTACCTAGCCAATGTAAAATCCTCCAGTGTCTGAAGCTGGGCAGATGAGAGGTGTAAAACCTGTTACTCCTGAGTTGAGTCACTCCTCACAGAAAGGCTGTGCAAAGCATTTGGCCCCAGCTGCTCTCCCTGCAGCGTCCCTGCAGATGTTTTGGGAACAGAGACATATTAGGCTCCTTCAGGCATATCAGGGACCAGGTAGCTCTTCCTGCTGCATTTTCTTTCTTTGTCAGGAGGTATCTGCACAATACGGAGGAAACCAGTGCACAGCAAATTTGGGGGGGGGGGGGGGGGGCTTTTCTATTCAGATGCCTCCAGCTCCTTGAGCACTTAATTGAATTATAAACTTGGCCTTCAGAGAGCATCCCTGGAAATGCCAAGATTGCTTTGTCACATAGCCATCTAATCATGCCACATAACAAGAATAAGAATTTTGCTATAACGTATGGAACCTAAAGCCTAGAAAATCATCCAGAGCATGAATTCTACTCTTCGCCCTGGAAGGAAATGACAGACAGCTATCTGGATATTTTTTATAATAACTAAGCACTGATAATGGTGAGGCATTCTAGGGCTTAATACAGCACATTGCAGGCAGACATAATATCTGCTCCCTGGTGGTGATTGCCTTTGCTGGTGCTTGCTTTTCTCCAAAGCAGCAGTGATCAGCCCCAGGTAGAAGTGGGATGTAGTGCAGGTACACTGGTGCTCTCCTGAGAGGCACTTAAAAGCTTGAAGGTGCCTGGGACATATCATCCTAGAGTTGCATGGTCACCACTTTGGGATTAGCAAGGGTTGATCAGTTGGGTAGGAGAGAACAGGGTGCTCTATGCCCCTGTGTAGGGTGGGATGTGCCATTTCCTCCCAGGGGTTTCAGATTTTTCAGTGGCTGCTTCTTTCTTGGTGCCACACCTTTATTTTTTTTCCGACTCCCACTTTTGACCTAGAGATACAATTCTGCCAAGTTTCAGAAGTGTTTTATGGCTTTTGCAGTGGACTTTCTGGACTTAGCTTCATACCTAAGATGCAGGTCCTCTGCACTCTGAGGAGATCAACTGCTGGTATACAACATAGTCTGCGTAGATACAAACAGCCAGACTCRGAGTGATGAAGATACTTCTCAGCCCTTCACAAGTGATTTCCTTCTCATTACTTAGTTTACCTAAGATGTGATTTGGAGGTCTTGTTGTCACATCTGCAGAATACAACAAATTTGACAATTRTTATGGAGATGCTTGCAATTCTAGACACCATCCCTGTGCATATCTCTAATATCCCAAAGCTGGATACATTCAAGGACAGCATTTGACATCTCCCTGCATTGGTGATACCTGTCATTCTGTAGTGAATTGAGTTAAGTGCAGCTGGCGACCAGTCACAAGCGGTGTTTCCCAGGGCTCAGTACTGGGGGCCAGTTCTGTTTAATATCTTTATCAGTGATCTGGACGAGGGGATCGAGTGCACCTTCAGTAAGTTTGCAGATGACACCAAGTTGGGCAGGAGTGTTGATTGCTTGAGGGTAGGAAGGCTCTGCAGAGGGATCTGGACAGGCTGGGTCGATGGGCCGAGGCCAGTTGTATGAGGTTCAACAAGGCCACGTGCCGGGTCCTGCACTTGGGTCACAACAACCCCAGGCAACGCTGCAGGCTTGGGGAAGAGTGGCTGGAAAGCTGCCCCGCAGAGAAGGACCTGGGGGTGCTGGTCAACAGCTGGCTGAACATGAGCCRGCAGTGTGCCCAGGTGGCCAAGAAGGCCAACAGCATCCTGGCCTGTATCAGGAATAGTGTGGCCAGCAGGACTGTGGAAGTGATCGTGCCCCTGTACTTGGCACTGGTGAGGCCGCGCCTTGAATACTGTGTTCAGTTTTAGGCCCCTCACTACAAGAAGGACATTGAGGTGCTGGAGTGTGTCCAGAGAAGGGCAAGGAAGCTGGTGAAGGGTCTGGAGCACAAGTCTTATGAGAAGCGGCTGAGGGAGCTGGGGTTGTTTAGCCTGGAGAAGAGGAGGCTGAGGGGACACCTTATCGTTCTCTACAACTGCCTGAAAGGAGGTTGTAGCGAGGTGGGTATTGGTCTCTTCTCCCAAGTAACTAGTAACAAGAACAAGAGGAAACGGCCTCAAGTTGCGCCAGGGGTGATTTAGATTGGATATTAGGAAAAATTTCTTCACCGAAAGGGTTGTCAAGCACTGGAACAGGCTGCCCACGGAAGTGGTGGAGTCACCATCCCTGCAGGTATTTAAAAGATGTGTAGATGTGGCACTTAGGGACATGGTTTAGTGATGGACTTGGCAGTGCTAGGTTAATGGTTGGACTTGATGATCTTAAAGGTCTTTTCCAACCTAAACTGTTCTATGATTCTGTGATTCAACATGACTCAAGGGGGTTGCTTTGCTGCAATTCAGCACTGTACATCTATTTTTGTCTTCAGATGTAACCTGGTACATATAATTCTGTCATGACAAGTATTAGGCCAAGGGCTTTACATTAATCTGACAGTGTGTTGTCTCAGGGCTTGTCTTGGCCTGAGCTTGTTTTAGCTGTTTGGTTGTCGGGTGACTGTTGCTTAAATTTTTTCAGCTTAGCTCAGTGAATACCATCGAGGGTAAAATGTGTCAGGGCGCAGCAAGGGCCAGCTGCTCCCTCGGGCAGAGGGAGCTATGGGGGCTAGCAGGGCTGGCAGAGGTCTCACCAGCCCCATCCACTGCCTCTGAATCGAGGAGCAGGGCAAGCACTGAAGTGGCAGGTGTGGTCAGACCCGAGTCCGGATCATCAAATCTGGACCAGGCAAATTCATGGTGACTGGACAGCTCTGAGGTCAAGCTGGGAAGTCAGTCTACAGATCAGGGTCCAGGTCAGTAAGGTCCATGGCCAGATGTAGGCAGTGCTGAGACCAGCACTCCTACAAGGTAGCTGGGGTAGAGGTTGAAGGCCCCAGGCTGAGCTGAAATGGAGCTCCTGGCCCATGGGCAGAGGCTGTAGGTGGGGCCCTCAGTGAAAGCTCGTCAGGGCCGTTGAGGCCTGTTAGGCCCTGAATAAACATCTGACAATACAGACAGTCATTGCATAGTTCCTTGTGTCAACTGAAGTTGGGGGAGGCAGTGGCAACACTTATGTTTTGGTGATGGAGAGGATTACTGTGAAGGTGTAATGTTCTTCCTATGCTGGATTATGTCCTTCTTCCTCAGGAGTGTTGTGGTGCTGAGCTTGATGCTAGCGTGTGCTCCCTCTGCACCTAACTTGGGAGGGAGATAAATCGGAAAGATTTTACTGCTGGTTGTAAAGTTCTGGGTTTACTCCACTGTCCCTCAGCAAAGAGCTACGCTGTGTCCGAGTGTCAAAGTTTAGCTGGGAACTAAGGAAAACAAAGCAGACTTTATTTAGAAAACATAGAAAAATAGCCCCAAGCAGGGCTCGGGCAACCACTCTACAACACCACTAGCCTACCTTTGGTGAAGAAATTGGCATGCCAAGGACTCAGTGTGGTATCCGCTTTCTGCTTAGGGAGAGTTTATGTCCTCCCTGAGTCTTACGACTCAGAGGGACAATGGTGGGCTAAACATAAGGGCAGAGAAAAGGGATAGATACTGGGAATTTAATGTATATCGGTCTTAATCTTATTTTCAGGATGTGGGTATTACTGTAACTGAACTAATGGTAGCAATCTCCTGTATTTTAGTTAGACTGTGAAGACCTTAATTAGACTAACAATAAATTCTGAGCTCTGCATATAATCTGTGTTCCCTTTTGCCCATAGCAAAATTTGGTTTATAATGTAGGGACAATGTTGCACAGGTACCAGAAAGAATGGCATTGATGTTACATAGCAGTCACCTTCTATACATCTATTACGACTGTGGTCATGTATAGAAGAGACAGGACTATGTTGTCTAGCTGAGGATGATATACTGCCTTGCATCCTTCTCACAAGCCACCTTATCTCAGTTTCCTCTTTGGCTGCATCAGCTCCTCRGGGCAAAAATTACCATTTATTTGTGTGACACCTCACATAGTCAGTTCTCTTTCAACTCCTTTAGGTCCTCTGGTGGAATGAGGGCTTGCATGTATTTACCGATGGTCAGAGCATGTTCCATCTCTTGCTTTGAGGAAGAGAGGCTGAGCATGAAGGAAAGAACAGATTTATCCCACAAACCTCGGACAGTACTATCATTGCTCCCAGAAATGGCATCAGCACACAGGGTGGACCGGGGGTGGGGAGTTGATTTCCACAGCTCGCTCTGCCAAGAGCATACAAAAAGAGCTGAAACATTGGAGGAATGTTTAGTGAACTTCTCCAAGTCTCATGCAAGGGTAAAAGATTTACCTTTTGTTGCAATCTCTTTTTACAGGGCTTCCTTAAAAGAGCACATTCAATGTCAGCCCCTGTTTCTTACTCATGTTCTCCTTGACTGGGAGCAGCTACAAGGCTTTTCCTCAAATTTGTGATGGTCTAGCACATCTCAGGCAGCTTGTGAACATGTGTAGATGGTTCCCTCCCATGTCAGAAATGACAATTTCCTGGGAAGCCTTCTGTCCAACATTTTCCAAACTGTCTCTGCTGGGTGTCACAAAGATGCAGCTGAAAGCAGGGCTCAGGCCTATTCTTTTTACTTCACTTTTCTGCTCTGCTCAGCAAACCTTACTCTGTACTTACACACAAAGCCTTTGTAATGTTCATGCAGAGTAACCCTGAAGTTAGAAAGAGAAAAACACAACTCTTTCTCAGCATCACCCAAGCATTTGGATGGGCAAAATTGTGAATGTCCAAAAGCACGTGGCTTCAGAAGAGCACAACTGTCAGGAGCTCGATCCTGAATATGAGGAGGAAAACATGTCTACCAGGATGGAAGGGGAAGGGTTCATGCCTGTCTAAGGACCAGGCAGAACCCTCTTGAGTTAGCATTCATTGGAGACCTTGTGCTAGGGAACAGGGTAATTTTGGTAGCAATGCAGCAGCAGCATAAGCTGCATGACCTCAGAATTGCCACACAGAAGTGCCCTTCAGAAGTTTTGGGCCTAGTTGTAGGAGGAAACCACACTGTCTGCAACTCCCTGATTCCTCATGTGCACTGGGTCTGTACAGGAAGGGGTGGTAAATCTGTTTTCTCCTCTGTCAGCACCTTTCTTCTGCATGAGTGGGAATAGCTAAAGACCAGAAGGGAAGCTTTCAACTTCTGTGGTCCAACAGTGGAAGTACGGTACTGTGTGCTTCCATTCAGAGAACGTTAACCAGTGGACCATTCATGGCATTGAATTGCACTTCATGGTGCTAAACAAGTGGAGGTTGAGTCCGGTCACTTGTAGCTGGGCAAGAGTAAATTCTTGACCTATGGTTACAGCTTCCAGGTGCTCCCACTTACTACAAGTTTGTGTCAGTTTCTCCTTTGCAGCTGATCCAGGAGGGAATATTTATTATTTATATATCTGTTCTTAATGGGTCAGTTAACTTATCATTTGCCATAATGCTTGATAAACAGAATCCAACAGACACTTTTTTTTGTGAATTAGAACTAAAATTGTCTGTATTCAGTCTGACAGCAAGTTTTGGAAATCTGTGATGCTGGTTGCGTTAATATCAATGATGGCTTATGGTTTGAACTTTAAGTTCAGGTTAGATGCCAGTCAACATACTAATTAGTAGAGGTTTGGAAGCTTGCCCCAAAAATGGAAAGGCACAGGATTTACACATTCTCACTTGTTTGTTCCACAGGACRTGGATTGTAGCTGATGTTTTGTGGGGACTGTGGAGAGGCAGAGGCAAAAATAATAACAAATCACAAAGTCCTCTAGAAAAATCAGAATGGCTGCTCTTTGAATCCTTTGAAAAGCTCTCRTTGGCTCATTTTGTCTAAACAAGTAAAACCAACTGTACTCAATTAAATCTGTATCTCCGCTACAAACATATTTGTCACTTTGACACCAAGTATAGCCTTAATTTCCATATTAGACCCCCTGTGGCCATCACATGAGTTCATGAGACAACCCATTAGAAGCTCTTCCAGTTAGGAACCATGTCAATAATTGAGAACATAAGTACTCTCCCAGCACTGTGCTTGTGAAGAAGGTAAAGAAAACTAAGGGCATTGGGCCACTCCCCCTTTCAAAACAAGCAGTAAAGTTGTTTTCCTCTGCTATATGATCTTCTCAGTCCGTATTGCTTATAATGAGTCAAGAAACCAAAGTCCAGAAATAAATGCTCTGTCTTTCATTCTACCATTGCTACAGCAAACCTATGGTTTGTCTCTAATCCCTTTTACATCCATCTTGTATAAGCCCTAATTAATGTTTAATTCCTTACCAAAGTCTTCCATTAGGGATTCATTTTATTTCTGGGAGGCATACGGCCATCACAACTAACATGTATCATTTGTTTGACAGTTTTATGGTTCAGTTGGAACAATTTGCAGAGCTGTCCATCAGTATCTTCCCCGCAGCTTTCARCCTTTCTATTTTAGTCATGAACTGCAGAACAGAGCAGAGTAACACGCCACTAAGTGATACTTAGAAACTGAAGGAATAAAGTTCAGAAGAGCCACTGGAAATACTTTGCCTAATGATTTATTAATTTGTTCTACTTTGTTTTGCAAAGGCTTAATGTTAGTGCATTAGAAGAGGAGCTGCGCTTCAGAGACATCTCCTCAGCAGTGCAGGACTTGCAATATTTTTGTGTCATGGGTTTACACAGTTGTCCCCTGTGAGAGAGGAGAGCACTAGTAGTAATAGCACTAACTGTCACTTCTCTGAAGCTGGGTAGGGGATGACAAACACCTGTGCTGTCTTCGCGTGGGCTTGACARTAAACTGTGGAAGGCTGGTAAAAGCCTTTTTGTACTCTCCGAGTGTTTGCGCATCATCTGGTAGGGCAACAGCAGGAGAGAAGGGAAAAGATGTCAGCCACTTCAGCTGTTGGGCATCTCGGCAGGCACATTGCCTTGCGAAACAGGAACAAGCTTGTGCCCTTACCCCTCCGGGGTTGGACAGTCTCTAGCTGTCTGTGAAATGGCTATGCCTCTCCTCTATGCTCCCCAAAGGTCTCTTTAGGTACTTACATACAATTCGCAGGGATATCACCTCCCCTGCACTACCTGGCTTAGACTCATAACAGATCTTGTATCTTGACAGATTTACCTGTGGTCACAGTTGTACACAAGCCATAAATAAATGGTAACAGCTTGTGATAACCTTCCCGTTTCATTGCCATTCCAAATGATAATGCGGGATATTCATGCCAGCATTTCAARCAGCTTCCCCAGGAAACCCGTCCTTCTTCTAAAAGAGCAGTAACCAGTCCCAGGGCAACAGCCTCTTGCCAGCTGCTCCACCATTTTATACAGTGCTCTCTAGAGGCTTTTTGTAGTGGCAGGAGGAGCCTGCTAAAACACCAGGTGCTTTTCTTGTGAGAAGAAAAGCTTGGGATTTGCACCTCAGACTTGTATTCATGCTTAGCCTGATACAGAATGAGAGAAACAAGTCCTGAAAAGTATGTGTGCATAGTGGTACCCAGGGTAAAGCAAGATGGACTTGTTGGGATCCTTGAAGGATTGTTGCTATGCTTGCCCACAGGTTTCAGTCCAAGGAGAAGGTGTAGATTATATTTGTGGGTAACTAATTCTTGGGAAAACTTCTCGGGCAAGGTTTTCCCATTTGCACAGTGGTGGAGTTGATGTGCTCAAGTTAACTGAGTACTCATTTTCAAGGAACAGAACTCTTAAAATAATACGTTAAAACTGGCAATTTTTGGAGTTGAAACAATATATTAAAACAGAACACAAGGTCATCCAGCTTCAGGGGTTTGCAGATGCTTCTTAAATAGATCTTGTGAATTCTTTTGCACAGTYAGACTTCTCTGTTTTGCCACTTTCTGAAAATGAACTGGTAAACTCCTTGAACTGGAGCGCAACTGCTTTCCTCCAAAGCAGCTCTAGCAGCTCAGCAGGCAGGAGTGTTGCACTCTCATTTGGGATTTTATGGGCCTATGCTTCTGTACCATTATACACTGTGATGCAGCCTAATCTGGACACAGGATCATCAGAGAGTTTAGATTAGCACAGTGCATCAGTTTCAGGAATGCCTTGCACTCTTAGGGCCTTCCCAACCTATCAAGATGATTAGTAAAAATCATTTTTGCCTTCTTTCAAACTTTGACCTTGTCTGAATTGCAAGGCTTCTAGCCATCTCTAAACTAGGGGGTCTTCTTGGCTGAGCCAGCAACATTTTAGTTCCAGCAGATGTTAGCTGTCATTGCTGCTCACTCCTCATGGGTCTACTCAGGGAATTTCACCCTTTGCTCTTCCTTGTCAAGCTGCAGCTCATTGATAATGTAAATATGTTAGACAAGCACTGACACGCTCTTGCCTGTCTTGGTGCTGATGTTTGACATGGCACCAACTTGCTGTGATGCCCAGTGGATCACAGTTSCCACTTTGTGTCACTTCTTGCTCTTCATCATGTTTTCCCTTAATGTTTGCATYTGTGGCCCTGGAACTTTACAGTTGAATTTACACCCCTGAAGCCAAGGGGTGTCCTACCAATTTATATTTACCTTCTTTACCACTTTTGATTCAAAGCTGCTGCATCTTTTGTAGTGTGTATAAATGACAGTTGAAATCTGCCTGGCCTGCTCTGCACATTGCAGCTCAACACATGCTTCAGCTTCGATTGTGACTGCATATTTACATTCCTCCTTATGCAGATAATGCAGACTGATTTAAGATGCTCTCAATAATGTGCTACTGGATGCTCTGCCAAAAAGCAAATCACAATAGTTAATTACAGCACTCTGCTGCCCAACTGTATTGCTGATTACTATCATATGTTTTGCACCAATTTTTGCTTCGTTAGATATTCATATAGATGAGTCATGAGCTCAAATACAATATATGTACAATGTTATAGTTACAATGCCTTAAGGCACGTAGCACAGAAAGCTAACGTAGGATCTGCTGCACAGCCTCTGGAGGCCTGCAAAAGAATTGTCATATTTTTCCTCACTTCTGTCACCCAGTTTTCTCCTTAAAGAGAAGCAAATTCTTCTCATTGTTCATGCAAGTCTGCCCTAATTATTATCCATCTGAACATCTTCCTTGTTACTGCCTACTTTGCAAATTTTAAGGGGTGTCGGGTAGTACAAGCCTACAGCGAATGGAGAATCTGTGCCAGTCTCAGAGTCTAGAGAAGATCTAAGGGGCAAAGCATTGTTATCGTGTTGTGCCAGATCAAACAAGGGGGGGAAAAAGGGGGGGGTCTTGCCTAAGGTAGACTGCCCAAAAGGCAGAGTTAGCTAGTCCCTGCAGAACAGGCTCTGAGATATCCCTGTTCTACGTCAAGCTCTGCAGCAGCAAATCTTCTTCCACTGGTAACAGAGAAAGCCTTGAAATGGACATCTCATTTCTGGATAGCTAGAGTTAGATGGAATTAATTCCCCATTAATCAGATTATCTACTTCTGCCTGAATCGAAGGTAGGAATATCTCAGCTCTGCCTAAACCTAAGACGGCATCACAAAGCCTGTGGCATGGCAGCTGATCACCAAACACTCCTGTCTAATCCCAAGCCTATGCAGAAAACTTGAAGCCTGTCCCCTTCAGACATGGCCTTGCTCATAGTTAATAGTCAGTGGCAATACTTGTGTAACTAAAGCAGATGATGTTTTTAATTAATTTTTCCACTTCCTCCCTCTCTCAGTCACAATGCTCATTATGAGCTTGCTGTTATTCTCCTTTCTTCCTTCCAAATGCTCTTTCAGAGCACAACAGAAAAGATGGTTTCTGACCATAATGACATCAGGCTTTCTCCTTACACTTTTTGGCCAGGGGCACAAGAGGTATTGACGGCTCAGCCTGTCCTAGAAATGTCTGAACTCATAAAGTTCACAAAACCATGCATTAAATGAAGTGTACAGATCTCTGTAGCTGTCAGACAGTCATTTAACAAAAATAAAGCAAATATAAAACAAAAATAAAACTGCATAAAGAAGCTTTGCTGATGGCCTCCATGCCTCCCTCACTAATACGAAGGTGTCCATAGGAGAGATGGACAAGTCCACCAACCTACCAAAAGCAAGATCCTGCCACTTGGCTCTTTTTAACCTGAATGCACCCATTTGTGTCAGCTGGAGTTACTGTTTTCTTAGTGGGATTGCTCCTCACATAGCAGAGGATGGATTTTTTTTTCTTTCTTTAGAAGGAAAAATTACCAGAAGATGTGGATCTTAATTTGTCATCCATTTAAATGGGAATGGGCAGCTAGTCTCCTTTGGCAGCCTTGAAGTGCTCTCCTTCCAGTTGCAAACTTAGGCCAGCCCCAAAAGGTTAAAACTCCCATCCCAAAGTAACATGTTTCAGGACCACTGGAGCTTTGGTCACTTACAGTGCCGTGTCTTTGTTCTTTGCACCTCTGCAGATGGTGATTGATTTAAATTCTGTCAGTCCCACAKCTGTCTTTCTCAGTACACTTTGTTTGAGAGCCAGTAATTAAGTAATGAATAAAGTAGATTAAAAATACTTTCAGCTGAAGTCTGGATTTTTGCCTAAGTGGTTCTGTTTGCAGAAGGATGGCACCATTTTCTAAGGGTAAAAGAGTCCTCTTCCTGCCCTTCATATAAATCAACTGGAAATTGAAATATTTCACATAGGAAGCATGTCATGATGAGATTTCATGGGAGATGTCACTTGGCTGCTTGCTCTTCTGAGGCTGCTGTATGTCACTAGAGTCATAGCATGTTCCTTTTCTCCTCGCCAGGAGCTCTGTCAGGGAGTTTAGGTTTGGCCAAATACTTATTTTCCTCATTTTTCATTTTTTACCTAAAAGGAAACTAAAATGTTGTGTGAAAATGTGCATGGCTTTCTGACAAACTGTAGAAATGGCTCAGAAAAATAGCTCTGGGCTATTTAAAACATTAAGACGTTGGCACAATCTGAGTACAAGTTCTGTGGCACAGTGCAGACTCAGTTTTAGCACTGAGGTAACAATTTTCTCTTTCAAAGAGGACAAACTTCACCAGAGACTTGCACCAGTTCCTTTTGGAGAAGAAGAATGTCCCCTGAGAAGCATTTTGTCGAAAGTTCCCAGCTGATGGGAAATCCAAGCACACTTAATGTGCTTTATTGCACGTCAAGGATCTGACATCAGTGCTGCGCTAAACCTGCATACTTTGATAGGTTTTCATGGGGTCAAAAGAAAAGCATTTACACAATTTGTCAGTTCCACATGGATTTTTAACAGGACTATTGAGGTCTGACTGACTAAGTTCCTGCCTGTTTCCATCATTCATTTCACTCCAAAATTTCTCAAGGTTTTGTGTCTTTAGTTTTTGCCAGAAGGGCTCCTGCTGACTGATTGCCAGTGAAATCTAATGAAAAACAGAAATAGGGGCTTAGTTTCAGGTGAAATTATGATTGTGAATATGCCTGATTGTCCAGGAAGTATCTCTTTGTGGTTAGTGCCCTGAAGTCCACATTTTCCTGTTCAATTCTTGTTGACTCCTGTGATTGCTCAGTGCTTTGGCTGTTCCAGGTGTTTATGTGACCAYTGAGATATTTTTCCTCCATCCCTTGTCTCCTATGCCAGTTTAGATATTGACTCCTTTGAAGGTGGGCTGTCCTTCAGTGTGTTTGTGCACAGCTCGTGCAAAGTTGACCTTTTTGACACTGGAATCTTTGGCTGCCCCTGCATTACAGGGCTGCATCTTCACTGCCCACTGGCTTTGAGAAACTCCAGAAACCTTTAGTGACAGGTTGGGAAAATAGGAGGAGAGAGAAATACTGGGTTCTCTCAAACCCAAACATTTTTACTACTACTTTTGTTATTCCAGAGTAAGGATATGGTCTTTGGGAGCAGAAGGGGAATAAGCCAGGTTAAAAAACTAAATCAAAGGGGATCAAAACTACTCACAAAACTGAGCACAGATAATCCCAAACAAGATAGTTTCTTCAAAAGCCACAGACTCTGAACTGAACAGGATTACTTAACCCTCCCAACTCCCTGGCTCGTTTTAACAAAGATGGGAGAGTGGAGTTCTTTTTTTTTTTAGATATATTTTTGCTCAGCCATTTTCCATTCATTTGCACTGAATATGGCAAATTCCCACACAAACTTTTAGAGGTATGTCTTAAGTATATTGAACCCTTACAAAATACTGCAGCACGTGTCTTGCTTCCAGAAGGATATCCTTCTCTGTCTTCAAGAGTCCCCTTTACCACGTGCAAACACCCTTGCAGTGTCCATAAAAATGTTGTAATGCCCTGGGAGATGTTGGGGGGCTAGACATGAAGAATTTTTAAGAGAAACACTTGTATATCATTCCAGTGTTCCAGAATAAGGAGTAAGGTCTGAAGTCTTGACAACTTTCAAACAAAGTTTATGGCCTCTTTATGATCCATGGAGAAGCTGTGTCCTTCAACATTTTCATCACCTGGGAAAGTGTTTCAGATTTCAGGCAGAGGTACCATAGGTATTTTTAAAGGGGTGTTGGTTTAGTTTTATTACAGGGGAAATCTGAGAAGTGAATGTCAGAATTCCTGCTGTCATGGATTTTTCACCTCATGCATTTACATGTTCTCTCAAATGACACCTTTTTTGGTATTGGCTGGGGTGCCAGCTGGGAGCTAGACTTTCAGAGTACACTGTGCATTATTAAGGGTTTCCTCCAACGTCAGCAGTGTACAAGGGTTTGCTTAGGTGTCCAACCTGACAAAAGCTTTTCCCTCACTTAGCTTCTCTTCAGTTTCTGTCCTCTGACAGAAAATTAGTGTCAGAGGAATGTCAAGCCGCCTGATCTAGCTCTGGTGCATTTCTGAGGTTTCTATCCGAGGTGGAATCTGACATTTAATGGGACATGAATGGATACAGTGTTTATCACCAGGTAGTCAAGCGTTTGTTATCTTTGTTGCACTTGGACACGYGGTGGGCAGGAAGCTTCCAGAAGATACACCTATGTTGAGAAGATTTATCCTGCATCTCTCTCTTCTGCTTGTCCAAGCGTTTGGTGTTCTTCCTACTCCAGATTCGGGGATAAAAATTGGGAGAGGTACTTTATTTACTTATTTCCTGTCCAACGGTTTTATTTTCTGTATAGGTTGCTAATGGTTAAAGCAGAAATAGAAAAACTGTTCTTTATTTCAGCCCAGCTTCCTGTTCAAACAGTATTTATGTCATCACATATTTTTTTCTGTCTACTCACTGACCCCTCCAAAGACCAATTTATAATGAGTTTTAAAGATAATTAAGTTTCTGTAAATTTGGTGTGAATCAAAACCTGCACAAAGTGAAGAATCCAAATGAGATTTCCACTTTGCCCCACCTGAAGGAGCAACAGACAGACTATATATCTCATTTTGAAGTGGCCAGTCAGCGCATACACATTAGTCACTAATTAGCATACACATAGCTTCTGCCTAGCTTCTACACGTGCTGCTTTGTACCCCTTGGGGATCTAAAAGGGAGCAGGACAAAGGTTAAAGCTGTTGAGGTCTGGGAAGTTTAGAGAGAGACAAAAGATGCATGCACAAGAAATAAGGTTTCATTAGTCCTCCAGCTCACTGACCAGCCCATTTCCCTCATGATAACTATGATAATTTCTTTCAATTGTTAGTACTTTTTTCCACACTAATTAGTTTAAGGAGTCTTTTTTCTTTTTTTTTCCAGTTTCCAGCCACAAAGTTCCCCACGGATTTTATTATTTCCCATGAATTTGCAAAAACGCTTGTTAAGTTTGAAATCTCAGTCCACCAGAATACGGCCTTGGAGAAGTTATTCAGCCAGCGTATGAGTGTATTCATGAATTGTCAGATCAGCAAGAGCACTGTTTGGTGTGCTTCATCTGCGTGCCTCTGTTTGCATGGTGCTTGAGTTACCTGCTCCTTGCAGTCATCTATTATTTAATGCACTCGTAAGGGCTAAAACTGRGCATTTGCATTGTCATTTTGAGCAGGCTAAACTTCAGCTCATTCTTCCAAGAAAGAAATATGGATGGAGAGGAAATCTGGCTTGATGCCTATACACAGACAAAGCCACATTGTCCCCCAGTAATTCTTTTCTAGGGCCATCATACTCCTCCCCATTTCCAAGCAACATTCCCTGTTGTGCTAAACCCACTAATATTCTTCCTTTTCTTCATCCCTTTTAGGCTAGGAAATTTCAGACCTTCAGTCTGGGACTCTTTACTGCAGTAAGATTCCATCACTCTCTTGCTCAACCTGACCCTGCACCTTTCGCTCTAAGATGCCTACCCTTTCCAGTCATCATAGTCATTGCTATCATATTTTCCCTAACAATATTGCTACTATACCCATTATCCTCAGTACAAGAAGAGGACATTAGGAGAGCCCCCTATGCTCACTGAATCCAACAATGCATCATTTCAGGATATTATATCRTAGCATCCCTTTAAGCATTTCCATTTACACTTCTGCTTGATTTGGTTTTTTCCCTACTTATGAAATGCTAAATTTCATAGAAGTAAAATGTTGGCTATACTAGCATCCCTGGAGGCACTGCAGATGTCAGTGTAGAATTAGGTGGCTTCTAAGAGATCCTATTCAAGCTTGCGTGGTCTTTACGTTATTTATGTTATCACAACTATGTGCGTAAACAACGAGATTGTCTGCTGGTCTATCTCCATTATATCCCTTCAGAGTTGCTTCAAAATATGTCTTGATTTTCATTTTGGGATTAAGGAGAAATGGCATCTATGGAAAAGAGGTCAAAAGAAGGTACAGAAACATCCAATCTACCCCTCCCTACAATGTAAAAGTATGTTTGCTCCAAAGAAAGGTATTTACACTAGTGAAGTGTGGAAACGTGTTTTACATGTTGAAAACATACTCCCAAGACTTGTTCCTTTAGTAAGAATGCTAGAAAAGCCAAACAGATCATTGATTTGGGTTTTAGTTCCTTGAAACGGATCAGGTTTTATCAGCCTGTGTAAGTCTCCATCAAGTTACAAGAAGAATTGGTCCAAGCTGGAGGTCACTGAAGCTAAAAAAAGTGATGCTATTTGACCCCATATGTACAATGGAAGGTGCTTTGAGGATGTTGCTATCAGTGATGCTTTAGGTTTTAAAAGATGGATCTTTGTGTTGTACTCTGGGTACTGCATATGCTTAGCGGGCARCATCATGGGAATAGGCATCCCCATTAGTGTACTTTGCTACTCGGTGTGTAATGACTGCCTGACTTACCCGACTTTATAGCTGGGGCAGCAGGGGGATTCTGATAGAGGTATTGTGGTTCAATCTCTTTAAAACAAAAGAAAAAGGAAGAAAGGACTGTATCACAGAGGAAGCTTGCTGAACTGAAGAAATTCTGTGCTCAATATGTGGAAATGCCCTAATCAATGCAAGCTACAAGGCCTCTTTCCACCCATCATTTAAAACGTGACTAACAAAAAAATGCTTTAATATAAATGATCCTGAAGCATGAGCACATTACTGTGCACATTTGCACACAGTAGCTGTTGAAGTTCCATCCTCACTCATGCTTCATACCTTCTGCACGCTAGAAGCCACTGGTCAGTGCCTGGTGGATCAGAGAGCAAACGCTGTTGGCACATGAGGTCGCAGAGCAGGAGAGAGGCCAAAGCCCAGGGCTTACACATGGGGGAGATCCAGGCTTTGCTGCAGGGAGTGCAGGAGATGAACCAGCTGTGTGAATGTAGTGCTCAGGGTCTGAGGGTTGACAAGCTGGACTGTACTAACACCTAAGCAAAGGGTAGTGACCTGGAAGTGCTTCTGTGATAGTTGATTGTCTGCCAACGAGGCAGTGAAAACTGGATTCCTAGTATTCTTCTGATAAATGCTTTWCTAGCCTGGTTTATTGTAGTGATATCTAGGAGTCAAACAAAAACTGCACTCGGCGCTAACACAGGTTAATAGAAACCTTCTGCCCTGGTGAGTGTAATCGGCGCTGACAAGGCAGGTACAGCGTGTGAAAGGTCAGAGCAAACAGCAATATAATGCTTTGTTCTTAAGTGCCCCAGGAGGACCTGTGTTCCTCCACTTCCGTATGGCTCTCACTCCATAGAAGAAGAATGAAAAAAGGAATGTTGGTATTGCTACTATGCAGCTGTAGGAAATTATACTGGGTCTCTAAAGAATTTAGGGTTTGGCAGGCTGGTGTCGCCAGTTGGATTTCCATGTCAAGCATTTATGGAGAAGGTATGGCAGATTTCACACAGGTGGAAGTGCGTGGCTCTGCACGTGTATGCACATACAGGAGAGAGGACAACACAATGTATTCGGAGTTGTCTGAGGGTGAGGGTGTTTGTGCATATGTCTCACTGTGAACATGGGAGGTGCTGCTTCAGCACCTGTGGAAGCCGATACACGTYTGTGCTTTGTGCTGTGTGTTTCAGTGTTGGAACCCTAAGCTATGGCAGGCGGAGCAGGCTTCAGAGGACAAAACATTAATGGAGGAAGAGAAGGGAGAGCACAGAGAGAGAGACAAGGCGATCTCAGCTATCGGGGTAAAGAGGAAAAGGAGGGAGGGCTAGAAAGGCAGAGGTTGTAGCATAAAGAGAGGAAAAAGAATAAGAACAAGCAACAGGAACAAAAAGGAGTAAGAGAAGGGGGAGAAAATTTACCACTCTTCTCTCCCTCCCCTGTCTTTCTCATCACCTCTTGATCCTCTGGTGCTTTGTCTACAAGAGGAAAAGAGGCAGGAAGGTGAGTAGATAGAGACGAGAGGAGAAAAAAAAATGGGAGAGGTGAAAAAAAGACAGAAGATGACAGGTTTGGAGGAGAGTAGCGGGTTGGGAGTGGAACGCTTTGTGGTAATTGGAGTGTTTTCAACATGGGGAGATGCAAGGTGAAGGGGAGAGGAAGGAAAAGAAAGTGGGTGCAAGGGGGCAGGCAGAGGCTAGATCACTGAGGGATGACACAGGGGGTTAGGACAGTGCCGTGATGAAGTGACAGAAGGATAGCATGAGAAGGAGAACACTAAAAGGACTTAACAGTGGGGAAGGTGAGAGGTGGAACTGACACCTAAAGCCCATCAGACAAGCATTTTCCTACTGAATTGAGGGAGAGGGGGTAAGGATGGGGGAATGCAGTTCAGAAACAAAGAGCAGGAGTAACCAAGAAAAACAACTGAGACAAAACACCTCCTGGATGATGTCAGAAGGGAGAACGTAGGGAGCAATGATTTGCTCTGCTTTAGTAATAGGTGAACACTTGTTTGTGAAGGATAACTGTGTCAACACAATTAATAGATTCTGAAGTTTTGCCTCCAGAAGGTATAAATCTTTGTGACCATTTCACCCAGCTACTTGTGTGAAAAACGTCTCCTGGTGATTTCCACTTAGAGCCCAGTGCTTACTGAGATAGAGCGCTTCTGTCAGAGGGTTGTTCCAGAGATGCCTTCTTGCCTCCCTGCCTAAGGTCTGCAATGCCTTGAATAGTTAAAAAGCCTGCTTTATTTCTACAGTCAACTAGAGTTATGCCTGACAAGGGATGGCAGCTTAGCTTGAAAGACCTGGAAGGTGACAGTCTCCAACTGCCATGAATCAGAACAGAGCGTTTTAAGGTAAAATGTCAGTGTTCACAAGCAGCTGAGCTGTCTGAGCAGCACAGGCACGGAAAAAGCACTAGTCCCAACAACCTCTGCAAGCCAAACTATTCCTTCATCATTCAGAGCCTGCAATGCAGCTTCACGTCCCAGCCTTTAGAGCTTGTCCTTCATTTGCCTGCTCAATTAAAGCATCTCCCGCTCTCGGAAATCTCTGCTCTGTCTGTGAGCTTTACCAAGTTCCCTCTTTACCTGAACTTAGCTAATGCACAAGCTATCCAAGGTTGACTACAGAACTGTCAGTAGGATGGTAGGATTTGACTGATACTTTCACTGTCCGATTACAGTTTCCTTTCTCTGACATCATTTTTATTAGCAGTAGGTGTTCCATGCCCAAGGAAGCGCTGTGTGTGAATACACAGGTAGGAGTGAGCTGAGACTGAGTTGATTGCTTCCTTAACAGCTGTCTGCTTGCAAAAGCCGTTAAGTAGCAGAGTAAACATAACATGCAGGGCTGCTGAGATCCCAGCCRTCTTCACAGCTATTTCAGCGCACCCATAACAAGCAAATGTACAGGTAGCCCTGAGCGATAAAACAGTGAGAAGCGGGCCATCCCCCCCACAGTGCTTCTAGGCCAGCAGTGGAATGGGGAACAGGTGCCCCTAGGTGCAAACTCACTTACCTAGCTGGTAGTTAGCAAACAGTTGACAGGGCTGGGAAGTGAACTCCCATGCTGGGTTCAGTGGCTTTTCAGCAGGTGGCCAGGGCATGAGTGGCTCACCATGGAAAAGGTGTTTGTCACAGCCCCACGGCAGATGAACCCATCGCATTGTCAAAGCCTACAAACAATTCAGATATGGCTCTCCAGCAGTGAACTACTTGGCTCTAGAGGGAAAAATCAGCCCTTCAAACCTAGGCCTGACTCCAAAAGTCAGGATCTGTCATTAGGATTGCCGGTAGCACCAGGGCATGCGCTGTAGGCAAGAGTTACAGGGCACACAGGCAACCCTCCAAATGGGTCCTGATGTTTTTTTCACAGTCAACACCATGCAACTTTTACAATGTCTAGCTGCAGTGGTGAAGTGCATCCATGTGCTAAAAACCTTTATAGTGGGCAGATTTGTGCATCCCTGCAATCTGCTGGTCCTCTTTTGCCTGAGCCACCTCACCTGAAGAAAGGAGGCCAGAGATTTTGCTCTTTCTTGGAGAGTAAAAGCACATGTGAAGGGACTAAATCAGCCTCTTTGTCCACACACGGAGGACAAAGGAAGAGTGAAAGCCTGTCAGTATGTGGTTGCTGTTTGAGCCTGGCATGTTGACACCTTCCTTGGCCAGTTCAYGTTAGATTCAATTAGGTACCTTCCCTAGCAGCAATGTTTCACAAACTGCTCTGCTTCCAGCTGGCTTTCTTGYTGCTAAGGCTGGTCTCTCTGGACCCTCCATCTCTCTAGATCTCTCCATCAGCCACTTGTCATGGCCCAGTTTTAACTCTGCCTTCTTTTTCAGCCTTTCCCAAAGGCAACACCCTCTCCACCAGGGTCCTAGCAGCAGGGCAGGTGTGGCACAATCCCTCCTGCCATCTGGTCACTGAATGATTGGTATTGCCTCCTAACTCAGCCTGCTTCCCCAGTCCCTTCCTGCCCACAACAAAGCAGCTCTTTACCTCAAGTGTGGCAGTAAGGATCACCTTGCCACCTGGCCTGCCATTGCGCTCCTTCTCTCTGGAGGGGAAATGCACTCGTTACCCTCACCTCTGAAGACCTTTCAGTTTAACCCAGATATGCATTTGCAGGTATGTTAACTTCTCACAGCTGATTCCCTGGCCTGTCAGTTTTTTGGAAGAATAGAAAGTTTAGAAATGTCAAAACATTTTAATTTGGGGTCAGTTTGTTTTCAAATTGCATCTGACTACGTTACCATATGTCATCTTTCTACAAGCACTGGACTTTAACAGGAKTGCATATGCCATGACTACAGCCAGCCATAGGCATCCTGTGATGCCACATGGCTGCATAATTCTATTAGCCACAGTGCACCATGGGCAGCATAAATTCAAGGAGGAAGTATGAGTTTCATTGGATAAGGTGAGGGAACCGCAAGGTTATGGACCTGGACTTTTAACATCATTCTAACAAACATTGCAACTTGGGAAAACCAGACGCAAAGCAAAATGTTTTTTGTGTTTTTTACTTTTTTTCCTTGGAAAATGTTGGCAAAATGGAAATTTACAAGAAAAATCACTTACGCTGAAACCGACATTTTCATCTTAAAATAATTTGTAAGGAGAATTTATATCTAACTTCAGCTTGGAGGTGCCTCATAGACATGCCTTGTGGTCTCCACTTACAACCATGTTTAGTTTGCTGCTGCTTTTGAGAGTGCAGGATGGCTCACTCAGCCCCGCAAACACTCTYGTGGCTTGATTTGTTTGCTCAACTCTCTGCTCTAGGCTCCCTGACTCCAGTGAGCTCTGGAGTAGGGCTTCTGTTAGTAATCCTCCAAGACTGTCTTTTCACCCCTCAAAACTTGCCATGGGCAACTTTTTCCACTTCAGATATCTTCTCTATGTAGGCAACTCATTCCTAAGTCTTTCTTCCAGACAGATCTCTTCCCTTCTACCTATATTTTAACAACTTGTGTAGGAGATAAATCGGTTTCTCATCCTGAGCTGCAGAATTGTCTCTGTGTTCTGCAGTGTGGAGGGCATCCTTTTTGTTTTATGGCTTTTCTCTTCTCGCCACACACAACAATGTAACTGCCTGGAAATCAGCAGCATTTCTGTTTTGATCAAATCATTCATCCAGTCACTCAGACTTGTTCATGCTGGATTGAGCACACATAAAGGAGGTTCCCTGTACAAGCTGCTTTCTGGGAGGCTGGACGGCACCAAGTAACCTGTGGTGCCCTCCACCCCTCTGCAGTTAAGCAGGGCCCTCAGCTTCTCAGACCCTTTGCCCACAGATTCTTTTCAGGCATTCCTGTTGCAAGGATGTGCGTACTGAACGCTTGAGGAGTGAACACGCATTAATCTCTACAGAATCATGATCTCCAGGATCATGATCTCTTTTTTTTTTTCTGTGATTAAGAGTAACACTCTGTCCCAGTGAACTTGGTCTGTTAGGTACTTCTATAACAGTGCCTGATGTTTTTCCTTTATTCTATTGCTCCATTTCCACACTAACAAGATACTAGCACAGGAATCACTGCACACAAAAAAAAAAGATTAAAAAATTGGTGTTGTGAGTTGACTTGTCTGTCAGGAAAGAACTTAGCAAGCTTAGTTGTTCCTGTCAGATGGCAATAATAAATCTACTTGCCTTGGATTTATTCACTCAGAATACTGTCAAGCAATTCTATCACATGATGCCGTGCTTATTTCAAGGTTCAGATGGTTTTTGATAAGAGGTGTGAAAACCATATAGCATCCATTTCTCCTGCTGCAGAATTAGTCCTCAGCCAAGAACCTGAAGTTGTTCCATCTCTGTGTATTCTGACGGAATACTCACTCAGGTGAGCACCAGGCAATAGCTAAAGCGGCTGCTTTTGGATGAGTGTTCTTTAACCAGTGGGTGGAGGGCTGAGTGGATTCCTCCCCCCGCTCCACGCTGGCCGCCCGGTGTCTTGCCTTCCCTCTCCCTCCCACACTCCTACACGTTCCCCCAGAGGCAAGGGTGCGGGTGACTGGAACTGTGAGAAGTCGCCCGATAGGATGCTGCCCGGCTCCCTTCTCTCTGCACAGCGTAAGCTCGCCTTGCCTGCTGATCGTGCAAGCAACTCTGCGAGGCTTTGCTCTGCTCAGCAGACTGCAGAGTTTGCTGCAAATGCAAAACTGAAATCCATCTTTGTAGCGCCTACTTACCGTCCAGGGGGCTTGTATGTCTTCTTGCCTTCTGTTTCTTTCCCCAGACCTYCCTTCTCAAAAGGAAGCTCTATTCTGCTGCTAGCAATGCATCCTGAGCGGTGGCTATGTTGGTGTTACCCTGCTTTCTGTGTGTGGGCATTCGTGTTCACATCCTTGATTAAAGGTAGGCTCTCTTTGATGCTATTCTCTAAAATATTTTCTAGTCACTGTCTCTGCTTCTGTTTTCCTGGAATGAATTCAATGTAAAGCTTCTACCATCTATTTCTAACCTGAAATCTGTAACATTTCAACAGTATTTTAAGAGAGCTAAAGCTATACTAGTTTTCACACATAACACTCTTCATTTTGGTTGGGTAACTAATTGAGGAACTGTTTCTAGCAAAGAATGAAAATTAAATAGGAGTTCTAGTAATTTCATTTGGTGCTTGAATTTTGCAATTGCTTAAATAATGCAGTCTGAAGATGTGCGCGTTTGGTACTCACACCTTCAAAAGTGACAGCTTGATATATTTTTGTTCMCTGTTGTTTGTGATGTATGGTTAAATACACTAGAGTGATTTCCATGCACAAGTTTCACGGAGGTTCAGCAGGATTTTTGCTTTTAAGACACTACATCTTTTTTGAAAGTATCACACCTGCTGATGAACCAAGACATGTATGAATTACAGTGCTTGTGTTAGCAAGGCATAGGCATTGTCTTAAAGCAGCACCAATGGGATGAGAATCTGTAACTGAAGTATAAAAATGAAAGGCCTAAATACTTGTCTGTTTCTGTAAATACTTGTCTGTTTCTGTAACTTTATTCTAAAGCATGTGTCTGTTAAGAAGGCAGTAGGAAAATTTCAAATGAAACATGATTTTAGACTCATCGGCTTTAGTCATGAGACTTTGGTAAGAAACTCATGTTCCCACAGTAGGGTACTTTTAGTCACAGGGCGATGGATGATGATGAGGAAATCTGAAAAGGAAATTGCCGTTTCCTTTTTGAATGGCACAATGCATGTTACGCAAACATCCAGACTTTATGGACATTCATGTATCTTCTCTGGATGATGCTAAAAGGATGAAACAAAACATCAAGTCATGGAAGTTTTACTAGAATTTTCTTTCCATACATGTAAGTCACCAGTAACCAACATTTGAGCTTTTAATTGTGATAATCTCTTGAATCTGAGCATGCTTTGTATCACCTTAGAGGCAGAAATGTCATTTTTTTCAAAAATGGGAAGGGTGGCCTCAGCATGAAAACAGTGCAGTATGCTGAGACTAAGCATCTCCCTGTAAGACATCTGTGCAACCACAGGCCCTTGTGTTCACTGAAGGAAATGTAAATTGCAAATTTATGTCCTATGCTGTGCCAGAGACCACGCTGCCTGGCACAAACCCCTTCTATGTTTAATATTTGCAGGCATAAAGGCTTATCATGATTGCTTTCCTGATGTGTTCTAGTGCAGTCTGGGACGAACGCAAAAACTTATGACCATGTATCAGAAAAACGAATTTTTCCTCAGTTGTATCAGTAGTGTCTTTGGCATCATCATGTAGATTTGATAACACAGCTGTGCTCAATATGAGGAGCAAGTTCTAAATCTTTGCCTTATAAAGTATTTTGAATTTAAGTGCTGATTACAGTAGTGCATTGAAATAGCAAAGTTATTCAAGAAAAGTATTTTTCTGAGCTGATGTTGCCAGAGTCCAAATGATTTAATCTTTCCTTTTGAAATCAAAGTCTGTGTCCTTTATCACTGCGAAAATAACTATTTCAGGTTTGGGCTTTATGTAACAGATTAAGAGCATTCTTCTTGRCTCTGCACTGAGGCAGCTCAGTGCCTGTCATATACCTTATTTCCGCTAAGCCATCTGGTCTGTCCTGCATTGACTGGGGGTTACAGCTATGATCTCCTTGTTTCCAAAGAACAGCTCTGTATTACAAAGATGCATGCTATTCTACAAGAAATTTTAATATTTCCACTTTTTTTTCTCATAGAACTTAACAAATGAACTTCCTTGAGAGCAAAAATTGTGCTATCTAAAGAGCTGAAATAGCAAACATGAGGATAAAATGTAGTCATAGTTTTTAAGACTAGGAGGCATCATTATAATCAGAGTCCCTGCATAGATTTTGAATCAGTAGTTGCAGCCTCAAGCTTCTAATTTCTGAATAAGTAGCTATGCTTTTCATAACCTCTCAGTTTTACYGTAAAAACTCCCACAGAGGAAATCCAGCACATTTCTACTTTCTCTACTTCACACCACCTTATTCTACTTTGGTCTGATATCAGGGTAGGCCAAATGGAGGCCCATAGGCCAGATCCAGCTTAGGAGACATTTCCATTCAGGCCAGTACCCTACACTTTGAGGAGACAGGGACTGTCTCCTGCAAGGTCCTGCAAGAGAACGCTTTCAGCTGGCAGCATACTGGCAGCCCTCTTCTCTGTGCTCCTGTGTCCTGATACATGGTCACAAGCACAGGATCCAGAAATATGGCATGGACTAGTATGTTATCCAGCACCTTCTCTCCCTCTTCCTTACCTCTGACATAGCTGTTCTTTATCTTTACCAACACAGATACCGCAGCCTGYGAATCGGAGGAACGGTTATTTCACAAACTCTTCTCCCACTACAACCAGTTCATCAGGCCAGTGGAAAATGTGTCTGATCCTGTCACAGTGTATTTTGAAGTGGCCATTACCCAGCTTACAAATGTGGTAAGACTTGTTAAAGAATACCCCTGAGATCTGGGGGTGGTTGCAAACACGTGCAAATTGCTAAAGAAGCAGATGTAATTGTGATGGTTGCACCTACAACTCTCACAGCTGACATTGCCATGTGTGCATATGTGTACATGCTGAGACATTCGCTGTTCTTTCTGTCAGCCAAGTCGCTCCAGTTGCTCGAACGAGAGGTTCGAACTACAGAGATTCATTTGCTTACTCTAGCTTCAAACCCCTCTGCTCCGGGCAGCAGCCTCTGRCACCTAGAGCAGCAGTACCAAATGTTCAAGTCCACTCTCCAGAGGGCTAGCCAGCTCCAGAGACACCTGGTTGTGTCCACGTTGTGTGGCATCTGGCCTAGTTCTCCTGTGAGGCCAGTGTCATTTCCCAGTGGTCCTGAGAGATAAAATTTTCTTTTTCTTACATGCTTTTTCAGTCTGTCTGTTTCAAAATAACAGATGTGCAGCCTGCAGAATGGTGTTTAAAGCATGGAGCTGGGCATGAATGTTATGTGTTCTGGGGTGCACTGTATACGAGGGTRAGTGTGTCTGAGGTGGTAGATCTGCTGGGCAGGGCAGAGGGACTGTGGAATAAGCAAAACCTGACCTTAACTCTTGCTGAAGTCTGCTCTGTGAAGCAAATTATCCACAGAACAGAGGCTGAGTTTTGATTCTGAGGTATCTAGTTGAGTCCATAATGAAGTGACAGGCAAACAGTGAGGAGCAACATTCAATAGCAGCTAGGGAGCTAAGTTATCTGAGACCATAAATGAAGGCATTGTAAGTCCTCATGGTGAAGGCAGTTGTCACCTTTTGGAGTTCCTTTGTCAAAGTATTTTGTTTCCGTGTTACAGGTAGCTTGGCAGGTTTCAGCAGTTCTGTCTCACATTGCAGGCCCTGGCTCCCAGTGCTGTCTTTGGAGAAAAAAGGGAACATCATAAGTAAATCAGTTGGATTTTCTCAAGAAAGGGTCATGATTTTTACAAGAACTTAAGACAGTTTAACCCATAGGCAGGAACCCTACAGGTCTTTCAAAATGATCTTTGTGCTTAATCTTCGGTACACAATGTTGAAAATTCATCTACAACATGTTCTACCTTTGGCTTGTAAATATCTTAGTTTTTTTGAGTCCACATGCTTAAAAACTGAGAGCTACCCAAAGCAATATTCTTGCAGATATTTTTATTGTGAATGTCAGCCTGCATTCATAAATACATGTAATATGAGTCTTTCTGAATACTTTTAGGCTGAAGGCTCATTAGAACAGGATCCAGTCTTTTATTTTTGTGTCTCYTGCAGCACCTTCCTGATTCATCACTGATTGGCAATGGCAATAACTGTAAAAAGAAGGTCTCAATACAACAGTGACCTAGTTTAGCGCTGGTTGAGTGCATCTGCTCTAGAGGTTTACATAGAAATGCAAGAACACTGTGATACAGAGCCATTTTCGTTGAATCTTGACCAGTCCTGTACTGTGTAAACAGTGCTTTCTAAACACTGTATCTAACAAAACACATAGCCACCAGCTGGATCTTATTCCTCTGGTRCTGGTCAGAGCAATTGTAAGTTTTGTGTTCTCCTGGTACTAAGGCCCCTGGCAAAACAGTGCAGCTCTTTGTATGTCTGATATTTGTGGGGCATAATTTTTCAGTAGACCTTTAAAAATTTTTCAGTAGAACTGCACATGACTGTGCACAACATGTAAGCCTGCTGAAAATAGCCAGAAGTCTGGTATCAGTTAATGTGGAATTCTAGTTTCCGTTTTTTATCAGAATAAGTTTGTGGCCGTCTCAGGATACTGTAACTGATTTATGGAGTGAAGATGTGCATGCCTGTGTTTCTTTCTAGGATGAAGTCAATCAGATCATGGAAACAAATTTGTGGCTAAGACACGTAAGTGACTACGCTGCACTTCTCATGCATTTTGCATTGATACGATGAAACGTATGTTACTTTGTAAGCTACATCTGTAGAATAAGCATTTGTTTTGTAACAAGGATTTTAAAGGTATGAATAAGGAGAAGCTCCATTAACCAAAGCCACATTTGAAAAAGTAATTTCTTTATTCTTATTTCCAAGAAATTACATCTCCCATCTTTCCTGTGTGGTATATTCTCCTCCAACTTCATGATCATTGATTTATCTGGTAAATCTAGCTGGWTGTACCCATTAAAGAGTGACTAAATATGCAGCTCTGCAGTCCTAGGTCATCTCCAAATTGAAGATTCCAACCAAAACATTTGTTAGCAAAAGGAATGTGCCCCCATTTTTCCGGATGGTTTTAGCATTTATACATAGACAAAGATCCTTAGAGGACCTAAACTGCYGAGAAAAACAAGCCAACTTCCACCAAAACCAGTTTCCTTCAGGCACTGATTGTGGTCCACACAAATCTTTGTGTCAAAGACACTGTGCGTGTGATCAGGATCTTCAGGGCAGGCTGCAASGCATGGAACGTGGCCCTGCGACAGAGCCCTAGACAGCAATGCAGGAGAGCTGCTGGGCATCCCTCGCTGCCCCTGACTTGGTAATTCACCACCCCTGTGGAACCAGTGATGTCCCCTGGCAGCAACCGCCTGTTAGTGTGCATGTGTACCTGCTTTCTCGTGAGGATGCTGGTCTCCTTTGGTGCTGGCCTCCTTTGACCTGCAGGGTGCACCCTCATGACAGCAGCAGCAAGGCCCGAATTCCTTCTCTGCAGCGGGAGGTAGCCTGGCACAGGTAAGGGTCTATACTGATGTAGCAAGGCAGAGGAGACATCTCAGCATGTCGGCARTGGATGACAATTGGCATCCCATCCCCTCACAGAGGAGGGAGTGGCAAGTCAATGTGAGCAATATTCATATATGTCCAGTGTTTCTCCAGGTCATGGCCTTGTTGTCTTTCAGACCATTGTCCCCTTCTACACAATCTGTCCCCCCTGCTGCACTTTCAGTCTTTATCGTAGCCTGTCATTTTACAGGAAGATCTGAGAAGCAGATACTTGCTGATAAYACAAGGTTTTAAAATCCTTGTCTATTCTTCTTTCAGATTTGGAATGACTACAAATTGCGATGGGATCCCAGGGAATATGATGGCATAGAATTTGTTCGGGTACCAGCAGATAAAATTTGGAAACCAGATATTGTCTTGTATAATAAGTACGACGAACACTTTTCCATTTTACCCTTTCTCTCAAAAATATCCTCTTGCAGTGTCCATGAAAGACATTTTACTTTCCTGGTAATTTTATTTTCTTTGCCTCATTTGTCTTTCTAGTGCTGTGGGAGATTTTCAAGTTGAAGGCAAGACCAAAGCTCTCCTTCGCTATGATGGAATGATCACCTGGACCCCACCAGCTATTTTTAAAAGCTCCTGTCCTATGGATATTACCTTTTTCCCATTTGATCATCAGAACTGTTCGCTGAAATTTGGCTCATGGACCTATGACAAAGCCAAAATTGATCTTCTGATCATTGGATCCAAAGTAAATATGAATGACTTTTGGGAAAATAGCGAATGGGAAATAGTCGATGCTTCTGGCTACAAACATGACATCAAATATAACTGCTGTGAAGAGATCTACACAGACATAACATATTCCTTTTATATTCGAAGGTTGCCAATGTTTTACACCATAAATCTGATCATTCCCTGTCTCTTCATCTCATTCCTGACTGTGTTAGTTTTTTACCTGCCATCTGACTGTGGTGAGAAAGTGACTCTCTGCATCTCTGTGCTCCTTTCTTTGACTGTATTTTTACTGGTGATCACAGAAACAATYCCATCCACCTCTTTAGTAATTCCCCTCGTAGGTGAATATTTACTCTTCACTATGATATTTGTGACTCTGTCAATTGTCATCACGGTATTTGTCCTGAATATACATTACAGGACTCCAACCACACACACAATGCCCAGATGGGTAAAAACCATCTTTCTTAACCTGCTCCCCAAAGTTCTGTTGATGCAGAGGCCACTAGAACAGCAGAAGAAAAACATCTCCRGGAAAAACAAGAAAGGATCAGCCAATACGTCAGGCAAGTCAAAGCACAGCAAACACAAAGATAGCAAATTACACAAGGAGCAGCAATGCAGTCACTGTGATAAGGCAACTGAACTCACTACCACCAAAAGAAGACGACTGAGCCATCAGTCTCTGAAATGGATGGCAGAGCACATGGAGTACTCCCCAGAAGTGAAGGATGTCATTAGCAGCGTTCAGTTCATTGCAGAGAACATGAGGTCTCAAAATGAAACCAAAGAGGTAAGGGAGGTAGCCACCCAGCTGGGCATGAGGCCACACTTCCAGCAAGTGAAAACATGAGGGAGGGCAGCCCAGAGGAACTGGAGTTGTTGGGTCTAGAGAAGAAAATTTTGAGACCTGTGAATGGGTCAAAGTTTCCTACAGAAAGGGAGAAGTTAAAYCATCCACTGAGGATGGGACAAGAAAAGTGATCTCATCTGTTCTTCCTCTACCCCCAGTGGATAATTTAAGCAGCAAGACAGTTTTAGATTAGACATGAGGCTCACCCTTTAAAGGAAAAGAAGAGGAATATCAGCCTGTTGYGGCCATGAGGAATGAACTTTGATCAGCAGTGGTTCAGGCAGAGTTGATYCTGCCATGGGGCAGGGGATAGACTAGACGGGACCTTTCAAGGTCTCTTCCAACCCTACTTCTGTAGRTCCTCAGAAGCAACCCTTTTCCACTGCTCACCAACTGCTCAGCCCTGGTAAGCAGTGACATCTCAATACTCAGTGTGCTATTTGCCAAGCAGGGTGCTTTTCTGTGTTAGTAATGGAACAAGCAAATTTGGGAACTGCTTTTTAAAGAACAGGGCTTGTCTGGCAGCACAGTAGTTCATCTGGAGAAGAACTATTCTCAGCCAGTGATAAATCTGGTAAAGATATTTCTTTCAGAATGCTGTTGTCTGTACTTTGTTTCAGTCTGGTGTGTTCTGATTTTTTTACAGTGAYTTGACTAATTGTGGCTTCAGCAATATAGTATTTTCAGCCATGACAAACATACACTGAAATAAAGGTTGAGTTTTGGGAGAAGACAGCTGAATAAAACCAGACAACAGATGAAGAAAGACAGATTAAAAAAAAAAGAGGGGGGGGTGTTTAAAAATGAGACTTGGCATTTGAGCTAATGGATTTGCTTGTGKAAGGTTATAAATCTTTCATCTAATTGGGATTACTGTCATAGAAAATGATGCACATCATTGGAATTTAGAGAATTCTGGGGCCACGTCCTCAGGTGTAAACACAGGCAACTAAAAGRTTATCTGACATCCCCCCACACCCAGGCCTCACAAGGAATAGGAATTCTCTGACACTTCAAGATGTATTTAAAAAGTGTTTAGAACCTGRTGAAACATTTATCTTTGATCTGTCATGAAATGTTTGCTTTCGGTTTTGAAGTTTTTTAGRTGCTCTATGGCAGCAAAATCCATTTCAAAATTAAATACTGCTGTATTTGTATTGAAAAACACAAATACTTTGTGAGGGAAATGTTGAGAGTTATTYTTTCTATCAGAATATTTTGTTGAAATCAGCCAAATTCATGCAACTTCTGTGCAACCCAAAAATTAATTTTTTTTCCTTTTTTATGTCCTGCAGAAGAAGTTTCATCTGAAAACAAAGTCCATAACTTTCTGAAYAAAGGGCTACAGTTAAGGCCTGGTGACTGAATTCATAGGATGAGCGGGTAATATATGCCAGCCCAAAGCAAAAGACAGGAATCTTACCAGCACAGAGGAGGATGGGGATTGAGCTGAGCCTTGCTTAGTACCSATGTCCTTAATGTTTTGCTTGACCCCAACATTTTAGCCCTGCTGTCACTGCCACACCAGCTGCATAAAACATATCCATGTACCGTATTCAGCTGATTTCTCCAATGCACTCCAAAAAAAAGAAGAGGTGTTGCGTGAAGCAGTCCGAATAACATGCTGCCTTGATTATACAGCTCATGATAAGTCTTCCATTGCCAGTTTTGCTGATTTGCATTTTGCGAATCTCTCTTGCCACATGAAATTGTATTCTTAGTCTGGTGTGTGCATCAGCAGCTCTGTATTTTACCTTTCAAAACATACTAGGGRTGGGAAGCAGGATTTTTCATTTGAGAAAAATCTTCTCTTTGGGGAAAAAAAGGGGTTTGTTCTCAGGCAAGCACTGAGGAAATAGTTCTGCAGGCTGCTTCTGTGTCAGCCAGACATAGAAAGCCATATGGGTGATATCATACGCTAGTCCTGTAAAAATAAAAGCCCTTTAAAAATTGTGGCATCAGKTACAGCAGCTGGAGCTCTTGCTGCACTTTCTTTCACAAGAAGTACAGCAGCAACCTCTTGGAGGAAAACATCAAGAACTTGGGAAAACAAGCCTCAGCAGAGAGCTCTTAACCAGTCACTAGTTTTATATGAGTGAATGTTCCTCTGATGCAGTGGTCCTTGTATGTAGGTAGAGTTTAAAGGACAACAACTTCTTGGATGAGGTTCTAAGGTRTATCTCAGACACACAAAATCCACTCTGGTCTGCTTAGCACATGACACTGTGGTTTGCTCAGTCAGGGCCCTTGCTTTGCTATAGTCCGTGTGTCCAGATGAAATCAGCGGGGCTTGGTTGGAGTGACAGTGTGGCAAATCAGGCCAGAATAGCAAACTGTCTCTTCTGTGGGCTGTCAGGATAAATCCTTTGACAGGGTCTTGTGATGTAGAGCTATGGTGATTCTGCCTGCTGTTAAACCACCCCACTCTGCACCCACCACATGATCAGGTCCTATTTGTTAATGTCAGCATCACAGCCATAACTTGCCAACAGACTTGAATATTTAGAAAAATTAGCAGACTGGGACGGTGTTGAGTGTTCTCAGCCAAAAGTGGTAAATACTATTAGAAAATCAGCCCCCTCTAAAGACACTTGAAAACTGCAGCAACTATAAGCATGACAAGCAACRTTCTTGACTGCATGTGTGTTCTTCYTCACRTTCAAAAGCACAAGGGACATTTCTACTGCATAAAGTCAACTCACAATTGCATGTTACTTTACATGTAGTTTATCCTTTTCATTTTTTTTTCTTTTGCAGGTGGAAGATGATTGGAAGTATGTAGCTATGGTGATAGACAGAGTATTCCTCTGGGTATTTATAATCCTTTGTGTGTTTGGGACTGCAGGGCTCTTTATCCAGCCGCTAATAGCAGATACATAACTTGATCCACTGCTTTTTATCCACTCTTGTTCTCGTTTCATTTTYGGTTCGGAACTGTCCCCTATATTTCTCTCCTCTGACATAACCCCTCTGCTCATCACCTCCTCAGCCCCCAGCCGCAGAGGAAAGGAGAAAGAAGGGGAAGGGTCCTCTGGGAAAGCAAACAACCCAAAACAGAATGAGAAGAGGACTGAAAATGGGAGATGAGTATGTGGTCTTTCTACGACGGAACGCCTGGGATTTTCAGAGTGTCTGCCTGTCTTTCCTCAGTGAGGTCAACAATAACAATTGCACTGAGGATCACAGGAACAGATTGAAGTTACTGAGCTTTTCACTTGGTTTCAGTACAGGGGGCTACTAGGACAGTTCAGGCACTTCTGAGTGCATTGCCCAAAGARGACTCTACCTGGCTTCATTTTTCTCTCCTGATCATAACTCTTCCTCAGCTTTGAGTTAATTCACATTTCCTCTCTATTTCTCTCCTTGTACAACAGCTAGCCTTTGGTATGGCACTTAGATGAGGTACCACAGTCCTACTGACTGGACCAATGCTCTTTATTGTGTTCTTGTGTCGGGGCAGCCAATAATCAAAATAAAAGTACAATCAAACCAATCCCTTGACCCTGTAAGATTTTCAATAAAATCTAAAATAAGGGGGCCCCATCTTCTGCAATGTATGTACACAAATGAGGGTCCCAGATCAACAAAGCACATGTTTACATTTACACTTGAAGTCAGGCAGGTCTTAAGCACTTAATCACAGTTGAAGACAAACCAACTTAGTATTSTGCACTGCATGTAGCCTTGCTGACATCATTTGAAGCATCCTAGAATCACCGAAGGGGAGTAACTTGGATGCACTGTGGAAAACCAGGAAAGACTTGAACTATCTGTGGTAACATTGTAAGGCGTCCAAGTTTGAAATCTACATGCTTCTAAGACCTTTAAAACTAGTTTATCTGCCACTTAACTTTGCATGTGACCAAAGTCCCCTTTACTTCCTGATGCTGAATACCAAGACCTTGGTGAGCTCCAGTAGGATTTCCAAGCCACATTTCTGTCGTCAGGTTAACAGTGGTCCCAGTTCACAGGTTCTGCTCTGAAAACTTGCTTGCTCAAGGTCAGACATAAGCCCAAGAGGGAAGGGTTTGTCCCTGGGTAGCTACTCATCACAGACAGAATTGGCTTGACAGCAKTGGATTGATGTGAGTTTTCCTGTGTTTTTAAAACCCAAGACCAACTTGGATTACGCATATCCCAGCAGGAGAAGGCTGGCTATCACGAATCCTATGCAAAGCTGAGCACCTTGGTCCGCACAGCTCTGCAGCAGTTTTCCATTTGCTGGCTCCTCATGGGTCAGTGCTGTGTGTGCAAACCTGTAACTGTAGGGAYACTTCCCCTGGGGCTGAGGTTGCTGCTATGTAACCAGGTTCCCAATCCTAGTGCACTTAATCCTGAAACACTTTGTAGATGTGCACCTGATTCTATACTATGTGGCCAGTTTACCCTCAGGTCCATTGTCTGTTTAGATTCCTGTTGGTTTTGCGCTGAAKTATTCTTCTCTAAAAGGCACCATTCCAATTAAAGCCAATGGCTTCAAGAGTAAAAAGCCTTCCTCCCTTAAGGGAGGCTCTAAATTCAGCTGTACAGTGTCAGTGCGGTGTTTYCAGTGTCTGCCATGTATCAGTCTCTGCTTTGAACATCACCAGTCCTTGGCAAGTRTGACTCCCTGTTTCTGAAGTCCCTGACTGGCCTTTTAGTCTTTTTTCATGCTCCATAATAAAGAGAATAGGACTGAATAAATGTGTATGTCAGAGATAAAGGTGGAATGACAAGAATATAACTGTCTTAATCCAGTAGTTGAAATATGTAAGGTCATGATTTTCTAGAAGAAAACCATATTTTCTGTAATCCCCCTGAATGTTGCATAATTATGTAGTGCCTGACAGACAGATGTATGAACAAGCATGGTTTGTTTTGTCAGCCTGTCAATTAAATATCACTCCTGGGGTATACTTTCTTGAAGAATTTGTATTTTTTTAAAAACTCYCTGCTGTACAATGTGTTTAGAGATGCTACTGAATGACATTTGCTATGCTGGCTCTTTAATCAGAGAGTAGGGGAGGGGAAAGAAAGGGAATTTGAAGAGGAGAGCTGCGTCCTGAGCCCAAAAACTTCATTTCTACAGGAAAGATGCCTGCCTGCCAGCATTCCCTGTTGCAGTCTATGACCAGTGAGAATACTGTGGCTGAAGGTGCACTGCATTAGYGTCTTAGGCGTGACAGCTACTACCCCACAGCCAGTAAGCTGGCTTTCGCAAAATTGCTGGTTTTTTGTCAAAGCATTCACAATTGTACAGCTCCTCATCTCCAGTTAGGAGGCCACCGTRCCCCAGCACGAGCTCCCTGTCTTTGTCATTTACAGTACTATACATCCCTCTGTCCTGCCTACCCAGCCTACACAGGGTTTGGACAGTTTAACTCGTCAGCCAGGTTTCCTAAGAAAGTAAGATTTATAAAGTCATGTTCTATTTCCCCTTCCTTTCCCCCACCTAGTAACTTTTGGATCCTTTGTTTGCCATTTTTGGCTGTGTTCGGCACATTCAAGACGGAGCCTTGTGGWCTGTCAACTTTGTGAAAGTAGTTGGCTGATTAGAGAGAGTGGGGGTGGGGGACACAATAAGCATCTCACCTTGGAGAAAGCTGCAGTAGCGGCCCGCCTCTGAGCAGACATGGAAGAACCCACACAAAGGTGACATTCTAACTGAAATACCAAAAGTTTCAACCAGAGCTGGTGCCATCCCAGACCCTGCGTTGGGTCGCACACCACGCACAGCCACAGGAAAAGTACCCATGTTCATTGCAGGGCACACAGAGTGGGGCGGCTGTTCTTGCCCCATCAGCTCCAAAGCCACATCAGCAACACCCCTTATTCTATGTCCCAGTGATAAGYGTAGCACTGGCAGCAAGAAATCTCCTTTCCTTGAGAATGGTGGCATCTGTGAATTAATTTTAAAAGCACAGAAGCAATTTGACAGCTCGACCAGCTCGTTACATTCTCTTCCCAAGGGAGACCATCTTTCCACTTCYCCCCCACTAAAAGGCCCAGAGGAGTTTGTCATTTTTGTCTCTTGGTGAATGGATGATACACATGTCCTGCCAAGCAGTGCCAAGGCCCTGGCAAACCAGTGCCCAGAAATCAAGGCAGTACATGTTGAGGCAGTTAGTAAGGCAGGGGGTTTCTGGGTTTTTTTTAAGATTTGCAATTTGCAATGTTGTCATCCACAGGCAGAGCACATGGGGCAGAGGGAAGGAGCCCACTGGAGGACTGTCTGCCCAAATGTCCTCCCTAGTTGTGTTTTTTAGTGGCAGGCCAGGTTGTGGAACATGCTGAATGCATTTGTGGGCCAGCGGCAAAGAGATTCAGGGAAGCTCAGAAACAGCGCAAGGAAACGACGAGTAGTGAGACTACAGATGYAGCAGTCCCAGATGCAATGCTAGGAAGACCAGAGGCCAAAAGCCATACCTGTGCAGAGTTCATACATCCCCCACTCCAGGGACCTGAGCCCTGCTGACCTTTACCAGCATAAGCCAGAAAAAGCATCTTGGCATCAGACACAGCCACATGAGACACAGCCATGTGTTGCCTTTGGGTGGGCAACCGAAATGTCGCAAGGTGAGGACAGGACCATCTGCCACCTAAACACCTGAAGCACTTSCCTAGGAGAGGATTTTGTCATCTGTCATGGCTAACAGGCAGCCCCCTGGCAGTAGTGTTCAGAAGGAAAACCTATCACTAATTGATTTCAAGAGTCTGTAAATGCTGGAGATAAGAGCTTCCTGGCTGCTTTCCTATGGACATTTTACTGTACGGGCCAGGGGAACAAACTGACTTAAACAAAGCAAGAAGAGAGGAGCTGGTAGTAAGGTCAATGTGTAAGRGTTTTATACCAGTGTCTAATGTTAAGACATCTATTGGTATATGCTAAACCAAATGGGTCTGTTCTAGGTTCCTGCAATATAACAACCAGATAGGAATGCTCCCTCCTCAAACTCACACACAGAGCTAAAAAGTTATGAGGACTTTCAAAGAACATGACAACCCCTCTGTTTGAATAGGTTTGAGACAAGGCTTTTAAAATGGGCTACAATCTAGACTTTGTGGACAACAACAAAACAACAACAAAGCCCAGCATATCAGCACTCTCACTCCAGGAATCATTTACTGAATACATCTTTATTAATAATGATTGCACAAGTGAACAGAACTTTCTGCAGTGACACAATAAGATAGGATGATACTAACTCACAGAGGTCTGGTGTGCACGCATAATCCAAGCACAAGGATACCTCCGTGTATTTTTAACACCACCTAACCTCCATCCCTAGGGAGAAAGTTTCAAGGCTAGCTAAAGCTTTAACACCAGATTCACATTTAGATTGTTGAAAACTGGATCTCCAAATCACTTGCTAGCCTTCAAAACATCTKCAAGTTCTGAATGGGATTTTCTAAAGCACTCCATGTTGGCAAAACACTGCCCCAGCAAAAGTGGTGAGAGTTTCACCCATGYGTTTTCGGTCAGGTCTCATTTATACTTTTAAGAGCTGTTTCTAATCATGCAGAAGGATCCCATATAAATGAATCRAAGGAATGAAATTGAATGGTTTGCCTGGGAAACATGAACATGCCAACACCCAAAGATGTATCTTCCCAGTAGCCAGCCCACCCCACAGCTCTCAGGAGAAACTCCACTTCTGCACCAACCACAAGTTTCATTTGCCAAAAACAATGGCTGCAGCTTCCCTCCATCTGAGCTGTTTGGGAAGATCACTGCTGCCTTATGGAGTAGCATAGCCACCTTTCTCCATGCGATATGCTTTAGGTGGACTTCCACTTACACTTGTCTTGTGAACAAGCAGGTGCAGGAATCATAGTTTCTAAATGYGGAGCATGGGGAAAAATCCTTACTTGTTCAGCCTTTTGGTACATTACAGAGCAGCAAGCAAAATTACAAATAATACTGAAAAGTGGGTAACACYTTGTAGCTTCCTGATGGCCAAGAGGAGAGACAAAATATGCATGCCAWAAAGGCTGGTAGCAGGTGGCCAGAGTGGTAAGTTCTGCCTCTGTTGAGCTGATCCTGCGGGAAGGTGAGGCCGCAGAGTCTCAAGGTTTTAAACATCCCATCTAAAAGGTATTTGTACTTTTTCTGATGCACATGCTATGCATTTGCCAGTTCTGACACATGCACAAAGCAATCTGGAGAGACTTTGTGGTTTTTACTTGGAAATGTAAATAAACTGAGTACTGATTTGTGTTCTTTTATAAAGTAGCATGTGAACTGACAGATCTGCCTTTTAAGTATAATCATTGTGCCAGAAGTACTATTTCCAATTTTAACTAATAATCTTGGCTTTTATTGTAATATAAGCAAGCTACTAGTAAAATACTTATAACCCAATTGTGCAACCCCAATTCACTTTAGGACTCACCTCCACACCAAGCCCTTCTCTGATCTCAGCCAAATCTGTAACTGGTAGAGTTGTATGAAGACAGAAAGCCCTAGCCAATGCCCACTGTTACCATCACCTTCCCTCRTTGTTTCTGTTGCTTCCCATCCTGTACAATAGAGACCAAGCTCGAAGGCACCACCGACCCTTGGTGTTGTACTTGTTGTATGCTACTGTGGGAGCATTTTCTACAAAGTGCTGTTCAGCCACATCTGTAATGCAGGGGTAAAGATGAGAATTGAACCTGTCACTGACACCACCAGAAATAACCACAGGAAGATCCGATCCAGGACTTGAGCTACAAATTTCCAGTCTTGGACAACCTGGGAAAGAGAGAGGGAAAACAACCAGAAACAGTAATGAGCCCAGTACTTTGTTGATACTGCTACATATATTTCAGCTCCAAAAGTCTGTTTTTAAAATTAGAAGTTTGTGGTGTGCTGTATCCTAAAGCTGACATGGATCACTTTTTCAGCAGCCATAGCTGCGAGTCACTCAAAACACCAAAACAATTCCATAGTTTTATGCACATCGTAATCAGACTTCTTTCAGCCTGTGCAAAAGCTTTTAGCTAAGTTTCCATTCTCAAGCTTGAAGATGGCTTTATGATGAACTGGGTTTCTTTTCACAGAACTGCATTTCCCTTGAAGTGCCAGGCTCTAGCACAGCACTTCAACGCAGACTTGCTTGCTTCCCGTACAAGCAGTCCCATTGGCTTGTGTTTGCTTAAGTGCTCTGTTGGGTCAGATCGTGTGCATTCAGGAGGGGGATTTTGCATTGTGAGTACTAGCGCAACCCTGCACACACAAAAGAGCTATTTATAAAAGCAATTCAAGGGACCTTTTTTATTAAAAATTATTTAGGTGGCTTCAGTCATGGACACTATATGCTTACATACTGCATGTTTGAATTACTGTTGATCCTCCCGCTGAAGTCCTCTCAGCACAGTTTGAACAAAGCTCTGGCTTTTGCTAGGAGGGTGCTAACATAAGTTTTTCGCTTTCCATACTCTGCTAGGTACATTGCTTTGCTGTCCTACCCTTGCATGAGATGCATTGTTTATGCAAACAGGAATTTGCCATTTTAATAGCCAGGTGGATTGTTGGGAGGAGGAGGAAGATGGTAATTAGGGACTAATGTGAACTGATGTTGGTGAAAGTCTAGAAGACCTCCACTCCAAACAGGGCACCTACACTGTGTATAGTCACTGGGAGACCAGGACTGAGAACTAGCAACTGTCGTAGAGCCTGCCTGTAAGTGTTGTGAAAGATACACTTACAGAGCATGTGACAGTTCAGAGGTTTTCCAGATTCATGTCTATCTCCAACTTAAGCAGGACAARGTTATTCAAATAATCCCAAAACAGGAATTCCTACAGGAGAGGCTGCTGTCGCCTCTTGCGTCTGTAAAGAGCAGGGACTCTCACAGCACAATACAGTTCTTGAAGCAATGCGTTTTCCCAAAAAACATGTTATTTGTCAAGCAGAGGAAGCTCCCAGGACATGTCTGAGATGAGAGCAGGAGGAAGAGGCAAAGGGAAAGGCATGCAGAAAAGGTAAGAGCTTGGTAGCCATTGCTGTCAGGGAAACTGTGATCCCTCCTTGTCCTCCCTTCACCTACCTGTCTGATGRAATGCTCCTTTTTAACATGCCTGGAAATGTATCGAATGGAGTCGGCTGCCTTTTCCAGAAAGGCAATAACAATTTTCTCTCCATCTTTTGCTTGCTTGTGTTTCTGCTTCCCCGGGAGCTTTGATTTCAAGGTGGTTTCCTTTTCTTCAGTCTCTGAGAAGGAGTAACRATCTAGATGGCCCTTCATGCAGAGCAGTCGAGGCAACTTCTGGAGGAAGAGTCTTTTAACCCAGGGAGCCATGGGATGGTAAGTTGCTGAGGAGCGGTGGTGGACGTTGATAACAAACACAGTCACAATGATAGAGAGGGTCACAAAAATCATGATGAACAGCAGATACTCACCGATCAGAGGGATGACTTTGGAAGAAGAAGGGATTATTTCCTCAATCACTAAAAGGAAAACAGTGAGGGAGACTAGAACTGATGTAGACAATGAAAGTTTTTCTCCTTCATCTGAAGGCAGGTAAAACACCAGGACAGTTAGAAAAGACAATCCCAGGCAAGGGATTATTAAGAAAAGAGTATAAAACAGCGGAAGGCGTCTCAACACAAAGGAGTAAGTGACAAATGGGTAAGAGTACAGCCCATCCTTCCTGTTACCTTTCATACCTTTGGCGTTTAAGATCTCCCACTCCCCATTATCAAAGAAGTCTTTCCTGTCTACATTTTCATCCACTAAGATCAAGTCCACCATACTGCCGTCATATGTCCACGACCCAAACTTCATGGARCAGTTCTGTCTGTCGAAGGGGAAGAAGGTCACGTCCATCGTGCAGGAGCTCTTATAACTGGCCGGTGGTGTCCAGGTCACCACTCCATTGTACTTCACTATGACTTTGGTCATCAGGGATCCTTCAAAACGTCCATCAGCACTGGGAGTTGGACAGGAAGAAACAGTACCAAGTTCAGGACTACATTTGCCCCAGTCCTACCCCCTCACAGCTCTGCTTTCTACCCATCACCTGGAGCACAAGGGAAGCCAACATTCATACTGCCTAAAGAAGCAGCCTTCTGGCAGCACACACAAGCTTCACAGTGGCTGACATGCCTTGCCCAAGCTCCGGCCCAAGCCCGGAGCAAGGAGCCATGCTACTCACTTTTCAAACAAAACAATGTCGGGAAGCCACAAGGACTCAGAGGGGACACGGATGGCGGTGATCCCACCGTATTCCTCTGGATTCCAGGAGAGCTTGTGGTCGATCCATTCCTGTAACAAGCCAGCAGAGTCCTCTGCCCACTCATACCCAACAGCCTCATTCCTCCTCCCACCACCTGCCTCAGAGGGACTGCATTGCACAGCACAATGGGCAGAGCTTGGTGTAAGACTGCTCAGCTGCAGAGAGGATGCCAGGCAGGCATGGCTGAGAGATGTTAATCCCCACAAGCACTGTCCTTCCAGCCACAGGTGGGCCCCAGCAACCCATCCCTTTGCAGGCAACCTCAGGGCAGGCACTCCTGGAGAGCACTTGACTCTCACTTCACTCACCACCCTGCCCAGCCCACCTGAGGGTAGTCCAGAAGGAAGAAGCCACTTCCCTTGGGCATGGCACCTCTTCTTCCCTCTGTGAACAAGCCCTCAGTGTTTTTGGCTGGCACTGACGCCACAGAAGAGCCAGCTGGCATGGCTCCCACTGCCCATGTGACAAAGAGGTGGCCTTTAATTACTTTTCACTGGAGACCTGGCTTTTTTCAGTGAATGGAATACAACACCTCATATTTSTACACTGCCCTTGCAAACCAAATCATTGTTCTTTCATCAGAAGGACATGCATACTATTGCAGGAAAAATAAGACAATGCTATTATAARGCATTTGGTTACAATCCTGAAGAGATAACACTAAAAAAGCAAAAGCAGGGGGAATCCTGTCCGTTTTCATCATGCTAAACTCCAGAGTAATTTTTCTCTCCTCTTTTTGTTTTTCAGATGGGGAGATCCTAGCAAAGTGGCTGTAGCAGCTGGAGATTTCCACAAAGATTCAGTGGAAAAACAGCTCTCTGATCCCCATTCATTATTGATGGGGGTTTTCACTTGCCCACGGGAATAAAAGCGAGAGGAATCAAGAGCTGTAGACTGTGGTCAATACCAAGAAGCAGAAGATGAACCACTTTCCATTAAGCTCCAGCACTAAGAGCTCCCCAGGGATGTGAGGCCCTCAGCCTTCTCTGGGCAATTTCTTCCATGACTTAAGGACGAACTAAAAAGCAGTATTTTCTGCTTCTTCTCCCACCATATTGTTCTCCTCTTACTTCTTCAATTCCACATGCTTTTCACAGCTATACCTACAGACACTAGTTATTGCAGTCCTTTACAGCATGACAGCAACCCAGAGCCTCAGTAGAGACCTAAACACAGACAGTGAGAACAAGTGTCTTCCTCTTCCAGGTACAGGGAAGGGATGGGGCCCAAGGTCATGGGCAGGTGGCTGGTAGATGCCTAAAATTTGGCCCAAGGCACAAGCAAAGGAGGCAGTTGCCCAGGGTGGTACCACGGCAGGATTAATGGCCCCACTACCTGCACCAGAAGAGACATGGACCCACTCTCTGAACTGCCCAAATGGCTGGCGGCAGCTATCAGGCACAGCCCTTCACCCCTGGCTCCTCCTGCTCCTGAAGGAGGGATGGGAGCTGTTCAGATGTGGAAAGAGAAGGGTCTTATAGCCTCAGCAGCAGGGAGAGAGCACACCACTTTTAGCATGAACTTTTCTCTGTGGATGGGTATCTACCAGATGTTTCCAGCAGCCTGGGCTGTTGGGTGGGCACAGACTCACATGTGTCCTGGACACCTCCTGCAATAGGTGCAAGGGGGCTTAGGCTGGAAACATACCTGCTGTGCAAGGGGATAGTCAGGGCTGACAGCAGCAGCCAACACAGTCAGCTCATAGCCTGCACTAACACAACAGAAACAAATGCCCTGTGAGCCACCTGGAGATATAATCATCCCTCTGGAGTTGAATTGGAGCAGCCCCTTGGCCTGGGTTATTTGCTGCATCTGCAATACTCCGCCCTCCTCCCTGCCCTGCATTGATTTCTCTCCCAGCTAAAGCACTCTTTCATGTCTGCAAGGCAAATGGTTGCGTGTCTTCTTACTAGAGCAGAAAATAGATTGTGTGCAGACTTTGAAGATGAGCAGTTTAAAATGGGAATCTCCCTATGGGCTATGCTGACACAAACTGTAGCAGCAGATGTGAAGGGCCCTTTCCTCTCCTCTCCCTTCCAAGCTGCTCCAGACCCTCCCGTTGCTCTCCCCCTTCTCCAGTTCTGCCAAATTCCCATCTCTGGGCTGTCACTCAAGTGCTTAACCCACAGCAAGCAGCCCAAGAAACACTGGACCCAGATTCTCGACCCTTGCTAGTAGACTCCAGAGCTTGCCAAAACCCAGATACTTCCTCAGCAACCACTAAAAGCTCCTTTGCACAGTGCTGAGTTACCCTGGGGAGCTGCCCTGGCTAAAATCTGAGTACAGTCTCCAAAGGCCTCCAGAGAAATCAGCATGTCAGTGCAGATTCTTGGGTAGGTCCTTCTTTTAGCCACAGCATGAGGCAGAAGGATCAGATAAAGTGGCTTCCTCCTCATCCTCCCCGACACCCGAGAGGCAACCAGTGGATGGTGGCATGCCCCTACCTCCTGCAGCATGTTTGGAGTAACCTGCAGCAGAACCTGATTTCCTACAGCAAGAGTGGTGACACAGGCTCCAGGCTATGACTCTGGGGAGGTCAATGCTGCAGTACAAACAGGGTGCTCAGCATGCATGGGCTAACCCAAAATGTCCCCACGCAGGTTCACGCAGCAATGGAAGGAGGATTGGTAGGTGTCTGTCTGCATTAGCATCTCTGGCCTAATGCCCTTGGGCAGCCTGGACTTGCATTTGGCCTGCTAATGTGAGTCTATACTTCAGGTCCCTCTCTTCTGCAATCACTGTAACCTAGGTGAAGATGCCACCCAGCCAGAGGGATGAAGGCTGCCCCAGGGCATAGGAGACTTTGCTGTCCTGGATGAAGCAAGCAGCCAAGTCTTCCCTAAGAAGAAGGAGGTGGTCAGACCCAGGACTATTCTGTCAAAGGCTGCAAAAGGCTGTAAAAGGTTTCTGGGGACACTTGCAGGAACAGAGAGAATGAGCAGGGTGGAGTGGGTTGATTTCACACCTGCAGACTGCAGGGCTTGGACCTGCAGAAGCAGGTGGGTGCTGCAGCCTGCAAGGAGAGAGGGYGGGAATGGGGAGAGGACAGGCAGGGGTTGAGGGGTTACCCTTGTAGCAGGGCTCTGTTGTCTGCCCAAGTGGCTATTCAGACTAAGGAAGCCAAGATCTGGCCCTGTGCACATGAGGGGCTCTGCAATTGCAGCTGAAGGTGGGGAAAAAGTAACACCACAGCTCTTTCAGGGCAGGCTCTCAGCAGTGGGATTCGGATCAGCCGCAGATTTTCCCAGCAAAAGAGGAAATTCCTGTCCTCCCYGCAGCGAGGGGAAGTCTGAGTTTCTCCCTCTTAAAGGGAGAGACCATCTTTGCACATAATGTCCATATGGCCTTTAGGGGTCCTGCTCCACCCAGCAGCTCACACACACTGCAGCACTACAGGTACCAGACTGAGAACAAAAACTGAGCCATATTTCTCCTCCACCAGCCCAGCGACCCCTGGGAACTACTTYCCATGGCATCATTTCAAGTACGGCTTGGGTTTATGTCCTCTGTCTAGGATCAGCTGACATGTTTATAGATACTCACATGGCTCTGAGACTTAAAATAATTGTCACAAGGTCAATAAACTGGTGCAATGTAATCTAAACCAAATGCAATATTCTTCAGGTGTGAAGAAGAAAGGAGACCTAACAGTTCAACTTGCACATTTCCCCCATTTGTATACATTGTCATAACTTCYAGAAGCAATTATGAGAGAGATCTGWTTAATTTGCCACAGATTTTACCTTGGGGGGGCGGGGTAACATGCTGGCCTTTTCTTTCTCTTTACTTATGCTGAAGAAGAAATCTATCCGAGGTATCACTCTTAGCTYGGGCAAGAGACAGGACTTGCGTGACCTCTAAGTCTGAGACAGGATAGTCCCTCGGGGCACACGCAGCATCCCAGGGACAGCCACCGCTGTATCAGGAGATGTTGCTTCCCTGAAATACAGCTGGCTTGAATGCACAGCTGGGCTGCAGGCCAGGAGAAAAGGGTACTCTGTTTCCTAAAGGCCCACCTGCCTGCCTTTCTGCCCCTTTATGCATTTGCTGAAGTGAGAGGAGTAAAGTAAAAACTTCAGGCAAGGTAATATGGTGCTGCTTTTGTCTGGCCACTCGGTGTCATGAAAGGGGATGGATGGTGCGGTGGGCAGCAGGCTGGGATGGCCGCTCAGCTCAGCAGCCCCACACTGGAAGGGGAGGTCTGATTTGGTCTAGCTTACCTGCTTCAGCCACACGTTGGTTGTCATCAGCTGATTCTTCTCATCCTAGGGTGACACAAGGTAGAGAGGATTGCAATACCAAAACAGCAGCAGAGACAGACCCTATGCCTGCTCAGTCCAACCCTTTGCCAAGCAGAGGAGACGCTATGGTCCTGTTTCCCCATGGGCCTGGGCTCTTCAGTCACTCTTGGGGGAAGTGAACTGACTTTCTAGGTGCTGTCCCTGCTCTCGCTGGGAGCTCCTGAGGCTGCAAAGCCGAAGTCTGGCATTTCACGGTAGCCTGAAGGAGTTGGAAGCCAAAGAGCAGGGAGGCAGCAGGGCTCAGCCAGCAAGTGGGGTCAGGACACACATGGTTGTGGGCTCACAGGATGGCTCATCTCCCCACACTGCTCAGCCTGGAGTGAGTTTAGGAAGATACAAGCTGGAACATTGTCCTGAATATGTAGATAAAGCACAAAATTAGAGTCTGCCTTCCACGGCACAAGGGGAGGGGCCAGGGGATGCGGGGAGCACACTGTTGTGTGGGTACCTCTAGGCCCTGTGCAAATTCCACTGTGCATTGCAGGGATGGAGTGGATAGCAAAGGGAAAATTTCCATGTGGGCAAAAACATGGGATTGTCTGTTTTGTCTCTAGTGTCTTATCTRAGTGGCCAGCTAGGTCAAGATAGGAGGTACCTTTGGCCTGGATACAAGCTTGCTTAGAGTGAACAATGTCCAACCAGCTCTACCCTTCCTCACCCCTGTCCTGTAGCTGCCTTGTCATTAAATTGCAAACGTAGGCACTGTCAGGCATGGACTGTTTGATTAACACCTGATGCAATGAGGCCTTATTCCCTGAGAACAGCAGGGAAAAAAGGACCTTCAGGTCTGCTGCAAAACAAGTCTTACGGCCCCTGCTGTGCGTGGGGCAGGAGGTCATATCACCAGCACCGCGTTGCACTCAGTGTTTCGTTGCCTGACCATCACTTTGCATTTCATGTGTCAGGAGGCAAAAGCCAACGGCACCACCAGCCCTCCCAGGTGGATGCACAACTCTCCATAAAAGAAGGGATGTTTTACCAAGCCCAGCACAACACTTACCACATCCACAAGCTGTGATATCTTTAATCCAAAAAGGACCTTGATGGTGTCATTGGAGTTTTCCACAGGGCGGACCCATTTCTGATAGCCTTGAAATAAATGCTTGAGGAGTGCGTCCTCATTTTCAGCGATTGAACTGAAGGCAGCCACATCTGGAAGAGAGCAACAGAGAGTGGGGGCATGCCGGAAAGCAGACACGGAGAATGGCACGACCTGAAGAAGTGAGGCAGAGTGATGATGTGAGACAAATTCGCCTCTGGGCCGCTCTTGTCAATAAAATCTGTAAGAATTCAGATGCACAGAGCCAGGGGGAGAAGGCAAGACAGCCCAAGCCCAACTCACACACAAAACAATCATCAGACCAGAGCAGTGATGACTTTGTACTGGGTTTCTGTTTCCTATGGCCTTTTTGTCTTGAGTCAACATACTCGCCCAGTCTTTCTTGTTTATTATTCTGTAGAAGATCTGCAGGCTCAGAGCATCAGGTGCTCTGTTCCACTCCTGAGTAGTAAATATCCAGCCTGATAAATGCCACCCTGAGAAAGAGTTCTGGTTTTTCAGATACTTGTGGCTGGGACCATGGCAGAAATCTGGTCACTGTGGGGCAATCCCTGGCTGGCTGGCTTGCAGCTAGAAACAGCAGCAATACACTGTGGGCATTTTAGGGCCCAGGGATTTCACTTGCACTTGGTCAGTTTCTATGGCCTCTCTGAGATGGAGGCTGCCCTGCACAAGTGTCGGGGTGGTGGGATTTCCTCTCTGGAAGCTACAAGGCCTGTAAGCCAGATCTGAGGGAGTCTCATTCAGCACTTGCAAATGAATCCTCCTCCTGGGGTTAACCAGGGGGTAGCAGCAAATTGTTGAGCAAGATGAATTCTCCCAGTCAAGGGGTGGGTTAGGTGGACAACAGCATCAATGGAGCAAAAGCAAAAGGAGCTCATCTGGCAGCAGGAGGAGCTGGATGATGCAGCCAGGGACAGGTCTACCCACAACCAAGCACAGAGCCATCATGGTCTGTACCTGCAGGACTTGGGACACCCTCGGTCCCTGCCACCATGCTCCCCCTTCCCCCTGCTACCATGAAAGGGAAGGGCAGTTCAGACCCTCCATCCTTTCCCAAATGCCAGCCCCACTCTCTGTGATGCTGAGGTCCTGACACAACCTCCACCTCTTCCCTTGTGCATGCACACAAACCCAAGGATGAGAAGGATTTCCCCTCTTTTCAAAGGCACCATGGAGGAAAAAGGAGCTTGTGCTGATCAGCCCTGTGCCGCGGGGGTCACAGCCAATACTGCTGTGCCAGCTGTCAAAGGGGACCTCACAGGGCGCTGCCCGGGGCCCACCTTGTCCCCTCACCACCCGAGCCCTGCCAGCCCCCGTGTGAGCAGGACACCTGTGCCTGGATTGCCAGCCATTAGGGGCAGGAGGGGTCTGCAGGCAGAGGGTCGCGGCTAAGGGACGGTGCAAGGACTGGCCGATGGGAGAGCCCTGGCAGGGGGGCACAGCTGAGGGGCTCACACATGCTGTGCAGCAAACATCAGATGTAAGGCAGTCCCCAGCGGGGTCTCTGTGCCACAGGGAGAGAGGAAAGGGCATCCGAGCCCAGCAGCCCCCCCAGAGAGAAAACCGGAGGCAGAAGGCAATGCTCTGCCACATGCACGGAGGAAAGGTCGTGACCACAGACCACTATCCCCATCCGTGCCCTCTTCCGTCAGCAGCTGCTGCCCATCTCCTGGGCGAGACAGGCCGTGCAGCCTTCTCTCCCTCGGCAGGGTCTATGTGAGACCGTGGGCATGGGGAGACCTGGCAGGAAGCGGCACAGCTGAAGGACTGCCTGAAGCAAAAACCTGCTCCCACACCAGAGCTTCATGTTGGACAAAATTGTTCCTTAATGCAGTCTGGATTCTCTCAGGATAGCACAAGGTCCAAGCACCACTGTCATCCCCCACTTCCAGCCAAGGCAAATGTCCATTCCTCTTTGAGAAGTTGTAAACTCTGAAGCCTAATGATTGCCACTCACAGGGTAAAAATACTTTGCTGTAAGGTGTTCTAGCACAGGCTGTGCTTGTCTTCTGTTGTTGGACATGCAGCTGTGGTGGGGTTACCAAACCCTGGGGAGGTGGAGGCCAGCTGGTCAGAGGGAGCTTTCACACTCCTTTCCACCTGCTCCACACCACAGCCAGGGATGGGCTCATGAAACTGTCAATACAGTTTATAATAGCCTTCTGCAGCCACTCTGTGTCTTGCCGCTTTGTGACAAGCCTTTGAGGTCTGCTATTACCAACTGGAAAACCACAAATGCCCCTTCTGCTTGCTCCAGGGTTTATCCTCACGCCAGGGCTAACCCTAGCTCCACCACAGCAAATGGGGACAGAGTCTGGGGTCTGTCCTAGGAAGCTGTATTGCCTGCCCAAACATGCCAGACAGGAATTCCATCCACAAACAAAGGAAGAGAAAGAACATATTTCTCCCCCCTTACTACCCACAATCTCAGTGGTCCAATCCCCTGACACTTAAGAGTCTCTGCAGAGACCCTGGCTCCCAGCCCTTTCACTTTCCCTTTAGGAGGTTCATAGGGGTGTGTGGTTGTTAAACACAGGAAATTTAATGGGAAAGTCATTGAATAGAAGAGATCCACAAGCCCAAACATGCAGGATCAAAACCAGCTTTGCCTTAATGCTGGAATACATTGTTCTGGGTTTACTTCCCTGCACACACATACGCAACCACACTCCCCGCGGGCACAGTGTCCGTGGCTGTGTATGAACTCCCTCATAGGAAAACAGTGCCATTTCACAGCCCGTACCTCACATAAAGTYAAGGGGCCCTAATGCTCCAAGAGGGTATAGCAGAGAAGTGGTGAAGCTGGTTTGGGGGCTGGATGTGTTGATTCTCCGGTGCTGGGGAAGCCCCAGAAAAAAGTGAAAAAGCCTTGAGAAGTCTCACAAAGAAGAAAGCCAGAAGGAACAAGATTGGTGCCTTTATAAGACAGCCGCTGTACTTGCAGGAGGACAGTTTAAAAGCAGAAGTTTTTAATGAGAAGGAAGATATTTCAGGCGGAAAAAATAGCCTAACAGCTCCTTTGATCAAGCCCCATCTGATGATTTAGATAAAGCCATGGAGAAAACACTGAACAAAGTAGCACTGCCTTTGAAAAAAACAGAGAAGTGGCTGTAGGACAGATGCATCCCTGAATTTACCACACGGTGCACAGAGAAGGCAAAAGTTGGGGAGCTCCCTGGCTGGTTCGAGCACTGTTTGCAATCTCCCCTCTCCCCCAGGTTYGTTTCTCTCTGCGGTCCATGCCAGGAGCAGTTCCCCACAGGCGCAGGAGCAGGACTGCTGGGGCAGGGAGTCTGCTGAACCAACATGCAGAACACCCAAGAAATACAGACAGGACACTTAGCCTCTCATCAGCTCACCTGAGGCATTTCAGTTTTCCTCATGGTGATGGAAATTCCCTTTAGCAGTGAGAGTCGAGCTCAGAATTCTTTGGTTAACTTCTACACACCGATGACCCCCCCACCTCGGTTATTAAAACCTTGTTGCCAGACTGGCTGTGGTTGCAATACAAAGGCAGTAGCTGATATAAACCCCTTTTGCTAGTTAGACAGTGTTAAGAAGAGRACCAAGGGAAGCCGGCATCTACCTTGTCCCAGTAAGCAGCAGTTAACTGGCCAGCAGAAAAAAAATCTTGAACATCTGCAGCTTGGCTTGGAAGAAGAAGAAATTGCACTTACCTGAGTGGCTCAGACACAGCGCAAAGAGCACTAGGCAAAGCATGGGCACCACCGTGGCTTTTCCTTTAAATCTGATCTTTTGTTTTCATGAGCAAATCGGTCTCATCTTAGTAGGGACTAAAACAATCTAGTTAAAAATCAAGGCAGACAATTGAGTCTGCAAGGCAAGACAGCACCTTTCGAGATGTATCTTGCCTCATTGTAATGCTCCGTAAATCACACTTCATTGATTTTCAGTCAGCTGTCACATCCCGTAAGCCTAAAACAGGTCTCTGGGTCCTAAACTCTGACTGATTTTTTTGTGGCAGYATTTGGGTGGCTATAGCCACTGCCATCCAGAAGTAGAAGTGAGGCAAGGTTTTTAAGGAGGAGAAATGTCTTTTATTATGCTGCCAGTTACCGCTGGGGAAAAAAACAGGCTGCAGATCAGACCGAAAGACAGATCACATGCCTGAAAGATTGTTTGCTCCAGCTGTCTGGTTGGTCTAATAAGAGAGGCAGCCTCCCTACAGACCTAACTTAGCTTATTCATTTTTCATACTACACTTGCTGTTTTACAGCTATAAAATTGATTTTGGGAGGAAAAAAMCAGTAGATATAGGTGGGAAAACAGGGCTGATTTCTAAATTTAGATCTCATCACTCATACAGAAAATATCATCACAGAYGACAGCACAGAAATGCTTGCACAGTACTATCTATTGGCACAGCTCAACAGAGCATGTTGCCCCAGGGCTTTGTGTTTAGCAGTAAGAGTTATGGGGCCTTTGATTATTTAGCTAGTTCCTCTGTAGGTGTCACTCCTCCCAGCAACACCTTGGATAGGGCTCCTTTCAGAAGCTGCCAGAAATTGCTGATATCAAAAGGGACATGGGTTCCTCTTTTCCTGTGCCCCTGCCACTCCTCTGCCAAGGGACCTCAGGATCTTCCCGGTTTTCTTCCCCAATGAAAGTCACTTTGCCATCTGTCTCCAAACAGGAGCCTTTTCCCTCAACTTTTCAAGTTCAAGGAAGGGTGGTGAACCTGAAACTCTTCCTGGTTTGATTTATTCTTTCTGGCTATTCTTTCCGTCTCTGTGCTGGCACAGTAATCCCACACATTTGCTGCAAACAGAACCATTCATGGCTATTTGCATATCCTCAGAGTTTGTCTTCATCCACTGATAGACATTCGTAACCTAGAGGAATTTAATGTTTGATGACTCTTATATGTGAAGTCTGGTTTTTTCAGCAACAGCTGGGCCCATTTCTTGCAGTGGCCCAGATTTTGGTACAGTCATAAGCTATGCGATTCAGATTTGCCTTATCTAAGGTCCTCACAGAGGATTGATAACTGGCAGCTGTAACCTTATCAGATTACGTAGCTTCCTGTAATGAAAAAGATGTCATTTCAGTGTGGTTCAAAGTCACATTGCTGCTACAAGTAAACTTCTTGTGGTGTCCTACCACCTTATTCATGCTGCTGTGGACTTGCAGCCTGCCTCATCCATAGCTCCYGGGCAGGCCACCAGCAGCAGCCCAGTGGGTTTGCCTTTTCCGCTCCTGTACTACAGATGGGAAATCTGCAAGAGCCCTCATTAGCTCCTCGGCTCTGCCAGTGTTCACCTGGCAGGGCTGGAGGAGCAGCTGGTTTCCTCCACACCTTTCCTCATCCCAGCTGCAGAAAGCAACTCAAAAACAGCAGTGCTATCAAGAGACTGTCTTAATGAAGTGTCTTGTTATCACCAGCTGCTGTCACTGCCAAACTGCTCAGTTTACCCATTAGACTCAGACCAGGCATAAGCACACGACTGGTCGAAGTGCACAGTAAGGGTCCTTTTTTTTGTGCTGGCATCAAGAGAACAACAGACGTCTGGCTGGAGTGGTGCAAACAGACAGCACCACAACCTGCCATAAAGTTAGGCGTGGACTAAACACAATTATCCTGCCTGATGCAAATTTTTCTGCAACAAAGTACTCCTTAAAAATGTTCTGTGTAGACTACCCCATGCTTTCCAGCATGTTTCTGGTCCTGTACAGGGCTCAGCACCCTCAGGCATTATCCATCATCTTTGCTGAACCACAGCTTCAYGACTGCAAGGCCCAGCCTTTGCCCATTGACACCTCTGGTCGTAATTACTGCCTGAGGTCATGTCTAGGCACTGCTCTGTTAAACAATGCTCCATCACAGACTGGAGGGAAACTTGTTTTCATAAGGCTTTAGCCTGCTGCCTTGAGGTAATGAAGTAAGTCTATCAGCTGGCTATAGGAATAGGTTTTTTGCTACTACATGGTAGTTGCTTGGAGGGAAATATGGTGTATGCTTGCTTTACCATTCCCTCCACCCACTGCCTAGATYGTGACAAGAGGTAAGGACCTAGCTTGCCTGGTCTTTGGCTTCCAGAGTTACCTGGCAACCAAAGGAGGATATTGGAGAAATAAATGCTGCTGGCTTGCTGATGATGCTTTCTGTTTACAAGTCTTTATTCAGCCATGCTCTCCAACATTTTGGGAAGGGAGGTACGCATGAATACTCCATTTTAACACCTGGGCCATGAAGCATGAGGAGCACCCACCCTGAGACAGCAAATTAATTCCTGGGTAAAACTTGAATCTTCTCTGTTGAGAACCTGCCTTTGCTTTTCCACAGGTTCCATGGGATTTGTAACTGTCCTGGTTTTGGCTGGGACAGAGTTAACTCTCTTCCCAGTAGCTGGAGGGGGTGCTGTGTTTGGGATTTGGTAATGAAAGGAACGTTGGTGGCCCATTGATGCTTTGGTTGTTGCTGGGTGGTGCTTGCACCAGGACTTTTCAGCCTCCCATGCTCTGCCAGGTGCAGGGGGAGCTGGGGGGAGCATAGCCGGGGCGGTTGACCCAGCTGGCCAATGGGGTATTCTATACCATGTGACATCATGCCCAGCATAAAAACCGGGGGGCTCTGGGGGTTTGGGCTCACACCGTTCGTTTGGAACACGTGGGGGTGAGCAGTTRCATTGTGCATCATCTGTTTTGTATATTCTGTTATTGTTGTTGTTATAATTGTTATCATTGCTGTTATTACCGTTCTACTTTGTTTTATTTCCATTATTAAACTGTTTTTATCTCAACCCGTGGGTTTTCCTTCATGTGCCCTCCCGATTCTCTCCCCCATCCTACCGGAGGTGGGGGGGTGAGCAAGTGGCTGTGTGGTGTTTTTTTGCCGGCTGGGGTTAAACCACGACAGTAATTAACATAAGGCTGCAATTCCAGGCTCCAAATTGCCGACAGCTGCCTGAGCACAAGCAATGCTGGAACTGGGCCTCACTCTCTGGGCAGCTCAAACTTAAAAAAAAAGATAAATCCACCTAAAGGCACAAATCCATCAGTTTGAGCCCACATGGTTAATATTAGGAGCAAYTGAAAACTTGAGGTTATGATGGAGAGTGCCAAGCCACGTTACCCGAAGGCGTCACACAGTTGAATTTGGAAAACACGTTTTCCAGGGAGAGGTGGCAGTGCTGGCTGGCAACCAGAGGGTGGGGAACATGGACTGAGGGGAGAAGGACGGTGGGGAGGAAGGATGTGGATGAGAGATGCTGCAAACCAGAACCGAGAGGCCCCATTTCCAGAACCAAGAGCCGGAGAGGGTTTTGCAGCACTGCCAGGGTTGTTAGCTGCAGGGATGAGAGAAGAGAGGCTGCAGAGGTGAGGCTGTTGCAGCAGCTACGGAGCAGGAGGCTCCTTCCAGGTAGATGTGCCTTCTCCCTCCCCAGCCTGCCTCAGCCTCCCTGGTGCCTGGGACTGGTATGCCAGGAGCCAAGGGATGCACGGCTGGGGTGCCAGTACTTGGGATGGAGCCAGGCTCCCCAGAGCTCCCAAGGGAGGACTGAGTTGCCTTTGTGTCATCCTACACCACACAGGGGGCCAGCAGGAGAACACCAGCCTGAAGGGGTGAGGGACAGTTTCTGGAGCAAAAGTGGAGTGGGGGAAAGGACAGCACTCCTGGAGCCTCATCTTTGCCCTGGTGCTTCCCCTCTGATCCTCTCTGCTCTCTGTCCTCTCCGTCAGCAGACACCTCTTCCCTTCAGCAGCTTCCGAAAACATGCATCTTCTCCGGGTGAGGGATGTTTTTAGCTCAGCTCGCCAGCAACTTTTGCAGCACCAGGCACTTCCACGTGCCAGAGGGCACAGAGTTTGCAGCCAGCCATCCACCTGTCCATACACCCTGAAGCCTCTCTGCTCTCCGCCAGCTCCCTGTCCCCCCCAGACACCTTCCTGCTGTCACCCCTCTTGGCTTGCTAACAGGCCCCACCAAGCACAACCCCATCCAGTCTCTCCCTCCCTGCTGTTTGCCCTCCATCCCCTCCACCTCCATGCACCCTTTTCCCACGGGGAGCTGCACCGAATCCCGCCGTCCTTCACCTCTCCCGCGGTGCCCCAGCACAGCCGCCCCTTTCCTCCCCCGCATTTTTTTCCTTCTCTCACGTCSAGAGAAGGTCCTTTCCCCTCCTCCTTGCCTTTTCTCTTTTCAGCCTCCGTCGTGGACGTTTCCCTCCCTCCTCTCCCGTGCTGTTTCAGCACCGCTCCCTGGTAGGACGCGGGCAGTGCAGGCAGCACCGCATTGAGGGGCAGGCGGCACTTTCGGGGGGTGCCCAGGGCCGTGCTGTGTTAAGATCTGTGGAGGTAATTGGTCCGTCGGGCTACAATGCAGATTACATGCTGTGTGAGCTTTATTGGGGAGGCCAGCGTAACGTATGWCGTTTTGAAAACTCATGCTTTGAATAATGCATTTGTAGCTGGAACTCTGCATAATGTTAATTGGGGCCAGATAACGAGCGCTAAAAATATGTAAGAATTTTGCACTTGTGCATGGACCTGTTTGTGGCAGCAATTACAGTTTGCCTCAAGAGATTTAACCTCTTTCATATAGTGGGCAAGGGAAAAAAGGTCTTCGTGTCAGCTAGGGAACAAGCAGCCACTTAGCCCAGCAAGCTGGGAGAGGGCTGAAGGGAACCCTTGACGGGGGCTGACACAACTGAACTCACTTTCAAGCTGCACTCAGACAGTTTTTTCAGTGGTGACCGGGCTCTGCAAGTACAGGGACAAGGTTTGCAGAACAAGAGCTGTTCCAGTCCTGGGTTTTCTTGGCACCTTCCTACCGTGACGAACTCTTGCTTGCCCTCCTTCCCATTTCCACCACGTTTATGTGAATGCAGACTTGCGACAGCTTTGAGTCCCTGTGCCTTCTGACAGTGTACAGTCCATGCAACTGCCCGCTGCCCGTTCCCCTGTAAAAACCTTCTACTGCTCCATTGGGACTGGAGACAAGTAGGGAGATGGACCTTTTGGAGGTGCGCAGGCTCTTCACCACTGTATGCACTTTAATGTTTCTAATAGATGGTGCATTGCCCTCTGCATTAGAATCTTTGTTTTCCTTTTTCAGTTCTAACTTTATAGTGAGATCTCGTTCAGGACGTGGCATCACGCCTTGGGGTTCTGTGGTCAATTCCTGCATTTTGGTGACACTAGGTAGCTCTGAAATATGATAATTTTCACAACTGTTTGGTCTGAGTTTATAACTGTAAATGAAGATCTGGGTSAGCTCTGCTATTTTCTCAGCTTGTCTTTCCATTTTATCAAGCTTATGTCTGCTTTGGTAAATGCTCCTCACAGCCCAAGTTTTATCTGCAGTGTCATAGACTTGCTGTTCAGATGTCAAGGCTTGGAAGACTTCAGGGGTTAGCAAACTATTAGCAAGAGTCAAGACTTTGCAGAGCGTGAGAGAAAACTCTGTTTTGAAGGCAAGTGCTCCAGGAATGACAGAAGTGCCTGGTTCATGTCTATCTCTGCATTGACCTCTTGGCCTCTCATTTTCAGTGGTAGCATCTGGTGCCTGGGAGCCCTTACCCCAACACATGCAGCACTCCATGACAAGAGGGAGAGCCATCGTCCTCTCTTCTGCTTTCACCTTCCGATTTAATGCAGGCTTTTTATCCCCAAGGCAACCATAAAACCCAAAGGGTAATTCCTGCCGCGTCCTATGGCCTCGATAAGCTGCCTGAATCCTGGTGGCAGCTTTGTTCATTTCRTCCACTTCTCTTCGGGCACGATAGCCCCGCCACACAGCCTGAATGGTGGTAGCTGACAGACTTTCTTTTTGGAGCCGCTGTATCTGGCGTGGGAGGGTGGGGGACTCCCTTGGAGATACCACAGCAAAATCAAATGCTTTATCAGAAATTGGATGAGGTCTACAAGCTCTGTTCCTGCCTGCATTTGAGGGCATTTGCTCTTTATAGTCTTTTCCTGAGTTAGCAGAGGTGGTTGCTTTGTGGGTCCACATCGTCCACAAACGATTCACAAGGAGGTTTCCTTTTAGCTTTAGAAATCTATCTTGACACAGATAATAATTCTCTAGTGTCCGAAAGATGAAAATGTAACATATTTGCTAGGAATGCTTGGAGGCCCATATTCTTTTGTCTCTTTCTTCATTACATTGCTGGATGCTGTTCTGGTGCTTGTGGCTTTTTTTATGATGTTTCAATAAAAAGAAATGCAATTGCTGTTGTGCATTTTCCTCTGCTGCTCTATGCCTCTTGCTACCTGCTAGGATTACAGAAAGACAGTTATTTCCACAGTTAACAAGTTCTCCATCCTGTGCATTTTCAGCACATCTATTAGGAGTTGCATTTCTMTGGAAAAATGTCATACATTATATACTCAAATATGCAAGCACACAATAGCCTTATCAGGTTGTGCTTCATGAACACAACCCTCATGCTTGAATTTTTCTACATCATGAGTTGTTCTACCTTTTTTTTTTTTGAAAACTACTATTTTTACAGAAAACACAGCAGCAGCACCAATTGTCTCAGCCACATTCAGCCTCACAAAACTCAGGGGCTGAGAAACATAGCTCCTCAACATGGGCTGCTGAGCTACAGGACAGATGCCTGTGCCTTCATCTTTAGCTTTCAGAAATAAATTGGAAGAGAACAGGAGAAAAAAAAAAAACAAAACAACACAAAACCAAACAAGTGTTAAATCCTTACTTGGATGTGGAGGTGGCCACTCTCTGGTTGATTCAGACTTGTTCTGACCATTTCCCTTCACCTTGAGGGCTCTTCAGAAACTTTCCCCTGCCAACCATTCATTAGCAGAATGCCTCGTCACCTCTTACATGACCTCCGTCCCAAAACTGGAGCCAGAAATGTTAAAAGGCTCCGTTTGGCTGACAGATGATGTGAGTGCAGTACGGCCACCTCATTTAAGCACTGCTTTGCTGAGATTTTGCATGCTTGACTTTCTAGGTGCCCACCAGGTAAGAAGATGCTGAAGTCCTGCAAAGGGAAACTGAGCCTCCTCCACTTGGAAACGCTCCACCTACAAATAGTGGCTGGGTTTGCTTAAGTCAGGAGCCACTGGCAATGCCAAGCATCTTCAGCCACCCAGGATCCAGGTTCTTCAGTCCTCCTGTGAGCAAGACCCCTGATGTTTGAGATGCACAGATGATATCAAATGTTTGCAACTCTTGCCCATGAAGAAGGAAGTCTGGGCCCTTTGCTGGAGCCAGCCTGAGCTCATATTCTGTAGGCTGTTGCATGCCGAGAGCAAAGTTCCTTCCCTCAGGTACATTACAGCCGAGAATTTTACAAAGTGGGAATTTTAACACAGCAACCAGGACACTCGGTTGAACGCATGCTCTTATGAACTGCATGCATTTAACTTCCCTGCTTAAAAAGCAGAARCTGCTCTGGCAGCAGCCAGTCAGCAGACCAGAAGTCACCTCTGTCACAGTGGTCAACCTAACCAGCATCTTAAAGCCAAATTCTCCATGGGAAAACAGTGGTGGTGGGGTTTACAAGAGGTTCTTCATTTAATACCTCCCGCTAACTCGTGTCTGTCCTTCTCTAGTCATGTCACAGCAGGGCTCAAGCCAGCCCACTGGAAGACTACCTCCTGACGGTTTGAGCTGGGATGTGAGCCTTCTAGACAGAGATGCCTGCTTGCCATGCTGAGTCTGTATTGTTTGGGTTAATGTCAAATAATTTATAAAGAATAATATTTATTCCTTCTAGACATTTCTTAAGATTAGATAGAAATGTTCACAGGTAGGAACCAAGGAGTTAGAATATGTAGAATCATCATTTTGAACATCTGTGGGATATTTTGGACTTCCATTTTCACTGGCTCATGAACAGATAGTACACTTAAATGTACACCCAGAAGCCAGCTTTTACATAGAATGACTTCTGGAATTTCCTATCCATAATAACTTATTATATGAAGACATTATTTCCTGTTCAAAAGGAGATATAGTCCCCTTGAATGTCTACCTATGATGTGCTTAAAATTCAGTGTTGTCTACCTCCAGGTATTTGCTTGTTACATTAAAGTTTTTCACAGTTGTGCTCATGAATATGTACAAACAAAACCCAGTTAGACTTCTGAGTGACACAAATGAAACAATGGATATTAGATGATTTTTCGGTGGTTTTTCAGTTTTCATATCAGATGTCTAAGAGTATTGAGTATAGAAGAAATAAAGGCCTTGGACATGCATGCATAATAGCCTATATCTACAGCAGAACAGTTCTGAGTAATACCAATTAGCCTGGGACTATGGAAACACTTAATGTTAAACATGAGTGTAAAGAAAGCACAGTGTATCAGATGCCTTCACAGTTYCCGAGTGAAGTCAGAGGATGTTTTTTACGTAATTTGCAAGAATTAACTTTTAGGCAACATGTAATCGTAACAGAAGGGATGTGAAGGTAATGTTAGCTAGTAAAATGTCCTGCAATTATTTGGTGGCATATGTAACCAATGGATATATGTTAAAACTGTGTAAGTTCATCCAATAGTTTAAAGTTTTAAAACAGCAAACTRAGAGGTTTTGAGGCCCAAAAAGCTATCTCTACTGGATGACATCTTTGATATCTGTTATTTTTCTTGCTTCGACAAGCCAGAGAAGCCGAATACAAAAGCCAAATGTTTACAGCTTCACCTCACTAGAAAATGTAATTGATGTTACTTATAAAAATAYGTAAAAACTAGATTTGCCTTTTCTACCGTGCCAGAATATCCTGTTTCCTATAACTCTTTTAATGGCCTGTCTGTGCCTAAGTCAGAAGAATTAACCTAATTAAAGGTAGTTGGGTAACTTCATCTAATAGCAAACAAAGGCTGGGTTGGAATAACTCCCTGAACTGGGAGCACAGTCCAACAGTTTGTGTGTATTAGTAGGAGGAGGCACGCATGGGACCACAGCCAAAATGCTCTGCAGGCTACACCCGCAGCGCGGGGGGACTGGGGCTGGGAAGAGGTCCAGCTCTCCAAAGGAAGGCTGATAGGCGCAGGGCCAGGCCCTGGCAAGTCAACAGATGACGGGGAAGAGTACCAGAAGACAACTTGCCATGGCTCTTGTAGAGCTTGCTGAGCAAATGCCACCCCCACTAAACTCCACAAAAGCCCAAGAAGGGCTTTTAACTGTCCTAATGAAAGGAACTGGGCTGCTATCACCCATTATCACCCTTATTTGTCCTCACTGGGGCAACTCCTCACATTCACTTCCAAGGCAATGTGCCTGCCTCAGACAACATCTCAGTCAGCCAACAGGCTGGATTCATAAGGTTTGCAATATTTTGAGGCTCTCAGCAAGCCCAGAGAGCATGATGCATTAACTCCAACTGCATCAGATAATCAGCAAAATCAAAAGGAGAAAAAAAAAAAGACTGCAGGAACGCTTAGGAATTTAATTCCTCTACGGGTAATGGGGATGACCATTTTGGCTGGGAATGCTGTCAGACACCTTATTCACTCAGGTGAATAACCRTTTGTCATTGCAGCTGGATTTCACCTTACCATGATCTCACAGCAGCGCAGCAGACCCTCACGTTGCTGTGGAGCCCATCTCCCATTGTGACATCATGAGCAAACACTTAGCAGCTGAAGTGATATGTGGCTTCATGACTTTGTTGCCAAGGAATGATGCTGCTTAATTTTGTCTGAGACAATGACACTGCCCCAGTGCCCCCTCTTCTGCACAAGGCTGATGAGGAAAACCCATGGTGGACTTTCCAATGATACAACAATACCACTTTCAGCAATACAAAGAAGAAATCCCAGCCCCCATGGGATTTAGCGAGGCTTTGCCCAAAATGTTGAGGCTTTCAGCATTTCAGCACAGGCAGGACCTGTACTATTGATTTCTGTGGGAGGAAAGTTATGCCACTGGTGAAGACATTGCTCAGAAAGCTCTCAGCTCCCCTGAGAATCTCTAGGCTCACTTTTATACAGCTTGTATATATTGTCTTATATATAGGAATCAAAAGACAAGTAGAATAAAAATAAAAACTCAGCTTGAAAGCACAGCGAGTAAAACYCATTGAAATAATAAGCAAGCCTCCTCTTTCCTCAGGCCAAACTCATCCATTAACCTGAAGCAGTCTTCAGCTGACACACGCTTTTCATTCCAATGCTGTTTCCAACAGTGTTTTGCGTTTTCAACTCTGTGGCACATTTTACAGTATGAAAAGGTAAAAAGTTACCAGTCCACAATAAAAGGTTACTGCCCCATGTTCCAAATACCCCAGTGCTCAGTTGCTGACAACCTCTGTAACTGAGCAGGTCAATGTCTCATTACTGTGTATAAAAGATCAGAAGAGGCAAATGTGGTAAGAAACACAGGTGTTTAAATTCTGACTATTAATAGAAAAGATCAAATGAATCTTTGGTAAGAGAGAAGAGCGATGCTGTAGGGGAGCAAGGCAAGGCACGCAAGAAAAAGTCGGAGAAAATTAGATAACTTTCTAGATTAAAAAAGATTGCTAGTGGGGAGAAAAGTCTTACTTCTACAGTCATATCTCACCTCAGAGATGATGGGTTCAGCAGACAGCATGCTCACAAGGCTTTGTGGCGATCGTACTGTGAAAAACAAGCAATGCCAATGTCATCTACTGCATGTGTAAGCTTATGGTTTCTTCTGTGACTGAAGGAGTAAAAGGTGTTGAAGGAGGCTGTTTTTTGATTTGGTGCAGGAATCCAGTCTGTCAGGCAGCATTGGTAACAACACAAGAAAGCACCACTTGCAGATATTAATTTAATTTAATTATATTTTATCACCGAAGTTATACACATATCAATTTCCTGACAGCTATTAAACTGGTATATCATGAAGAAAAAAAATGTAAGTCATAACAACCTTAGTAGACAGGCCAAGAGGTAAATGCCAATATTGATGGAAGAATGGTTATCAACAGAGTGATACTGTTAGATTAATTATGATGTCATCATAAGCTTGCTTGAACATTTGAGTGTAGAAGATRTTACATATATATGTATATATATAGTTTTTTAGTTATATGAAAAGTTACTACCCGGAAATCTGGTTTTGTCAGCTGATGACAGTGTCAAAGAAAGATAACTCCACTGATACTATAACTGTGGTTTGTGTGTGTGTGTATTTTAAATAAATTACTTCCAAATAACTAGAGTTCCTCAAGCTGAAATAGCCACATGCACATTCACTTGCGGGGATAGACATGTTTCCTATTATCCACGACCAGGAGATTTCCATGCTGTAGTACCTGTAGTGCAGAACCTGCCCAGTTCCTCACCATGCTGGACACATAAATAAACTCTGAGCAATTTCAGCCCCTTGTCAGTCAAAGAAAAGAAAACTGATAGAATGATTTTCCTGCCTGGACACAGAAAGAGAGAAATAAAGATAAGAACTGAATGTACATACAGACTACAGAATTTGAGGTTATTGTGATAAATAAATTATTTTTCAGTCCTTGGACATAACCACAAATATTCATTCATCTGGCAGYGACTCCTGGAGTCCCTCAGATAAACTGCCACTACAAAAGCACTTGATAAAACACCGTATCAGCTCAGGACATCTATGAGACAAGCCAGCAAGTGTAGATCAAGCTTAAAATATTAGAAATGGAAGCATTTATCAATAAGGCCAGCCCYCGTGGCCTGAGCTCACGTGGCACGTGCTCTAGCGAGAGCAGAAGACTCCACCTTGGTGTSTCACAGCCAGCTTGGGAACAACTCTCTCTCCGTTTAGATTTTCTTTGCATGCAGGTGCCATTCCTCTGGACCCAACAACAACAACATCTGTGAATTGATGGATGAAGAGTCTGATCCTACCAATACAAGAAAAGAAGAAGAAAAGAAAAAAGAATGAAAATGCAAAAAATAGTGAGAACTTGGGGCTGAACTGTAAAAGTGGGTATCCTGAAGCTTCCTTCTCTGCAGAGCCAGCTGCTATGGTTGTTATCCTAAACCTTAAAGTGCAGGTGGAAGTCTTGGGATTTCTTAAGCTCAGAACAAGATTCCTTCCTCTTAACATAAAAAAAAGTACCACCCCTGAAAATTCCTTCCTTTCTGAGCCACGGGTCCAGACTGTAAAGCACCTGAAGCCAAAAAAGGTCACTTCTTCCTGAAAAAGACATGTGTCAGGACAYTCCTGAAAAGAGCTGGTTGGGGATGTGTGACTGATGCCTGCAATGGAAGAACGCCCAGAGGAGATGGGCACGAATGATGAGCTCAGGGAAGAATGTAAGGAATAATGCCAAATTGTCATAAAGAAAGCTGAAATTATCTCAACACAAGGAGGACTGGATGGTAACCTTTGTTTAAGGTATACAGCTGTATCATTCCATCGTCAGATTGCATAAACAGCCTTCCCTGAAATAATTAGTTGTCCTGGTTTCGGCCAGGATAGAGTTAAATTTCTTCCTAGTGCTATGTTTTGGATTTAGTATAAGAAGAMTGTTGATAACACACTGATGTTTTGACATGTTGCTAAGTAATCTGCTACTCAAGGTCTTTTCAGCTTCCCATGCTCTGTCAGGCGCACAAGAGGCTGGGAGGGACCATAGCCAGGACAGCCAGCCCAGCTGGCCAATGGGGTATTCCATACCATGTGACGTTATGCSCAGYATATGAATGGGGGGGGATCCAGGAAGCGGCTATCGTTTTTTGGCCATTTTCTTGGTGGGTGGTGAGCAATTGCATTGTGCATCACTCATTTTGTATATTGTATCGTTATTATATTATTATCATTGCTATTATTATTATTCTTTCCTTTTCTGTTCTATTAAACTGTATTTATCTCAATCCGCAATTTTTTTCCGATTCTCTCCCCGTCCCACGGAGGGGGGAGGGGGGAGTGAGCGAGCGGCTGTGTGGCATCTGGCTATCTGCCGGGTTAAACCACTACATTAGTCAAGAGTAATATTTTCCTGAGCTAGCCAGACCAGCGTGGAGGGGAGACTGTATGTGCCTCAGCCCAATATAAAGTATAAAAACTGAAAAACCCACAAAATCAGCTTGGAAGAGAGCAACTGGCTTGAGCTGGGTTTAACTCACATGTTCCTTTCCAGCAACAGGGGACATATAGTGTCATGACGGTGAGCATTTAGAGACCAGTAATGGGAATTTGTACAGTACATTTGTATTGTGATTCTGCTGTATATTGTAATTGCAGTGCTTGTGCTATGATTTCAGTATACTGCTGTATCACTCTGCTAAATCAAAATCCTGGGTACATCTATGAGAACCTGGTTAGAGAGTATTGGACTCTGGCTGGGGGCTGGTAAATGAGCCCAAGATGAAAGAAGAAACCATTACTGAAGGCAAGACCTCCTCCTTTTTCTGGATTACCTGTCCCAGGTCACTGAATTGAAGACCTTCCAATAGGAAACCACTTGTCTTTCACAGACTCGAATACTGAAGAGTTGGTTCATCTATAGATGACTAGTATAGCCACAGACCTTGAACCTTTAATAGCCAAATACAGTGAAACCTGAAAGGAAATGAGAAGCCTGCCTAATTTGCTCAAGTCCTCTCTGAGTTTAAAAAGAAAAAACAAACGGCAAGCCTCATGGTATTCTCCATGTTCCTCCCTAACCAAAAGACCTTTTAATAGAAAACTAACCAAAAGACCTTTTAATAGACCACTAGAACCAATTAAGATGCAGAGGACAATCAGTTTTTCAGAGGTTCCAGGAATGTGTGAGACCAGGCCTAACAATCTATTTCCTCTGTGCAATGGGAGGAGGCAGCTACAGGAGGATCACTAGATCATTTTGCAGGACAGGCAATAAAAGGCCTGATACTCAATGCTAAATGAACTAATAGTGCCAGGACTGTGGAGAGATTTAATTACTGCAATGATTTAATTAAGACAATGTAATGGTCTATTCTCAAGAGAGATTCTTGAAAATTTCCTTCTGAGTAACTGATTTAAATGTTTCCTTTGACTTAAGMATATTTAAGATTACTTTCCTTTGGGAACTGTTTCAAGTTATTCATAGTCGATTAAACAACAACTTTGAAACACATTTTTTCTGCACACTTCTAAACTCCTTCAGTCGGTATAAAACTGTAAGGCCTTCTGCCCAATTTGCRCAATAAAATGCCGCAGTTCCATCAAAAGATCTCTATAAGAAGATAAAATTTCCGTTAAAAGCATTGAGCAGGCACAAAGAGAAATCTGTAATAGCAATTACAATTATCATCATATTTTTGAATCATGTATCCTGTTTTGCTCTCTCATTTATTAATAAATCATGATCATGGCTAAAGCATGGCAAATAACCTGCTGTGCTTAAAACAGCAGGAGTTACAGACCTGAACTGGCAGTCATGACAGACCGTAACTGTCAACATGCTTTGGCAGATTGTGTTTTGGCTGTCAGAATTAGACAATAGCTCAAAACACCCCTTTACAACCTGCCAAAGCCACCTGATGAAGGTGTAAGCTGGCAGGAAACAGATAAGCCTATAGGCTAACACCTAAGACAGATCTCAGGAAAGAAACGAAGCAAAAGGGCAGCTAGGAATAACTGCCTGGTTCCAGAGAAGCATGTCTTCTTGCTTCCATAGGAGCRTAGGAGAAGTCTTTTGAAATGGACTTAAAAACCGTTGTGGTTTTAGTTTTACCCAAGCAACTACTTTGCTTTCCTTCTTCCTACATTCAAACTGGGATTTGCTTTGCACTGTCTTCAGCTGCAAGAGAGCTCCTTCAAAATTCACACAGGGCACCAATACCCTAAACCCTCTGTAGAGCTGAAGGAAAATGAAATCTCAGCAAGACAGAAGATTTCTTGGAAATCTCAGTTTCATTAATTTGCTGCCACAGTTGTTGAGACCAACAACATAGACAAGACAGCAACTGGAAGCAGAGGAGAAAAAAGGGCAGTGACGAAGGACTCCCTCAGTGTGACAAGCAGTAACCCAAGTATTTAGCTATTCATTTTTTCCCCATAAAACATACCTCTGGCTTTGAACTGTCCCAGTTAGACACGGAAATCTAATACTTCGCAGAGGTGTAAGGAGAAAAAAAGTAAACATTAAACACAGGTCAGATACTGTACCACGGCAAAAGGGAAATCGGGGCAACAGGGAGAAGTAAGCCAACACTTCTCTTATTAGAAGTGGCTCTAATTTCTGCCTGTTGAAGCATCAGCCCATTTCAAAACAAATATCTCTGTCCAGATTTTAAGGATGGAGCATGTTTGCCAATTTTGCTGCTTTCTAACTTCCTTGAATTGTTTGCTTTATAAAATAGGCTTCAGTGAAGTGCCGTTATATGCATTTAAACAAGTGTCAGCTACTTCATGCACAATTGGACAACCACATGCCATTCCACATTCCCATCTCTGCTTTTTAACTCGCAATCACTTTTTTCAGAGATGTTTATGAAATCGCTGCTGTGTGCAGGTACCAGTTGTGGCCAATACAAACAGTGAGTGATGCAGCCCTCTTTTACAGCTGATTGTGAGCATAACAGATCCCACTTTAAAAAAAGAGGAAATTTTAACAAATGCTTGGAGAACGTATTGTGCTTATTAATTTTACATGAAAATCTAGAATTCCTTTCCTAGCCTGGCCAGGAGCAGATAGCCTTCATCTTCTCTTTCGATATTGTTATCAATCAGATACACTGCAGTATAGTGCRGGGTAGGGCGCAGTGCCAGAAAATTCAACTGCTGAAAGACAATCCGTTGTTTCCGTCCCAGCCTTTTTTCCCCACTTCAGAGCTCTGCGATATTGACAGTCCTGGTGGGCCTAGCAGAGTCCACACCTAGCCCTAACATCACTACATCAGGAGTTAGCGAGTTCTTTTTTAAAGAGAAAAAAAAAAAAGTTGCTGCAGGAGAAATTCAAGCCCATTGTTAGAATGGACTGCACCTCTTCTCAGAAAAGTCCTTTGATAATAGGAAAGGAAGTGTCAGCAACTAGGCAGCAGTCCCCTCTTCAACCTGGTACTACTGAAACCCTCCAGACAATCAATAATCACCCCTCTCGATGGAAGAACATTTACTTGAGTCAGCCATTAAACCAACTTCACCAACATGAAAAGGTTAAACACACAAGAACTCTACACCAGCCATCTATCAGCGTGCCTTAAATTTACCTTGCCGACTCACTTTTGTTGGGCTGCTTTTCTGTAGGGTTATGAAGCTAAAATACCTGAAGGGCGGGCCCAACACGCACAGCAGCCAGCGCACAAGGTGGGAGGAGAGGGGGATCTTTGGCCAGGGCGGAAAGAAGCGGTGCTGAACGTTAAGAGTATGAAGTTACTTTTACATTTTCAGAAGCAGCTGACATAATGCAACAGCGCACTGCAACCGGAGGAGAGGACTTATTTCTCCCCATCCCCAGCTCCTGGCCCTGCCTTTTTCTCCCATCATCAGATCTGATACTGTTGGTCTTCCTCTGCCCCTCCACTACGAGCCAAACCTGCTGCTTTAGTGAGGTGAATGGACCCACAGAAGGGCACAACCAGCACCAGAACCGGTGCAAGTAAGAAGGGTGGCAACGGGACTACACAGCCAAATGGCAGGGGGAAGAGGAGGGTGGCAGAGCACCCCGGCCGCAGGGGTGTGGTACTGCAGCAACCCATCCTGCCGCAGGAGGTCACACTTAAATTCMCGGAGAGTAAGAAGAGAGGGTATTTTGCAGAGAAAACAGAAACAGTCTGCTACCTGGCCACACATGTCAACAGCATAGAAACAGTTGTTCAGAGGTCTTTTCCTTGTCACTTTTTGAATTTGAGCATTTTCAGGTTTATTTTAAGTATAAAGCATAACAGCAGAAAGACTCAGGAACAATGTGAGAAAAACCCAACATCTAAACCCGKCAACTACTTTAGAAAAAAGATACAAAATGTCAAGCTAGTTTTGGCAAAGTCCTGGGAAAAAAGGAGAGAGAGCAGTTAAAAATCTAACACACCATTTGCTTTTTATTTTTAAACAGGTATAATAAATGTACACAAAAGGATGCATCAGCATTTTTGTTCATCTTAAGTATATGAAATGGTAGGGAAAGTAAATACATGGCATGAGTGAGGTCAGAAGTATCAAGACTGGTTCGAAACATGTCAAAATGTCATGCTAACAGTATATTAAGGGAAGCTTTTAAAGCTGTCATGAACAGGGCTTGATTAGTATCAGAGCTAGAATCCACACTACACACAAGTTTGACACAGACTGAGAAAAGTCACTTTCCTCATGTCTAATATATCCAGGAATTTCAGCTGTGAAGGCTACAATAGGGTTAGCACGATGCCGCTTTCTCTAATTTTGAATGAGTTAATTGACTAAACAAATTATTAGACAGTAAGTGCAAGCTGCTGCACTACTTTGTCACGCGAAATTCACTTTTAGAAAGAGTCTTAGTAAGGCTGAAGGAGAGGCAGCAGCATTTGAGATATTAAAAACCAGTCTAGCACCAAGCAACTCCCAAAGTCTAATTCCCTAACTGCCCTTTGGTGGATGCCCACTGGGGAGCAAAGAGGAAAAAAAAAAAAAAAAAAAAAAAAGAAAGAAAATCACAGTATACTGCAATGAAAGTCACAAATGTCTGACACCCTGCATAAGTAAAAAAACTTCTTCATTTCCTGAAGCTACACACTGTGAGTTAAGACCAACAATTTCAAAGATGAGGACAACATTCTACCCCTTACAGTGTTTATGGGAATGCCACACTCCAACATACTGGGGACTGTATATTATCAGGGTACTTTTGAAAAGCAGTCACCCTAAACAGTACACTGCCTTCTTGATCCTGCCAACAGTCCAATAACATACATGTTCAGTGCAGCACTGCACTTCAGGAGTATTTTAAGTGCCCTCAAAACAAAAGAGTCTTCTACAACTCTCGTCAGCTGCGCTAATGAATTATCCTCATTTCCCTCACAACACACACATGGTGAAAGGTTACTCCAAAAGAAGAGGTTCATTTACACACCTTACCAAAGAGATCCAGGAATTACACTTTTTGCAGTGCTTTGAAGGCATAGCAAACTGAGGTTGAAAGTTTTCCCAGGCTGAAACATGTATCTTATCTTTATCTTTCTGCAGCACTTGCAGGTGTTCTTAGCTGGCCTAATTCTGCTCATTCTGAAATCAGTGAAAACTACTTCCTGGGGATCACCAAAGCCAACATTAAATGCCTTGACAAAACTTTGCACTAAGGGTACAACAACCTCAACTTCACTCTCAGGGAGATTCAGTTCCCCATCCCCTGTAAGCATAAGACAGCCATTGTAAAAAAAAAAAAAAAAAAAGAAAAAAATATAACAGATTTTAACTGTATTCAGCCTTGCATCCTTTCCTTTTGTAAAGCAACTCCGACTTTGTAAACTAAATGCATATTCTAATTCTGAGATGCTTGCCTTTTCAATGTATTAAAAGTGTATCAAACTGAAACAACAATGAAGGAAAAACGTGATCTCATTTGTATGAYTGTGTATTTACTGTTTTAGAATTATGGAGAGTCTTACACACAGAATTAGAGAGCATTTAGTTTTTAAACGAAATTTCTTGGCCTAGCAAAGTGAAAACTGATTTTCATGACTTCTAGGCAGGTACTTCTACAACTTCAAAATAGTCATTGGGCAGAATCACATAGCCTTTTCCTGCCAATATGTCTTTTTCTTTCTGAAACTGAACAATCTCTCTCAGTTTTTCAATTTGTCTTTCCTGACGCCGGCATCGCTGTTGCGCTGTCTTGAGCTTCTTCCGCAGTTTTTCAACTTGTTCCTCCAGCTGCTGAATTCTTTTTCGCTGATGAACTGTATCCTCTACGGTATAGTTGTGATCACAAAAAACAGCAAGGTTGCTAGGGGTCTGGAGAGGAGGCATCAATAATCCAATACTTGGATCTACAAATCTGGCATCTATTTGAGACAAATGAAAAGAAGGAGTTGATGGAGATGGCGGTAGTACTGGAGCTGCAGGTGGTGGCGGTGGTGGTGGCGGTGGTGGCGGCGGCGGCGGTGGAGGAGGCGGTAGTGGATCTTCTGGCTGTTCTGCAAATTCTTCAGGCTAGAAACAACAAGGAAAAAAAGGATATTTTCCTGCTTAACATTGTTTACAACACAACTCTCTTACTACAGCCCCAGAATAACATAAACAACCAGGATTGAAATTAATAAAATAAATTTCAAAGCCTACATTTTCAAAATTGTCAAACGGTTCTGGGCCTGTTTTGTCTGGCTTCTCAAATGGAGATACTATAAAGCAGCTTCATTTTCAGGGCTCTTTGAAACTCAAGTCCTTGATGTCTCACAGAAATCAAAAACTGAAGAACGCAGCAATTACTCTCACTTAGAGACTTAGGTCAAGTACATATCCACGATTAGCTAAGAAGCAGGAACGCAGGCTGACCTAGTAACTCATCACTGCCATCCCATCCCGCTTTGTCCCTCCTTCTTTCTGCTGCACGTTACCATTATATACTTTGAACCTATCAGCTAACTTAATCAAAAACAGCGGATAATCTTCTGCTGAGGTAGAATAAGGGCCACCTACTGAGGGAGCTGATAAGCCAGCAGAGAAGAGAGGTAGACACAGCAAGGCCTACCCCTCAACAACTGGAAGGGACTGTGTCACTGGTTTTGGGCTGCAGCATAATGGTTTGGTTTTAAGAGAYGTGATGAGCCAAAATAAACAGTTCTTCAACAGCAAAGCAGCCCTCCCAGCCCTGGTATTTACTTTTTGTTCAGACATAGTAAGTTGCTAAGATGACAGAAAGGTATTCGCTCTCCCACCATCACTGCAGAAATCTGCCCTGTATTAAAAGCCAAAGCAACGCAACACGAGGTGTGACCTACACCTGCGCTGGTGTCTGGAAGGAGTGAGAAACAGGACTGCAGGGCTGGCAGATGGGATGGAGAAGGGAGAAGCACGATTCTCCCTTTTGGCAGCAGCAGAATATCGATTGGCTCAACTCCACACGAAACTGAAGTCTTTATCATATTGCTTTCGATAGGTTCACTTGTATGGTTCAGGACAACACAGATCCCTCACACTTGAGTATAGGCCAGAGCAGAGAATCAGATTATTTCTGCCCCAAAGGAATGCAGTGTCATTCAGAAATACTTCTGTGCACATGATGATAAAAAAAAGCACCATTTAAACAAAAAAGCTCGCATATCTCCTGTCAAAAAGAAAGCCTAAGACATTGTCGGTGAAAGAGGCACTGAACCAACTTTCTAACTACCCACCTGTTGCCAATATTATTACTACACATAAAAGTATAAGGACAGGGACAATGTTGACTATAAGAGCAGCTGACAATCCTCATCTTCTAAATATCAAGCTCATCAGATCTGAAGGTCATGTCATTAACTTCCTTGACTTAACATGCAAACAAGCTAATACTTGATATTGGGTGGTCTAGATAACCCTCTTGTACAAACTACAACACTTGGCAGACAGTAACTGGGAAAGCAGTTTTGTGATTGGTGTTGAAGGAAAGTTTCATATGCATTCAAATATTACTGATCACTTTAAAGTACAAAACAAGCCAACTACCACTTTTATTTCTCAATTACAAGAAATGGCTGCTAATAGTGTGCCCATCTAATTCACACATGAATATTCTGAAGAGTTTGACCCTATCGGCTATCACTTTCAAACTCTTCTACTAAAAGAACTACAAGGCTAAGATGTAACTGGCAAAGAGAAAATCACCCTTATTGGAAGCAGAAGCAAAAATCAGATCATTGCTGGACAGCCGAATTCACACAGAGACTTCTATTTGCAGCTTGTCCAGCACATGGCACCTCTATAAATACGTTATTATTGTCACAACGTATCACAGAGAACAGACCGTTGGTATCACTGACGCATCATAAGTGAATTCTAATTACTTCTTACAGCCAATAAACGGTTCTCCGTAGACATAAGTAAAGAAAAAGAAAGTATTTCAAATTACATAATGCAAAAGATAAGAAGCTATATTTCAAAATCAGTGTGGATTCAATTCCAAAACAACCACTGCTATTCTTTGTTACTATGTTATTTCTTCAAGATCTGTGGCAGTTCATTTAAAAGTGCTACAAGACAAATAGGAATACCACTAAATCCTTCTCCATAATTAAAAGGCACTCTTGTGTTTTTGTAGATTCGGGCATGATAATGAAATGGGGAATGTGGCTCACCACTAATCCTGCTGCATCAATCACACTTTTTCAGATTACCCTATACACCCATTCAGCTTTCAGACTGTAAAAAATTTTGCAACTATTTTACATGTGACAAAGAAAATGTGTGTCATACAGATAGCAGGAAAGCATAATCAAACAAAAAACTTAACACAGCTGTATTTACCTGGAAATTGTCTGTCTTTCCCTATATACCTTCTGCTTATACTCTCTTCTCTGTTAGTAGCCACTTTTCATTTTTCAAATACATTCCCTTTTTATTTCTGCATCAAATCCAATATTGTATACAACAAGAAAAATCAAACAAGCAAAAGTCCCAGTTTTCCTCTGTGCACTTCATCCCATTACAGTCTTTCACCCCCTAGACCTATCATGTCCATTCTCTCCTTTGCCACTTCCTCTACGGCAGAGTGGCAAGAGATGTAATATTTTATATCCTTTACAGAAGTTAAGAATCAATCTTTTCCATTCTTGTCTTGCAGCTATTACATCAAGAAGGAAGAACTCATAACTGACTGACATCTCACGGTAAGCTGCTTTAGCAGCACAGTGAAGAGAACAACACATCTTACAGGAGACTACCATCAGAAGTTCAGAGACAGAAGTCAGGGACCAGTCTGGCTTACCCTAACACAAGGTAACTGTTAAGGCAAGACAGAGACAGTTTCAGCACAGACAGCAGGTGCAGCTACTGTTCTGTCCCTCTTTTTGCATCTCACTTTACCTCTGCAAAGCCAGAGGACAGAGTCCTTTAGAGAGGACAGTTAAGTTTCAGAACTAAGGTCCATCACCTCTTCAACGTTAGCAGTAGCCACCAGTCAGCGTGGGAGAGTACAGTAGCCACCAGTCAGCGTGGGAGAGTACAGTGCAATTTGAAAGTATTATTGAAGGTTCTCTAAAACTCCAAATACACCACAAATACAGTTGAAAAATTTAACTACAGGGCAATACTTTCTTACTTTGCTGCTGTTCCATTTAATTCAGAACAAGGTTTTAAGTGAAGTTACGCTGCTCAGGCTTCTGCGTATGCACACAAGAGCAGGTCAGAGCTACTGCACGTCTGTACCATGCCCTGCCCTACGTGCTCCAGAGCCTGGGACAGCTCACATCTCTGCTCCTGTCAAAGCAAATGAGAACGGCTGTTGGACGCGTCTCAGCCACCACAGCCCTCCAGGTGCCTCCAGGTGCACACGCTCAGCCGGCATCCTTCACCATCTGCATCTTCTCCCCGCTGCTCTGCCACACCGAGCCCTGCCAGGCTGATACGAGCAACAGACACGCRTTCCGGTATCTTAAACTGCAAGTGCTTTGGGTTTACCTTTTCACTGGGTTCAGTATAACAAAATATTGTGGGCACAGCATTTTCTTTCAGAAGCTTGTTGTTGCATTCCCTTTTAAAGCAATCGGGAGTAAAGTGTTCTGAACAAATGCTACTATACTTGGTTGGCTTGAAGTTTTTCCTTTTAACAGCAGCTTCCCATTTCTTGCAAAGATCAGGTCTTGTAAGAGGAAACCTGTAAATAACAAGTACTTTCAGCTTTTCTGGAACGCTTTTCAACCCGGGGTCGGGTTACAGCGAAGCACTGCTGTGCCTGACTGCCGGATCGCTTGGTTTTACCTCTGACGGGCTCACCTTCGGAGCCAAACCCCTCCTGCCAACCCAGACCGCGCACACGCACCGGGACGGGGGTCCCAGCCCTCCAAAACGCAGGGGGGGCGCGAGGGGTGTCCCCCTCTCCCCGCAAAAGGCAGCAAGGACCGTGCTGCCCCTCGGCTTGCCTCAGAGAGGCCCCCCGGGCGAGGGGCGGCGAGGCGATCGGGGCCCGGGGGGGCTCTCCCTCAGCGGCCGCGGGCGACCGCTGCGCCCCGCCCCCCAGGGGCACGCCACGCGCGCGTCCCCCCCCCTCCCCACAGACACCGCGCGCG